>JBAMCI010000044.1:0-335443 GCA_037075265.1 Drosophila nigricruria
GCTATATTTTTATACCCTGAACCCATTGAAAATGGGAAAACAGGGTATAATGGTTTTGTTAAAATGTATGTAACAGGCAGAAGGAGGCGTGGCAGACCTTATAAAGTATATATATTCTTGATCAGCTCGACGAACTGAGTCGATATAGCCATATCCGTCTGTCCGTCCGCCGTATGTGTGAACGCGTCATTCTCAGAATCTATAAGAGCTAGAGACTTGAAATTTTTTATGTAGATCCGTGTATAGCACGCGCAGATCGAGTTTGTTTCAAAAAATCGACAACTGCTCCCGTTTAAAAGTTATCGATTTAAAACGTTATCGAAACGCAGTTATAAATTTATATCTCCCACATCTTTAGAGCTAGAGTCTCCAAATTTTGTATTGTAACGAACCTCGTTTTATCCCGAGCTTAAGCCGGGTCGGACTCAGCCGACTGTGCGTTCGTGCCAACTAATTTATATGTAGCGCCTTGCGATAAATTATAATGCAGTGTGTTTTATGGCTGCGTTGGGTATATTTTCTCAATTTACAACTTTATATTATTTACCAAATCTAGCGCTTAGTAAAGCACACCTTTTCACAGGCTCGCAGGTAGACGTTTAGCGCACTCTGGCGAATGGTACTGCACTCTTGGTTCTCCAAGGATACGCTTGAGCACTCCAGGTGACGCCAGGATCCACACTGAATACTCCGGCAGTTTGCTCGGCTATTGCAGTGCCTCCTACGGCTGGATACGCTCACAAGCACACCTTGAGATCTTCTCAAGCTACAATCACCACTCTTACGCACAGCTACGCAAACGTTACCTTTGCTCCTGCTCCAGGATCCGCCACTAATGCTGTAGATTTTGCCATGCTGCACCAATGTCCTGGTTGGTGGCAGCTGATGTCCTTCCGGTGTCTGCGTCTCGAGCCTATGTCCTCAATAGGCGTCCAGGATATCCCTCGTAGATATCCTTCCAGCGATGTCCTTCCTCTCGAAGTCCTTGGCAGCGATGTCCTTCCTCTCGAAGTCCTTGGCAGCGATGTCCTTCCTCTCGAAGTTTTTGCTGGTCACTTTTCCACTCGCGTTCTTGTTTCGTCGGCACTCAATACTTTCACTTTCCTTTTCTTTTACCCGGTGCCGAGTTGCGGGCGCCTTTTTATAGCAGCGACGCAGGCCCTGCTTCGTGCTATGACGGCGCCGGCTCGGCTCTGGAGCGGGGCCTGTCTGCCGCTCGTGTCCGTGAAAACGGCAGTATCACGTGATTTGGCGCGACGCCAAATCGCAAAAATCTGCGTGGCAGCCTCTCATTGGCCAAAGCACCGTTATTGGCATACGAGTGAAAGTGTACACTACTTTCTCGCAGCCACAAGCGGTACTTCGGCCAACGGTCGCCGATGATCGCCGAGAGAGCGACGCGAGCAATGCGCTGAACACATACGAGCGACAGAGACAGACTACGTCGATCTCTGCGCCCTTTCCAATAGCGAGTGTCGATGCTATCGTACTCGCGTCGCTGTGTGGAACAATACATGCAGGCACGCATATATGCATAAGTGCACAGCAAATACATGCACTTATACATACACTACGTGCCCGTCTATATTGTTCCTCACACTCCCCTCTTTCTTCGGGAAACACGAAGCCTTCGTGTTAACATCGGTCCGGGACTCACATTTGGCGCTCCCTTTTGTTTGCACTGCTTGCTTCTCTTCAGCAGTGGCTGCTGCTGTCCCGATGTCGCTGCTGTTCCTTGTTGCTGGGATGGTGGTAACGAAACGATCTTCCGTTGCACCCGGGTCCGGACATCGGATATCGGTGGGGTTCTCGGCTTACTCCTCATTCGCGCACAGCTCAAGCGAAGGCGCTGGCCATCGGCCGGTCCGCCCTCCCGACACCTTTGCCGGACCGCTGGATTTCGCCAGCCATGTGGGTCGCATCTGCCGCGGCTGACCTCCCTGTACCCACCCCCTCGTCGCAGTAAGAACGCAGCGGTGAACAAATTATTTTACCACATTTTGTTTTACATTTTACAGGGCGGCGAACACCCGGCACCCTGTCCGCGACCGACGCACCCTGTACCGGACCCCGCCGGTCCACACGATCCGTGCAGTCCGGCTTGCACCTGTGCTCTCCAGCTTCGTGGCTTGCGCGGCCACCTCAGGTGGCCACTCCTCCCGACTCACCTCCACCCATTGGCCTGCGGGGTCGCCTTCTGGCCACGATGCCTGCCGTTGCCAACTGGGTGGCGGTTGGGCTGGTGGTGTGGGCTCTGACCGTCGTCGCTGAAGTCCCGGCCTGAGAGGCAGCCGGATCGGCCTCCATTCCGCCTCTCTACTGCTCTCTCTCCCTCGGCGCATTCCTCCTCTCCCACGGCGAGTTGGGCGGCGACCGCAGCTGCTGAGGCGACTGCGGCGGCGACTGCGGCTGCGGTGGCGGCGACGGCGGTGACTGCGTTGGCTGCTCCTCCAGCCTGAAGCCCGCGGGCCAAGGTGCGATAGGCTCTCGCCAACGCACCTCCACTTGCGCCACACTCCCATATGCTCGACGCTCCTCATGCCGAGCCGTGATCACGGGTGGTCCCGGTTCCTCCCTGGACTCGGAGTCGGTCACGTAGATAACCTCCTCGTCCCCGTATTCTCCCTCGTCGTCGTCCTCGGAGTCCGAAATGATAATCACGGCCTCGTCAGCCGTTGGCTCCGCTCTGTGTGGCGTCGGGGGACGTGGCGGCTGCCACAGCGGCCGAGTGGGCGAATACCACCCGTTCCGCACATATTCGGAACACAGTCCCTCGTCCCACCGTTCGGGCTCCGATGTCATCTCCGCCGACTCACCCGTTGAGCCCCAGCCTGGCGGCGACCATCTTCCTCCTTCTCTGGGCGAATAAGCCGGGGACCAATCACTTGCTCCGGACCCTTCTTCCCACTCGCATGAGGCTTCCTCCAGCTCCATATCCTTCGGGCGCCTTGGTAGTTGCCTGCTCATTCGCCGTCGCGGATGAAATGGCAACCGCACGAGCGGCAGCCTCACCTGCCCTCGACGCGCCCGACGCCTAGGCGCCGGTGGTTCACCACGGCTTTCCCGCTCCGCAGCTCCAGCGTAGTCGCTGGCCAACAGGCGGGGATCAGCCGGGTGCACCCGTCCGACGCCCAAGTCCGGGCGGCCGATGGTGGGAATCTCGCGTGCGCTCTCCATTTCTTAATGCGTTTCAAATAGGCCGGTCGCGTGCTCACACGGCCTTTTATACCCTCTGTCGGAAATTAACGGATCCTGCACCAGCTAGTTCTCTCACTCTCTACAGGTCAAGTTCATCCAACACTCTGGCCTTATGGCTGAATACGAGGTAGTGTTCTTGCATCTCTAATGCATTTCGCGCACACTCTCTTTTTCCTTTCTCATATATGTATGAGTGCATAGCTACTACATGCACTCATACATACACTGCGTGCCCTATTTTGTTGTTGGCCGTTTTGCATGTCGCTAGCATCGACACCTTCGTGTCATCCCGTGCGCGATCGTGCGATCGTGCGTAGCCGACAAAGTTCAGTAGCCTTTCGCCGCGGCTGTTAAACTTTGGGCGCTCTGCGTTGTTGTTGCCTATCGTGGTTTTTCGCCCCGTTTTTGCGCATGCGCTGCCCACTCTGCGCACATTCAAACAACTTTGTTTTTGCGCTCACAACATTTTGGCTGTTTTTGCCGTGGATTTGATTTGTGCGGCCGATGTTCATTATACTCATTCACAAAGTGAAATGAGTATATTGGTTTTGTGCAATGTCCGTCACGCTGTCCGTCCGTCTGTCCGTATGAACGCAAACCATTTGCACAGTTTTGAAGCTAGAGAGTTGAAATTTGGAATATATACTCGTGTATACCCTCGAATTATAAAGTGTCAAGATTTTCCCGATACGCCCACTAGGGGCGTGGCAAATCGGAAAATGCATTTTTCGATATCTCAGAAACACTACTTCTAGAAGTGCTAGAGAGTTGCAATTTGGAATGTAGACTCGTGTTGACAACTTCTGATGAAAAAGCTATGGCGGATATACCTACGCCCATTGGGGGCGTGGCAAATCGGGTATAACTGTATCTTCTACAGTTTTAAAGCTAGAACGCCTAAATTTGGTTACGTAGGTTACTGCTACGATCCTATGGAGATCAAACTAAAAACTATATATCCACGCCTACTAGGGGCGTGGCAAATCGGATCTGACTATATAGTGATTTTTCAAATTCTGTAATATTTTGAGCACTATTGTTGCTAGAGTCTTGAAACTTGGTATATATACTCGGGTTGGCAACCCAAGTTGAAAAAAATATGGCGGATATATCTACGCCCATAGGGGGCGTGGCAAACCGCAAAAGCTTATAGCTCCTACAGTTTTAGAGCTAGAAGCTTGAAAATTGGATGGTTGAGTTACTGGTGAGCTCTTCTATCGATGCCCCAAAAATAATTTTTACGCCCCTTTTGGGGCATGCCCGGCTAAAAAATACCCTGTAATTTTCGCATTTTTTGAGTGTAAGCATCCAAATTTCACACTTACGTTACCCTTCACTACTTCTAAGAACTGGCCACAAATTATATGTCTACGCCTATTGGAGGCGTGGCAAATCGGGAAAAGCTGTACGCTTTTCCGATTCTCAGTGAAAAAATCAAAGTTTTATGACGATGTTACTGCTGATTTATTGAGTTCCAAAAAATTATATGTGTACAAACGAATTGTGGGCGTGGCAATGGGCGTGATCTGTGTGGGTGTGAATGAGTATCCCGCAGTCGGTAGCGCCCGACTGCAACGTTCTTACTTGTTTTTGATTATGTTTACAAAAAACTTTTTCCCCTACATACATACATATATAGGTTTTAGGTTAATACACATAGCTATGTGTATTCACTCCCTTTTTTTTTTTTTTTATAAACTGGCTGGTAACTCACCCGCTTCTGCTCGATATGGCTTGAGGTCCGCCACATGAGCCGTGCTGCTCCGTTTATCTGCCTCTGAAGTGATCCGGCAGATAACCGGGGAGATCAAACTGACCGTATATGGTCCTCCATATCGTTGGGCCAGTTTCGCTGCAACTCCATCCGCGGCAAGTGGACAAGTGGCGTTCCTTTGCCCACACCTTGTCCCCTACGGCCGGCTTCCACTGCCGCCTCCGTATATTGTAGTGCCGCGTCTGATCCTGAGCAGCTTTGGTTGTTCTATCCTGCCCTGCTTCTTGGAGTTGGCTGTTATTGCAGCGCTGACACAGCTCGCACCGCCGCACATATGCCCGCACGTCGCGGTACATACCCGGCCAGTAGTGCCTCGCTGCCACCCGAGCAATTGTTTGTCGGCTCCCAAGGTGGCCAGCGTTGGCTGCGTCGTGGTTCTCCTTCAGAACTTGTTTGCGCCGCTCCGTCGGCACACACAGTTTCCACGCAGCCACGTTCTTGTGGCCGGCTTGGTGCGGGATGTGTCGGTAAACCTTTCCGGCCTCTTCCCTGTAGCCCGAAAACTTTTTTGGGCTTCTGCGCAGGTCTTGGCACAACTTGGCAATCCAGCGACATCCTGTCCAAGCTGGTTTGCCTTTGCTCGTCACCAAGCAGCACTCCTCTTCACCCAGCGACTGCCGGGATAGCGCACGTTCCTGCCTCCGAAACGCCTCAGCCTCCTTATCCTCATGGAGTGGCTGCTGACGCTCCGAGCTCGTCTGCATCGGCGTCTGTGGACTCATATTCATCCTGCCGACCGCCACTGACAGCTTCTCCTCCAGCTGTCCGCTTGGCTGCGGATTTCTCGGCTTGATCCTCAGCTTCAAGCCACCGCACTCCAGCGCGATGCCCTTGCTGGCCAAGAAATCCCAGCCCAGCACCAGATCGTCGATCATGCCTGGCAGCACCAGCAATGGAATGAGGATCTGCTGACTCCCCAGCGTGATCCTCGTCTTCAGTTGCGAGTCCACATGCAACTGCCGTCTGCCAGACTTACGCGTCTTTCTGTGGCGCGTCTCACGCCCACTCCTCGGAGCCTGTCGGCCAGCTTTTCGCTCACAAAGCTGCTAATGGCTCCAGTATCGATGGTGGCCTTGTGCTGATGTTGCTCCAATGACCACCATCGCCGACAGCTGGGTGCCTTCGTCCACAAGACTACCCACCAGTGTCTGGGGGCCTCCGTGACGCTGCTCCCGCTCGCCCCTGGATGGCGGGTGCCTCTGGGCGTTTTCTGACTGGCAGCAAGTCGCTGTTCGCACGCCGATGCGCCCGCATTGCCAGCAAAAGTCCAGGCGCTCGTTGCGGCACTCAACGGCGTAGTGGCCCTCTTGGCCACATATCCGGCATGCCCTGGCGGGGTTCTGGACATGGCCTTGGCCCTGCTGTGCATGTCCTGGGCGCGGGTCGAGGTCTCGTCTCCTCAACGGCCACACTTCGTTGGTATTCATCATCCTCCGGGCCCCAGCGTCGTCCATGACCATCAGCCGCGTCTTATTGCCTCGCTGTTGCTGCCGCAACTTTTTCCGATCCCTTTCCAGATCCTCGAAATCGTTCGCCAGCAGCATCAGCTCCGTCAGGTTGCAGAACTGATATCGACGAGCATATGCGCGCAGATCGGGCAAACTCTTGTTGTAAATAGTTTTTAGCTCACGATCTGTCGCATAGCGTAGTGGCCGCATCAAGGTTTGCATATCCACCAGCGGAAGCCCCATTCTCGCACCTGCTTGGCGACCTTTGGGTACTCCAGCGCTTTGCAGCTCGGCCCTCGTGGCCTTATTTCTGGTTGCGGGGTGGATGTGGCTCTCCACGATCCTCGTTGCATCTCTTGCAGGCGGGCGGCGGCGGCACTGGTGGATGGCAGAGACAATCGTGCCACGTTCACGATTTCATCTTGCTCACCCAGCTCGTTTTCCTCGACGGCGGTCAGCGCCTCGTCTCTCAGCGGCGAACGGCGTCCATGCACGTTCGCAATCTCCGCGATCCTGATAGAATAAGGAATGAATGAATGAGATTCATTGTGACCCACTCGCCGAACTGCCTCCGCATTGCGTCCAGAGTGCCAGAACTTATGCCGAACTCGATCCCGTAGCGCAGCACATCATCCTTCTTGAGATTATATACCCAAGCTCGCACCATTTTTATACACTGACTATATTATCGCAGGGCCCCACGTTGGGCGCCAGTTGTAAAGAACCTCGGTTTACCCCGAGTTTAAGCCGGGCCGGACTCAGCCGACTGTGCGTTCGTGCCAACAAATTTATATGTAGCGCCTTGCGATAAATTATAAAGCAGTGTGTTTTATGGCCGCGTTGGGTATATTTTCTCAATTTACAAGTTTGTATTATTTACCAAATCTAGCGCTTAGTAAAGCACACCTTTCCACAGGCTCGCAGGTAGACGTTTAGCGCACTCTGGCGAATGGTACTGCACTCTTGGTTCTCCAAGGATACGCTTGAGTACTCCAGGTGACGCCAGGATCCACACTGAATACTCCGGCAGTTCGCTCGGCTATTGCAGTGCCTCCTACGGCTGGATACGCTCACAAGCACACCTTGAGATCTTCTCAAGCTACAATCACCACTCTTACGCACAGCTACGCAAACGTTACCTTCGCTCCAATATCGTTAAATCCTACTTCGGTTCAATCTTCTTCTAATATTGGATCAAAAAACTAAATTTTGCTTAATCTTCTCCGCAACTGTCATTGATATATCAAAAAGTTGGCGGCCTAAATTCTAAGCTCAGAAGACTATTTTTGAGTAGTTTTTGTATAAATTCTGAAATTATTGCTCTCACAGAAACGTGGCTAAGTCTGAATGTTTATAATAGTGAGATTCTCTCTAATGATTTCACCATTTGTAGACACGATCGACTGCTACGCAGAGGTGGTGGTGTTAAATCCAATATCCTCTCAGAATCTTTTATTTTTTCGTTACCTCATGATGCTGAGATTATTGGAGTTAAAATAACTCTTCCATCGTGTTCCCTATTTATTACTTGTTCATATATCCGTCCTACATAAAATCATTACCTTTTCAATGAATTATTCACGCTTTCTATGTTTCAGATGAACTCTATTTCTAATCATCTGAATCGTTTACTTGATTAATGCAATTTTTATAAGTGCAATTTTGTTTTGCTTAATCAACTTATTAATGCAACAGATTGGCCTCCTTTATAATAAATCTCCCTGGTTTACTCAGACTCTTTCTAATTTAAAAAATATTAAGTCTAAATATTTAAAAAAATTTAAAAAGTCTGGTTCGATTGTAGACTGCTCTAAATATTCCATAGCCAAGTCGAATTTAAATATTTTAAATTCTCAGTGTTAAGCAAAAGGCAGCTTGTTCGTGATCCTAAGAAATTCTATTCATTCGTAAACACGAAGCGTAAGTCTTCTAGTTTACCTTCCTCATTTTTCCTTGGATTGGACAAAACTTGTAATGATCATGATTCCTCTGATCTTTTTGCAGATTTTTTCCAATCCACTTACTCTTCAGTAGATCCCTATACCACTTCATACCCTTACTTAATTTCTACAACTAATATTATTAATGCTTCTAATGTTTCCCCTGCTTCTCTGGTTTCAGCCATTCGGTAATTGAAATCAGCTTTTCTCCTGGAGCTGATAATATTCCCAGTTGTGTAATTAAAGAATGTAGGGGTTCGGTAAGAGTCTTTCATCATCCCTCTATATAAAGAAGGTGGGAGATCTGACATTTCTAATAATAGAGGTATTGCAAAACTATCTGCTATTCCAAAATTATTTGAAAAAATAATAACATGTACCTTACAACATTTTTGTAAATCGATTATTTCACCATCGCAGCATGTTTTTGTTCAATATCGATCTACTTCTACTAATCTATTAGAATTGACTTCCCTACTCAATGTCAGTTTTTAAATATAATGCAAACTGATGTTATATATACTGATTTCAGTAAAGCATTTGACTCAGTACACCATGATATATTACTTCAAAAGCATGATCACTTAGGATTTTCCCCTAAACTTCTTTCTTGGATTTCATCCTATTTAAAAGGTAGAACCCAAAGAGTTGTGTTGAGAACAGCTTTTTCGAAACTTGTTTTCGTTTCGACGGGTGTACCTCAGGGTAGTCATTTGGGTCCGCTACTTTTTTCCCTATTTATAAATGACCTTCCAAAACATATATAGGATTCAAAGATATTTATGTATGCAGATGAAGTAAAACTTTGTCTTTCGTATGCTAATTCATGCTAATTCCTTCTAACTTTGGTGTGTGACCTTCTGTCGTACTATTCCATATATTGCTAATTATTCAATTAATAATTATCCCTTGCAACGTATTTTTTCAGTCAAAGATCTTGGTGGACTTTTTTAATCCCACTTTGAAAGCTTGTTTATGTCATTCATATGTGTATATTTGCCGAAAAACAGGTGTCTAGTATTTGAAATGCGGCTTTTACAAGTTTGAAGGGAAGGGATGGAAAGGGGGGTGGTATCCAAAATATGACAAAAACCAAAATTGTATAAAATATTTATGAAACAAAATGCAAAATGTTCAGACTCTAGCTAAAAAGATGTATGAGACTGAGTTTCTATAACTTTTTTAATAGATATTTTTAAAACGATATTTATCTAATTTTTTAAACAAACTCGATATCCGCGTGGTATACACGGATCTACATACAAAATTTCAAATCTCTAGCTCTTATAGGTTCTCAGATCGACAAGTTCACACATACGTACGGACAGACGAACAGACTGACATAGCTATATCGATTCAGCTCGTCGTTCTGATACTTTATGGGATCTGCTACGGTTCCTTCTGCCTGTTACATACATTTTAACAAAACCGTATTATACCCTGTTCCAAATTCGAACTCCACAGGTTCCTACTTCATAATCATATTATCGTTCACACTCTTTACCGTATGTCACGCCCAACCGATCTATTTATGTAGATCTATTGCTTTATTTAAAAACTCAACACAAATAACAGCATGCAACGAAGAATTAAATGGTATAATCTTTTATCATCGTAGTAAACGCAGACTGTTCAATATTGTAGGTTCATTATACAAATTTCTTCTTTGTACACTTGACGACAACGACCGACTTAGTCTGTCTCTGTCGCTTTTATGTATTCAGCGATAGGCTCGCGTCGCTCACACGTCGATCATCGGCGACCGTTGGCCGAAGTACGGTTTGTGTCGGCTAGAAAGTAGTGTATGCTTTCACTCGTATGCCAATAACGGTGCTTTGTCCAATGAGAGGCTGCCACGCAGATTTGGGCGATTTGGCGTCGCGCCAAATCACGTGATGCTGCCGTTATTGTGGACACGAGCGGCAGACAGGCCCCGCTCCAGAGCCGAGCTGGCGCCGTCATAGCGCGAAGCAGGGCCTGCGTCGGCACCGGGACAGTCAAAAACGTGAAAAGTAAAGATAAAGTGAAAGTATTGAGTGCCGAAGGATCAAAAACGCGAGTGAAGACGTGATCAGCCAAGGAGCAATGATTTTAGAAGGACATCGCTGCCAAGGTCTTCGAGTGGAAGGACATCGTGGGAAGGATATCTACGAGGGATATCCTCGACACACGGACACAGGAAGGACATCAGCTGCCATCAACCAGGACATTGAGGCGGCACGGCTAAATCTACAGCATTAGTGGCGGATCCTGGAGCAGGAGCAGAGGTAACGTTTGCGTAGCTGTGCGAAAGAGTGGTGACTGTAGCTTGAGAAGATCTCAAAGTGTGCTTGTGAGCGTATCCAGCCGTAGGAGTCACTGTAATAGCCGAGCGAACCGCCGGAGTATACAGTGTGGATCCTGGCGTCACCTAGAGTGCTCAAGCGGATCCTTGGAGACCCGAGAGTGCAGTACCATTCGCCAGAGTGCGCTAAAACGTCTACCTGCGATCCTGTGTAAAGGTGTGCTTTACTAAGCGTTAGATTTGTAAAAACATAAAACGTGCAAATTGGCCTCAAATAAGTGAGAAAATGTACGAATCGCAAACCATAAAACACTGACTTAAAATTTATCGCAAGGCGCTACATACAAATTTGTTGGCACGAACGCACAGTCGGCTGTAACTCGGGATAAACCGAGGTTCGTTACAAGGCAAACATCGTCCTACTACATAAAACAAACAAAATAAACAAAAAAATTAGAATAATTAACACTTTAAATGACGAAGAAAATAGCTTATTCTCTGATATAGTAAATTACTGAGCTAGTAAAATGGAAAATATTTTTTATATTTACAATCACAAAACATGCCATCACTGTAAAACTCCACGGCAACCAAATTTAGATACGCAAAACAAAAACGAAAAAGTAATAAACAAAATAAATAGTTATCGAAAAGTACCATTACAAAAAGGAAAATTAGAAAATTCATTTAAAGCTAACAAAAATGTCGAACAAACAGATACCGATCATTACAATTACCAATAAAAATAAAATCCCACGATACTAAAAAACAAAATTTAAAATACAAAAGAAAATTAACCAAGTTCAAACTTCACAGGTTCCTACTTCATAATCATATTATCGTTCACACTCTTCAACAACAAATACAGATAAATAACTTTGATACGGAGCACGGATACTTACTATTCTCAGTCAAACTTTAGAACTACCAACAAGGTTCAAACATCACTCTTTTGCACTCTTAACGTAACTAATATAATAATAGCAGATCTATAGATGCATTGCTATATTTAAAAACTCAACCCAAATCAATCACTTATACAATTAATTGCAATCAATTTAATGGTATTATCTTTCATCAAGAAAATCGTAGGAAACGCAGACTATTCAACATTGTAGGTTCATTATACAAATTCCTTTTTGGTACACTTGACGACAACGACAGAGTAGAACTCAAGAAAAACATTAAAAACTTATCTTTAAATATTGTCCAAATTAATTAAATAAAAAACATTTTAAACATTTTAATACCGAAATAAAACTGGTAATAAAGCTCTAGTCGGCGGTACCCGACTAGGAGATCCCCTGAACCCTGCGAAGAGCCGATATTCCAAACATTCTATGCTTATTTAACATATACATATATAAAAGCAATACATGCACACACACATACACATATTATGTGTATGTGTGTATGTGTGCATAAGCACGCTGTTAGCGCAGCAACTGCGCTTGGGCTGCAGTATGGCTATATTATGGGAAGTTAATTGTTGGATAAGTTTCTTTGTAGATGGACTTTCTTAATCAAACTTTCAGAGCATAATACTGTCATTCATATGTATGTAATTGCCAAAGCACAAGTAGTATTTGAAATACGGTTTTTACAAGTTTGGGGGTAAGGGGAGGAAAGGGGGGATGGTATACAAAATGTGACAAAAATCTAAATTGTATAAGCCACACACTATACTGAATACAAAATTTGGAGACTCTACCTCTAAAGATGTGGGAGATATAAATTTATAACTGCATTTCGATAACGTTTTAAATCAAACTTATCGATTTTTTTAAACAAACTCGATCTGCGCGTGCTATACACGGATCTACATAAAAAATTTCAAGTCTAGCTCTTATAGATTCTGAGATCGATGCGTTCAAACATACGGACAGACGGATACGGCTAAATCGACTCGGCCTGTCACCCTGATCAAGAATATATATACTTTGTGGGGTCTGCCACGCCTCCTTCTGCCTGTTACATACATTTCAACAAAACCATTATACCCTGATTTCCCATTTTCAATGGGTTCAGGGTATAAAAAATTAAACGACTATTAAAACAAAAGAAACTTGCAAGATACATTTTCTTAATAATTACTACAATTTATAGAATATATAGAAGATATGCAATTGTCAAGAGTAGGACTTTTTAATCAAAAACTAGTAAGAACGTTGCAGTCGGGCGCTACCGACTGCGGAATACTCATTCACACCCGCACAGATCACGTCCATTGCCACGCCCATAATTAGTTTGTACATATATAATTTTTTGGAAATCAATAGAGGAGATCAGCAGTAATATCGTCATAAAATTTTGATTTTCTTACTGAGAATCGGAAAAACGTACAGAGTTCTCAGTTGAAAGTGTTTGACGTGCTTTGTTTGTGCTCCTTAATTTTCATTCACTTTTGAATATTTCTTGCCTTTAAAATTACACTTTTTTGTAATTTGTTTAATTCAGCCATCAGGCTTTGTTTGTTACTGTGCAAAAAATAATCCACGGTGCTTTGCGCTATTTTAAAAGTGTTTCTATTTTGAAAGTTTTGTCAGCGTCGGTAATTTGTTTTGTTACATCTGCATTTACTTCTTTCGCGCTTTCCTTTTTTGTTTGGGTTTCTTTTTACACTTGTGCATATTTGTTAGTGTTATCACTCACACTCATACTTGAGTTGTTTGTGTTTCTCACTAAATCAAATTCGTCTTGTGCATGAAACTCTCTCACTGCTTGCTGCTCACCCGCTCTTTATCAGCTGTTTGTTGTTGGACCCGCTCGCGCAACTCACTAATCCTCTCTTTGTTTTTTATACCCTGAACCCATTGAAAATGGGAAATCAGGGTATAATGTTATTGTGAAAATGTATGTAACAGGCAGAAGGAGACATCGCAGACCCCATAAAGTATATATATTCTTGATCAGCTCGATGAGCTGAGTCGAAATAGCCCTGTCCGTCTGTCCGTCCGTCCGTCCGTCCGTCCGTATGAACGCAGCGATCTCGTAAACCACAAAAGCTAGATATATGAAATTTTCAGAGAATACTCGTCTATAGCCTACGCAGTACGAGTTTTTTTTAGATATTCGATAACTCTTTCCGTTTCCTTATTATCTATAAAAATCGATACCTTTTCTTCGGTTAAGCATACCGCAAGAGCTAGAGACTCCAAATTTACTGTGGAGATCCGCGTAATGAATGCGGACAATTTGTAAATTTTGAATTTTATATGCCACGCCCCTTTCGCCCCCAATTTGAAAAATTCGTATATCAAATACTAGAGACTTGTGCTTTGGCAAATACACACATATGAATGACATAATTACGCTGTAAAAGTTTGATCAAGAAAGTCCATCCACAAAAAAAGTTATTAAACACTTAATTTCCCATACAACAGGGATATTGCAGCCCGAGCGCAGTCGCCGCGCTGACTGCGCAGTCAGCAGAGCGCGTGCTTATGCGTGCGTGCGTATGCATGTGTGTGTGTGTGTGTCTGTGTGCGTTGCTCGCAATATTTGTATATGTAAAATAAGCATAGAATGTTGGGAAGATTGGATCTTCGCAGGGTTCAGGGTATCTCGTAGTCGAGCCGTCTCGACTAGAGCACTCTTACTTGTTTTTTTCTTCTATTATTTCCTTTTGATCAGTTTGTACGTTTCGGTTGCTTAACCCCAGTTGCCAATATGACATGCTGCAAAAAATCATGCAATATTCGGCAAGTAGCTGATTCTGCACAATTGCAATTTATTAGTTGCTGGTTGTGTGAGAATATGATGCACACAAAATGTGCTGGTCTCACCGGACGGGACTATGACAAAATCATGTCCACTGCCAAAATTGGTTGTGGTGGTTTACGCTGGTCGTGTCCAATTTGCTTGGAAAAACAATTAAATTTTTCCAAGATGTATAATTCAGTGCGACTTCAATTTTTAAAACTGAGTAGTATATCTAAACAGTTATCTAGTGACCTAGAAGCTGGTGAAAGTTTACTAAATCAGTACAATTTTGATACTTCGGATTCTGAAATTATGACTCCTTCTCAGTTGGTACCCCATTCCGTACCAATACTGTCTCCTAATTTATTAGTGCCTTCCTCACCTTGCCCTGACTCGTTATTAGTTCCAATTGCTAATGACTTGTCGGACACACCTGTCGCTAGTGTTATAATAGACACTCAAGAGCCTATACAGGTTCCAATCAAAAAACTAAAAGCCTCCCCGAATATTGCTCAAGCAACGAAAAATATTCCGACCTCTTCTTCCACTCTTTCTATACCTACTTTATCTGTCGTTTCTCCTCGAAAGCAAGTTTTCCTATCTAAGCTTTCTTCTGACACGACATGTGAAGCTATATCTTCTTTTATTTCTAGTAAATCTGCAGCCAATGTTTTTATTTCGAAGTTTAATTTCGCGACTCCTCGTGAAATTGCTTCATTTAAAATCAATGTGCCCGCTGAATTTTTCACAACTATATGTGACTCCAAATTTTGGCCACCTAATGTAGTTGTACATGAATTCAAACACAAGAATCGGAATAGGTTGTCTCCAATATCGTTAAATCCTACTTCGGTTCAATCTTCTTCTAATATTGGATCAAAAAACTAAATTTTGCTCAATCTTCTCCGCAACTGTCTTTGATATATCAAAAAGTTGGCGGCCTAAATTCTAAGCTCAGAAGACTATTTTTGAGTAGTTTTTGTATAAATTCTGAAATTATTGCTCTCACAGAAACGTGGCTAAGTCTGAATGTTTATAATAGTGAGATTCTCTCTAATGATTTCACCATTTGTAGACACGATCGACTGCTACGCAGAGGTGGTGGTGTTAAATCCAATATCCTCTCAGAATCTTTTATTTTTTCGTTACCTCATGATGCTGAGATTATTGGAGTTAAAATAACTCTTCCATCGTGTTCCCTATTTATTACTTGTTCATATATCCCTCCTACATAAAATCATTACCTTTTCAATGAATTATTCACGCTTTCTATGTTTCAGATGAACTCTATTTCTAATCATCTGAATCGTTCACTTGATCTAGTTTTTATTAATGATGACTCTAGCATCATCAGCTTTTTGTATACATGAGGATATACATCATCCTACTTTGGAGATACAATTATCCATAAGTACTCCTCCAGTTTTCACACCTACAATTTTAAAACAACGTCGTTGTTATAAGTGCAACTTTGTTTTGCTTAATCAACTTATTAATGCAACAGATTGGCCTCCTTTATAATAAATCTCCCTGGTTTACTCAGACTCTTTCTAATTTAAACAAGTAAGAACGTTGCAGTCGGGCGCTACCGACTGCGGGATACTCATTCACACCCCCACAGATCACGCCCATTGCCACGCCCACAATTGGTTTGTACATATATAATTTTTTGGAAATCAATAGAGGAGATCAGCAGTAATATCTGTATATAATTCTGATTTTCTCACTGAGAATCGGAAAAACGTATAGTGAAGGGTAACGTAAGTGTGAAATTTGGATGCTTACACTCAAAAAATGCGAAAATTACAGGGTATTTTTTAGCCGGGCATACCCCATAAGGGGCGTAAAAATTATTTTTGGGTCATCGATGAGGAGCTCACCAGTAACTTACCATCCAATTTTGAAGCTTCTAGCTCTAAAACTGTAGGAGCTACAAACTTGTTGCGGTTTGCCACGCCCCCTATGGGCGTAGATAAATCCGCCATATCTTTTCCAACTTGGGTTGTCAACCCGAGTATATATACCAAGTTGCAAGTCCCTAGCATCAATAGTGCTCAAAATATTACAGAATTTGAAAAATCACTGTATAGTCAAGTACGATTTGCCACGCCCCTAGTAGGCGTGGATATATAGATTTTTGGTCGATCTTCATAGGATCGTATCAGTAACCTACGTGCCAAATTTGGGCATTCTAGCTTTAAAACTGTAGAAGATACAGTTTTACCCGATTTGCCACGCCCCCAATGGGCGTAGATATATCCGCCATAGCTTTTTCATCTTGAGTTGTCAACACGAGTCTACATTCCAAATTGCAACTCTCTAGCACTTCTAGAAGTAGTGTTTCTGAGATATCGGAAAATGCATTTTCCGATTTGCCACGCCCCTAGTGGGCGTATCGGGAAAATCTTGACACTTTATAATTCGAGGGTATACACGAGTATATATTCCAAATTTCAACTCTCTAGCTTCAAAACTATCCAAATGGTTTGCGTTCATACGGACAGACGGACAGACGGACGGACAGCGTGACGGACATTGCACAAAGCCAATATACTCATTTCACTTTGTGAATGAGTATAAAAATATTAAGTCTAAATATTTAAGAAAATTTAAAAAGTCTGGTTCGATTGTAGACTGCTCTAAATATTCCATAGCCAAGTCGAATTTAAATATTTTAAATTCTCAGTGTTAAGCAAAAGGCAGCTTGTTCGTGATCCTAAGAAATTCTATTCATTCGTAAACACGAAGCGTAAGTCTTCTAGTTTACCTTCCTCATTTTTCCTTGGATTGGACAAAACTTGTAATGATCATGATTCCTCTGATCTTTTTGCAGATTTTTTCCAATCCACTTACTCTTCAGTAGATCCCTATACCACTTCATACCCTTACTTAATTTCTACAACTAATATTATTAATGCTTCTAATGTTTCCCCTGCTTCTCTGGTTTCAGCCATTCGGTAATTGAAATCAGTTTTTCTCCTGGAGCTGATAATATTCCCAGTTGTGTAATTAAAGAATGTAGGGGTTCGGTAAGAGTCTTTCATCATCCCTCTATATAAAGAAGGTGGGAGATCTGACATTTCTAATAATAGAGGTATTGCAAAACTATCTGCTATTCCAAAATTATTTGAAAAAATAATAACATGTACCTTACAACATTTTTGTAAATCGATTATTTCACCATCGCAGCATGTTTTTGTTCAATATCGATCTACTTCTACTAATCTATTAGAATTGACTTCCCTACTCAATGTCAGTTTTTAAATATAATGCAAACTGATGTTATATATACTGATTTCAGTAAAGCATTTGACTCAGTACACCATGATATATTACTTCAAAAGCATGATCACTTAGGATTTTCCCCTAAACTTCTTTCTTGGATTTCATCCTATTTAAAAGGTAGAACCCAAAGAGTTGTGTTGAGAACAGCTTTTTCGAAACTTGTTTTCGTTTCGACGGGTGTACCTCAGGGTAGTCATTTGGGTCCGCTACTTTTTTCCCTATTTATAAATGACCTTCCAAAACATATATAGGATTCAAAGATATTTATGTATGCAGATGAAGTAAAACTTTGTCTTTCGTATGCTAATTCATGCTAATTCCTTCTAACTTTGGTGTGTGACCTTCTGTCGTACTATTCCATATATTGCTAATTATTCAATTAATAATTATCCCTTGCAACGTATTTTTTCAGTCAAAGATCTTGGTGGACTTTTTTAATCCCACTTTGAAAGCTTGTTTATGTCATTCATATGTGTATATTTGCCGAAAAACAGGTGTCTAGTATTTGAAATTTTACAAGTTTGAAGGGAAGGGATGGAAAGGGGGGTGGTATCCAAAATATGACAAAAACCAAAATTGTATAAAATATTTATGAAACAAAATGCAAAATGTTCAGACTCTAGCTAAAAAGATGTATGAGACTGAGTTTCTATAACTTTTTTAATAGATATTTTTAAAACGATATTTATCTAATTTTTTAAACAAACTCGATATCCGCGTGGTATACACGGATCTACATACAAAATTTCAAATCTCTAGCTCTTATAGGTTCTCAGATCGACAAGTTCACACATACGTACGGACAGACGAACAGACTGACATAGCTATATCGATTCAGCTCGTCGTTCTGATACTTTATGGGATCTGCTACGGTTCCTTCTGCCTGTTACATACATTTTAACAAAACCGTATTATACCCTGTTCCAAATTCGAACTCCACAGGTTCCTACTTCATAATCATATTATCGTTCACACTCTTTACCGTATGTCACGCCCAACCGATCTATTTATGTAGATCTATTGCTTTATTTAAAAACTCAACACAAATAACAGCATGCAACGAAGAATTAAATGGTATAATCTTTTATCATCGTAGTAAACGCAGACTGTTCAATATTGTAGGTTCATTATACAAATTTCTTCTTTATACACTTGACGACAACGACCGACTTAGTCTGTCTCTGTCGCTTTTATGTATTCAGCGATAGGCTCGCGTCGCTCACACGTCGATCATCGGCGACCGTTGGCCGAAGTACGGTTTGTGTCGGCTAGAAAGTAGTGTATGCTTTCACTCGTATGCCAATAACGGTGCTTTGTCCAATGAGAGGCTGCCACGCAGATTTGGGCGATTTGGCGTCGCGCCAAATCACGTGATGCTGCCGTTATTGTGGACACGAGCGGCAGACAGGCCCCGCTCCAGAGCCGAGCTGGCGCCGTCATAGCGCGAAGCAGGGCCTGCGTCGGCACCGGGACAGTCAAAAACGTGAAAAGTAAAGATAAAGTGAAAGTATTGAGTGCCGAAGGATCAAAAACGCGAGTGAAGACGTGATCAGCCAAGGAGCAATGATTTTAGAAGGACATCGCTGCCAAGGTCTTCGAGTGGAAGGACATCGTGGGAAGGATATCTACGAGGGATATCCTCGACACACGGACACAGGAAGGACATCAGCTGCCATCAACCAGGACATTGAAAGTGTGCTTGTGAGCGTATCCAGCCGTAGGAGTCACTGTAATAGCCGAGCGAACCGCCGGAGTATACAGTGTGGATCCTGGCGTCACCTAGAGTGCTCAAGCGGATCCTTGGAGACCCGAGAGTGCAGTACCATTCGCCAGAGTGCGCTAAAACGTCTACCTGCGATCCTGTGTAAAGGTGTGCTTTACTAAGCGTTAGATTTGTAAAAACATAAAACGTGCAAATTGGCCTCAAATAAGTGAGAAAATGTACGAATCGCAAACCATAAAACACTGACTTAAAATTTATCGCAAGGCGCTACATACAAATTTGTTGGCACGAACGCACAGTCGGCTGTAACTCGGGATAAACCGAGGTTCGTTACAAGGCAAACATCGTCCTACTACATAAAACAAACAAAATAAACAAAAAAATTAGAATAATTAACACTTTAAATGACGAAGAAAATAGCTTATTCTCTGATATAGTAAATTACTGAGCTAGTAAAATGGAAAATATTTTTTATATTTACAATCACAAAACATGCCATCACTGTAAAACTCCACGGCAACCAAATTTAGATACGCAAAACAAAAACGAAAAAGTAATAAACAAAATAAATAGTTATCGAAAAGTACCATTACAAAAAGGAAAATTAGAAAATTCATTTAAAGCTAACAAAAATGTCGAACAAACAGATACCGATCATTACAATTACCAATAAAAATAAAATCCCACGATACTAAAAAACAAAATTTAAAATACAAAAGAAAATTAACCAAGTTCAAACTTCACAGGTTCCTACTTCATAATCATATTATCGTTCACACTCTTCAACAACAAATACAGATAAATAACTTTGATACGGAGCACGGATACTTACTATTCTCAGTCAAACTTTAGAACTACCAACAAGGTTCAAACATCACTCTTTTGCACTCTTAACGTAACTAATATAATAATAGCAGATCTATAGATGTATTGCTATATTTAAAAACTCAACCCAAATCAATCACTTATACAATTAATTGCAATCAATTTAATGGTATTATCTTTCATCAAGAAAATCGTAGGAAACGCAGACTATTCAACATTGTAGGTTCATTATACAAATTCCTTTTTGGTACACTTGACGACAACGACAGAGTAGAACTCAAGAAAAACATTAAAAACTTATCTTTAAATATTGTCCAAATTAATTAAATAAAAAACATTTTAAACATTTTAATACCGAAATAAAACTGGTAATAAAGCTCTAGTCGGCGGTACCCGACTAGGAGATCCCCTGAACCCTGCGAAGAGTCGATATTCCAAACATTCTATGCTTATTTAACATATACATATATAAAAACAATACATGCACACACACATACACACATTATGTGTATGTGTGTATGTGTGCATAAGCACGCTGTTAGCGCAGCAACTGCGCTTGGGCTGCAGTATGGCTATATTATGGGAAGTTAATTGTTGGATAAGTTTCTTTGTAGATGGACTTTCTTAATCAAACTTTCAGAGCATAATACTGTCATTCATATGTATGTAATTGCCAAAGCACAAGTAGTATTTGAAATACGGTTTTTACAAGTTTGGGGGTAAGGGGAGGAAAGGGGGGATGGTATACAAAATGTGACAAAAATCTAAATTGTATAAGCCACACACTATACTGAATACAAAATTTGGAGACTCTACCTCTAAAGATGTGGGAGATATAAATTTATAACTGCATTTCGATAACGTTTTAAATCAAACTTATCGATTTTTTTAAACAAACTCGATCTGCGCGTGCTATACACGGATCTACATAAAAAATTTCAAGTCTAGCTCTTATAGATTCTGAGATCGATGCGTTCAAACATACGGACAGACGGATACGGCTAAATCGACTCGGCCTGTCACCCTGATCAAGAATATATATACTTTGTGGGGTCTGCCACGCCTCCTTCTGCCTGTTACATACATTTCAACAAAACCATTATACCCTGATTTCCCATTTTCAATGGGTTCAGGGTATAAAAAATTAAACGACTATTAAAACAAAAGAAACTTGCAAGATACATTTTCTTAATAATTACTACAATTTATAGAATATATAGAAGATATGCAGTCGGGCGCTACCGACTGCGGAATACTCATTCACACCCGCACAGATCACGTCCATTGCCACGCCCATAATTAGTTTGTACATATATAATTTTTTGGAAATCAATAGAGGAGATCAGCAGTAATATCGTCATAAAATTTTGATTTTCTTACTGAGAATCGGAAAAACGTACAGAGTTCTCAGTTGAAAGTGTTTGACGTGCTTTGTTTGTGCTCCTTAATTTTTATTCACTTTTGAATATTTCTTGCCTTTAAAATTACACTTTTTTGTAATTTGTTTAATTCAGCCATCAGGCTTTGTTTGTTACTGTGCAAAAAATAATCCACGGTGCTTTGCGCTATTTTAAAAGTGTTTCTATTTTGAAAGTTTTGTCAGCGTCGGTAATTTGTTTTGTTACATCTGCATTTACTTCTTTCGCGCTTTCCTTTTTTGTTTGGGTTTCTTTTTACACTTGTGCATATTTGTTAGTGTTATCACTCACACTCATACTTGAGTTGTTTGTGTTTCTCACTAAATCAAATTCGTCTTGTGCATGAAACTCTCTCACTGCTTGCTGCTCACCCGCTCTTTATCAGCTGTTTGTTGTTGGACCCGCTCTCGCAACTCACTAATCCTCTCTTTGTTTTTTATACCCTGAACCCATTGAAAATGGGAAATTAGGGTATAATGTTATTGTGAAAATGTATGTAACAGGCAGAAGGAGACATCGCAGACCCCATAAAGTATATATATTCTTGATCAGCTCGATGAGCTGAGTCTAAATAGCCCTGTCCGTCTGTCCGTCCGTCCGTCCGTCCGTCCGTACGAACGCAGCAATCTCGTAAACCACAAAAGCTAGATATATGAAATTTTCAGAGAATACTCGTCTATAGCCTACGCAGTACGAGTTTTTTTTAGATTTTCGATAACTCTTTCCGTTTCCTTATTATCTATAAAAATCGATACCTTTTCTTCGGTTAAGCATACCGCAAGAGCTAGAGACTCCAAATTTACTGTGGAGATCCGCGTAATGAATGCGGACAATTTGTAAATTTTGAATTTTATATGCCACGCCCCTTTCGCCCCCAATTTGAAAAATTCGTATATCAAATACTAGAGACTTGTGCTTTGGCAAATACACACATATGAATGACATAATTACGCTGTAAAAGTTTGATCAAGAAAGTCCATCCACAAAAAAAGTTATTAAACACTTAATTTCCCATACAACAGGGATATTGCAGCCCGAGCGCAGTCGCCGCGCTGACTGCGCAGTCAGCAGAGCGCGTGCTTATGCGTGCGTGCGTATGCATGTGTGTGTGTGTGTGTCTGTGTGCGTTGCTCGCAATATTTGTATATGTAAAATAAGCATAGAATGTTGGGAAGATTGGATCTTCGCAGGGTTCAGGGTATCTCGTAGTCGAGCCGTCTCGACTAGAGCACTCTTACTTGTTTTTTTCTTCTATTATTTCCTTTTGATCAGTTTGTACGTTTCGGTTGCTTAACTCCAGTTGCCAATATGACATGCTGCAAAAAATCATGCTATATTCGGCAAGTAGCTGATTCTGCACAATTGCAATTTATTAGTTGCTGGTTGTGTGAGAATATGATGCACACAAAATGTGCTGGTCTCACCGGACGGGACTATGACAAAATCATGTCCACTGCCAAAATTGGTTGTGGTGGTTTACGCTGGTCGTGTCCAATTTGCTTGGAAAAACAATTAAATTTTTCCAAGATGTATAATTCAGTGCGACTTCAATTTTTAAAACTGAGTAGTATATCTAAACAGTTATCTAGTGACCTAGAAGCTGGTGAAAGTTTACTAAATCAGTACAATTTTGATACTTCGGATTCTGAAATTATGACTCCTTCTCAGTTGGTACCCCATTCCGTACCAATACTGTCTCCTAATTTATTAGTGCCTTCCTCACCTTGCCCTGACTCGTTATTAGTTCCAATTGCTAATGACTTGTCGGACACACCTGTCGCTAGTGTTATAATAAACACTCAAGAGCCTATACAGGTTCCAATCAAAAAACTAAAAGCCTGCCCGAATATTGCTCAAGCAACGAAAAATATTCCGACCTCTTCTTCCACTCTTTCTATACCTACTTTATCTGTCGTTTCTCCTCGAAAGCAAGTTTTCCTATCTAAGCTTTCTTCTGACACGACATGTGAAGCTATATCTTCTTTTATTTCTAGTAAATCTGCAGTCAATGTTTTTATTTCGAAGTTTAATTTCGCGACTCCTCGTGAAATTGCTTCATTTAAAATCAATGTGCCCGCTGAATTTTTCACAACTATATGTGACTCCAAATTTTGGCCACCTAATGTAGTTGTACATGAATTCAAACACAAGAATCGGAATAGGTTGTCTCCAATATCGTTAAATCCTACTTCGGTTCAATCTTCTTCTAATATTGGATCAAAAAACTAAATTTTGCTCAATCTTCTCCGCAACTGTCTTTGATATATCAAAAAGTTGGCGGCCTAAATTCTAAGCTCAGAAGACTATTTTTGAGTAGTTTTTTTATAAATTCTGAAATTATTGCTCTCACAGAAACGTGGCTAAGTCTGAATGTTTATAATAGTGAGATTCTCTCTAATGATTTCACCATTTGTAGACACGATCGACTGCTACGCAGAGGTGGTGGTGTTAAATCCAATATCCTCTCAGAATCTTTTATTTTTTCGTTACCTCATGATGCTGAGATTATTGGAGTTATAATAACTCTTCCATCGTGTTCCCTATTTATTACTTGTTCATATATCCCTCCTACATAAAATCATTACCTTTTCAATGAATTATTCACGCTTTCTATGTTTCAGATGAACTCTATTTCTAATCATCTGAATCGTTCACTTGATCTAGTTTTTATTAATGATGACTCTAGCATCATCAGCTTTTTGTATACATGAGGATATACATCATCCTACTTTGGAGATACAATTATCCATAAGTACTCCTCCAGTTTTCACACCAACAATTTTAAAACAACGTCGTTGTTATAAGTGCAACTTTGTTTTGCTTAATCAACTTATTAATGCAACAGATTGGCCTCCTTTATAATAATTCTCCCTGGTTTACTCAGACTCTTTCTAATTTAAACAAGTAAGAACGTTGCAGTCGGGCGCTACGGACTGCGGGATACTCATTCACACCCCCACAGATCACGCCCATTGCCACGCCAACAATTGGTTTGTACATATATAATTTTTTGGAAATCAATAGAGGAGATCAGCAGTAATATCTGTATATAATTCTGATTTTCTCACTGAGAATCGGAAAAACGTATAGTGAAGGGTAACGTAAGTGTGAAATTTGGATGCTTACACTCAAAAAATGCGAAAATTACAGGGTATTTTTTAGCCGGGCATACCCCATAAGGGGCGTAAAAATTATTTTTGGGTCATCGATAGAGGAGCTCACCAGTAACTTACCATCCAATTTTGAAGCTTCTAGCTCTAAAACTGTAGGAGCTACAAACTTGTTGCGGTTTGCCACGCCCCCTATGGGCGTAGATAAATCCGCCATATCTTTTCCAACTTGGGTTGTCAACCCGAGTATATATACCAAGTTTCAAGTCCCTAGCATCAATAGTGCTCAAAATATTACAGAATTTGAAAAATCACTGTATAGTCAAGTACGATTTGCCACGCCCCTAGTAGGCGTGGATATATAGATTTTTGGTCGATCTTCATAGGATCGTATCAGTAACCTACGTGCCAAATTTGGGCATTCTAGCTTTAAAACTGTAGAAGATACAGTTTTACCCGATTTGCCACGCCCCCAATGGGCGTAGATATATCCGCTATAGCTTTTTCATCTTGAGTTGTCAACACGAGTCTACATTCCAAATTGCAACTCTCTAGCACTTCTAGAAGTAGTGTTTCTGAGATATCGGAAAATGCATTTTCCGATTTGCCACGCCCCTAGTGGGCGTATCGGGAAAATCTTGACACTTTATAATTCGAGGGTATACACGAGTATATATTCCAAATTTCAACTCTCTAGCTTCAAAACTGTGCAATGGTTTGCGTTCATACGGACAGCCGGACAGACAGACGGACAGCGTGACGGACATTGCACAAAACCAATATACTCATTTCACTTTGTGAATGAGTATAAAAATATTAAGTCTAAATATTTAAGAAAATTTAAAAAGTCTGGTTCGATTGTAGACTGCTCTAAATATTCCATAGCCAAGTCGAATTTAAATATTTTAAATTCTCAGTGTTAAGCAAAAGGCAGCTTGTTCGTGATCCTAAGAAATTCTATTCATTCGTAAACACGAAGCGTAAGTCTTCTAGTTTACCTTCCTCATTTTTCCTTGGATTGGACAAAACTTGTAATGATCATGATTCCTCTGATCTTTTTGCAGATTTTTTCCAATCCACTTACTCTTCAGTAGATCCCTATACCACTTCATACCCTTACTTAATTTCTACAACTAATATTATTAATGCTTCTAATGTTCCCTGCTTCTCTGGTTTCAGCCATTCGGTAATTGAAATCAGCTTTTCTCCTGGAGCTGATAATATTCCCAGTTGTGTAATTAAAGAATGTAGGGGTTCGGTAAGAGTCTTTCATCGTCCCTCTATATAAAGAAGGTGGGAGGTCTGACATTTCTAATTATAGAGGTATTGCAAAACTATCTGCTATTCCGAAATTATTTGAAAAAATAATAACATCTACCTTACAACATTTTTATAAATTGATTATTTTACCATCGCAGCATGGTTTTGTTCAAAATCGATCTACTTCTATTAATCGATTAGAATTTACTTCCCTAGTCAATGACAGTTTTTTAAATAAAATGCAAACTGATGTTATATATACTGATTTCAGTAAAGCATTTGACTTAGTACACCACGATATATTACTTCAAAAGCTTGATCACTTAGGATTTTCCCCTAAACTTCTTTCTTATATTTCATCCTATTTATAAGGTAGAACCCAAAGAGTTGTGTTAAGAACAGCTTTTTCGAAACTTGTTTTCGTTTCAAGGTAGTCATTTGGGTCCGCTACTTTTTTCCCTATTTATAAATGACCTTCCAAACCATATATCGAATTCAAAGATATTTATGTATGCAGATGACGTAAAACTTTGTCTTTCGTATGCTGATTCACTTGATCATCTACGCCTTCAAGATGATCTTAATTCCTTCCAACTTTGGTGTGTGGCTAATCGGTTACATTTAAATTGTTCTAAATGTATGACAATGACCTTCTGTCGTACTATTCCATATATTGCTAATTATTCAATTAATAATTTTCCCTTGCAACGTATTTTTTCAGTCAAAGATCTTGGCGTACTTTTTGACTCGAAACTTAATTTCACTTCTGATATCTCAACTATCATAAATGAAGCCAAAAGTGTTCTTGGCTTTATTAAACGTTGGGCAAAAGAATCCAAGGATGTTATGTTTCGCTGGTACGACCTATATTAGAATATTGTTCAATTATATGGTCTCCTCAGCATAAATTGTATGAGGATCGTATTGAATCGGTCCAGAAACAGTTTCTACTCTTTGCCTTACGAGATCTAAACTGGGACCCCAATCTTCGTTTACCGTCGTATCTTAGTAGGCTTCTTCTTATTGATCTTCCATCATTAATCAATCGTAGAACTATCCTGGGGATTGTTTTTCTACATAACTTGATTATTGGTAATATTGACTCGTCATGCCTGTTATTCCAACTTAATTTTTCTGTTCCAGACACTTTCGTCCGTTGTATTTACCATTGTGCACTTCGGATTATTCTTTGCATAGCGCGTTTCACGTTTTATGTGTTAATTACAATAAATTTTATCACGTGTTTTCCTCTGAACTCTCTCTATCTTTAATTAAATCATTGCTTTCAGATCATCTCAGGGAAATCACACATAGTGCCCAGGGTTGGTGATATTATGGAAATATTTTTTTGGGGTTCTTTTAGGCTATACGGTATACAAAAAAAGTTATCGATTTTTATCGATAATAAGGAAACGGAATGAGTTATCGAAAATCTAAAAAAAACTACTGCCTACTGCGTAGGCTATAGACGAGTATGCTCTGAAAATTTCAGAGACGGACGGACGGACGGACGGACAGACGGACAGGGCAATTTCAACTCATCTCATCGAGCTGATCAAGAATATATATAATTTATGGGGTCTGCGATGTCTCCTTCTGCCTGTTACATACATTTCCACAAAAACATTTTACCCTGATTTCCCATTTTCAATGGGTTCAGGGTATAAAAAAGCTGTTCTCAACACAACTCTTTGGGTTCTACCCTTTAAATAGGATGAAATCCAAGAAAGAAGTTTAGGGGAAAATACTAAGTGATCAAGCTTTTGAAGTAATATATCGTGGTGTACTAAGTCAAATGCTTTACTGAAATCAGTATATATAACATCAGTTTGCATTTTATTTAAAAAAACTGTCATTGACTAGGGAAGTAAATTCTAATAGATTAGTAGAAGTAGAATCGATTTTGAACAAACCCATGCTGCGATGGTGAAATAATCGATTTACAAAATTGTTGTAAGGTAGATGTTATTATTTTTTCAAATAATTTCGGAATAGCAGATAGTTTTGCAATACCTCTATAATTAGAAATGTCAGACCTCCCACCTTTATTATATAGAGGGATGATGAAAGACTCTTTCCAAAAAAGTTGCCAAATTAATGTCAACTGACTTATATAAAGGAGACCAATCTGTTGCATTAATAAGTTGATTAAGCAAAACAAAATTGCACTTATTATAACAACGACGTTGTTTTCAAATTTTAGGTGTGAAAACTGGAGGAGTACTTATGGATAATTGTACCTCCAAAGTGGGATGATGTATATCCTCATGTATACAAAAAGGTGATGATCTAGAGACATTAATGCTAAAGTCATTATTAATAAAAACTAGATCAAGTGACCGATTCAGATGATTTGAAATAGAGTTTATCTGAAACATAGAAAGCGTGAATAATTCTAATGTACGAATAAGAAAATTAGAGTTGGGACTGGAGGAACAAGAAGTGTTAGGTATATTAAAGTCACCCAACATAAGAAACATATACACAAAAGAATCTTTAAGGATCTGATGCATCGCCATCGATGTCACTCCTGTTGTCGTCGGGTCTTCTTTCGTCGTTCATCTTCCCAGCGCTGTCATCTGCGGAGCCCACGTCGCTCTCGTTGCCGTCCTGGTGGAATGGTTACAGCTGCGCTATGTTGGCCACCCTCCACTTGCGTTCGCCCTGCTGTAAGGGCCGTCAAACTTGGGTGCCAACTTCGAGCAAACCCCGCCGCTGCGTTAGATAGTTGGTGCTGCCGCAACAGAACTGATGACCCTATCGTGGATCTCCATTCCCGTCGACGCAGGTTGTAGTGGCGTCCTTGGTCCCTCGCAGTCCGCTGTAGATTGCTGCTAACTATGTTAAAGATCTCTTTCATCTTGCCCTCCTTTGAATTTGGGCTCGTCGCTGATGCAGGTGTGACATCTTCGTATAATGCGGCCGGCAAGCGTGGCTCCCGACCCGACATTAGGAAGGATGGACAATGGAGTTGACAGCCAGTGTTATCTCGGGCAGCAGTTTGTCTCACGAACTTTGATGGCTCTCGTTGAACTGCGCTATCATCGTTTTTACTGTGCGATTCGTCGTCTCTGTTGGGTTTTCCTGCTGAGAGTATGGAGCCGTGTGCTGGAGTTCCACCCCTAAGGATTCTATGAACGAGCGGAAACTCCTGCTCGCGAACTACACTCCATTATCGCAGACCAGCGTTCTCGGCAGTCCAAATCTGCTCAGAAGACGCATATGCAGGAGCGCCGTCGTCGCTCTCCTCAGAGGTACCAGTTCCACCCACTTAGCGAACGCGTCGTGAAATACCAGGGGGCAGCCACCTGTCTTGTCAGCATATGGGCGGCTGGTCTTTGTTACTCTCTTTTGAACTTCTGGCATGTTTCGCAGCGCCTCACATATTTGGCCTCACATGCCCGGCCAATAATATCTTTGGGCCAGCCTGGCTGCCGTTTTCCTCTCGCCTTGATGTCCGGCAGTGGGAGCGTCGTGGCACTCTCGCAGCACCCTGCCCCTCTGACTGATGGGGACGCAGAGTTTTTAGGGTATGTAGTCCTCTTCATCTGTGCGGTGTCCCAGGTTTCGATACAGCTGTCCATTCTCCTCAACGTAGTCCGCGAATTTCGCTGGCTCTTTACCACTACCACTGCTTGTTGACAGATCTATAGAGGTTGCCGGGAGAGAGGGTCGGCCACCACATTCAACTTCCCTCGTCGATAATGGACATCGATTTAGTACTGCTGCAATTGCACTGCCCAACGGGCGATCCTGCCGCTGGGACTCTATCGAGTTTAGCCACTTTAAAGCGAGGTGATCCGTCACCATGTCAAACCCGTAGCCTTCGTGGTAGCATCGCATCTTCCTAATTGCCCGTACGATTGCCAGGCACTCCTTCTCTGTGGTCGAATAATTTGCAGCACAAACTTGGCCGAGAAGTCCGGACACGCCAAGACGGGCGCCGTCGTCAAGTTCTCCTTGAGCTTTCTCAAGGCTTCCTCCTGGTCCTCACTCCATACCCACTTCTGGCCGTTCTTGAGGAGCGACGTCATTGGCTGGACCAGCGACGCGAAGTTTTGCACGAACCGCCGGTACCAGGACGCCATCCCCAAGCATTGCCGCAATCTTAACTCCTTAACGCATGGGGCTCCATGACCGCTCTCTGGAACGTCGCACCATCCGAATGCATACCAAATGGCATCACCCGCCATTGGAATAAACTTCTTCCGGGCACGGTGAAGGCTGTGCATTCTCGGCTATCCGCCGCCATGGGGATCTGCCAATAACCGTCGAGATGAAACTAGCGTGGCGCAACTTCTCCAGGATGTGATTGATTCTGGGAACAGGGTAAGCATCTGGAATCGAGTGTGCATTGAGCTGTCGGTAGTTCACGCACATGCGACAATCTCCAGTCTTTTTCGTTACCAAGACTATTGGTGCACTGTGCGGACTTCGCGACGGCTCAATGGCCCCCACTCGTAGCAGCTCATCTACCTGCTCATCAATCACCTTCCTCATAGCCGGATTCTTGGGATAATATCGCTGCTTTAACGGCTTATTATCGCTCATCCTGATGCTATGCTCCGCTATATGAGACACCCCTTCTAGGTTCTCAAAGAGCGCCAGCTCCGTTTGCAAACACTCCTTGAGTTCGTCATCCAGGTCCTCTGGCCATTCCACATCCTCTGCGGGAGACCCATCTCCCTCTTACTTTTCTAACTCAATCACCTTTATTTCCGGCGGACGCTCCCTGGTCCCCGCAATCTTTCCCTTGTCGTCCATCGACTCCAACTTCTCCATATCTTATATATAACTTATCACTAATTAAAACTATTTGCGCTCTTTACGTCTTACATATAACTTATCACTAATTCTTATCATTACTCATTACCTAACTAAATATATTGTTAATATTACTAAATTACCCCACTTCCACTACCACTTCTTCTTCGAGGTCTGTCTCTGCCTCGAAGTCCATCTCGGCGTCCTCCTCGCTGGTAATACTAGTGACTTCTTCATCCAGCTATAACGTATTTTCATTAATTACTATTCTTAATCACTCCTCCCGGAACGGCTAACAACTACTAATGTTAATTATTATTACAATTTGGGATCATTAATCGCTAGAATTAGGTGTAAAATTATATTTATTTATTTATTTATTTATTTATTTAAAAACGAAATTGACAAAACGAGAGTCAAACTTAAAGATAAACTAGGCAAATAAGTAATATAGCCTAAAAGAACACAAACAAGTAAGAAAGCTCTAGTCGGTGGTACCCGACTAGGAGATCCCCTGAACCCTGCGAAGAGCCGATATTCCAAACATTCTATGCTTATTTAACATATACATGTATACAAGCAATACATGCATACACACATACATACACACATACGCACGCACGCATAAGCGAGCGCTCTGCTGACTGCGCAGTTTACGCAGCGACTGTGCTTGGGCTGCAGTAAGAGCTATATTATGGGAAGTTAATTGTTGAATAAGTTCTTTTGTAGATGGACGTTCTTAATCAAACATTCAGAGCGTGGTTATGTCATTCATATGTGTGTATTTGCCGAAGCACAAATCTCTAGCACTTGAAATACGTTTATTGCAAATTTAGGGCGAAGGGGGCGTGGCATCCAAAATATAACAAAAATCAAAATTGTATAAACTCCATATTATACTAAATACAAAATAAGGAGTCTCTAGCTTCCAAGATGTGCGAGACATAATTTTATAACTGGTTTCCGATTTTGTTTTTAATCGATAACATTAAAACGATAAAAGTTATCGATTTTCTGAAACAAACTTGATATGCGCGTGCTATACAGGAACCTCCATAAAAAATTTCAAGTCTCTAGCCCTTATAGATTCTGAGATCGACGCGTTCATACATACGGACAGACGGACAGACGGACAGACGGACAGACAGACAGACAGACAGACAACTCAGACAACTCAGTTCGTCGCCCTGATCAAGAATATACATACTTTATGGGGTCTGTCACGCCTCATTCTGCCTGTTACATACATTTTAACAAAACCATTATACCCCGTTTTCCCATTTTCAATGGGTTCAGGGTATAAAAATATTTCAATAATACAACCAACCCGATGGGGTTATTTTATTTGCCAGTCCGGCAAGCTATGCCCCGATTCATAGCCTTGTATGGTCAGTGATATATTGAACTACAAAAGATAGAAAGTGTTAATAGAAACTTATAAAATATTTATTATTAAATAAAAGAAAATTGAAAATATTAATAAAAGCAAACAGAATAAGAATAGGAGAGAAAAAGATAAAGAAAAGAAAGGATTGAGAAATCACTCCACAATGTTGAAGATCTTGCAGGTCGTCAAATTTGTGCACCTGCTCACTCCTGGGCACTATGTGTGATTTCCCTAAGATTATCTAAAAGCAAGGATTTAATTAAAGGTAGAGAGAGTTCAGAGGAAAACACGGGATAAATTTATTGTAGTTAACACATAAAACGTGAAACGCGCTATGCAAAGAATAATCCGAAGTGCACAATGGTTAATACAACGGACGAAAGTGTCTGGAACAGAAAAATTAAGTTGCAATAACAGGCAAGACGAGTCAATATTACCAATATCATCAAATTATCAATCAAATTATGTGGAAAAACAATCCCCAGGATAGTTCTACGATTGATTAATGATGGAAGATCAACAAGAAGAAGATCTACTAAGATAAGACGGTAAACAAAGATTGGGGTCCCAGTTTAGATCTCGTAAGGCAAAGAGTAGAAACTGTTTCTGGACCGATTCAATACAATCCTCATACAATTCATGCTGTGAAGACCATATAATTGAACAATATTCTAAAATAGGTCGTACCAGAGAAACATAAAGAAGTTTGGTAATGAATGGATGGTAACGTTTAATAAAGCCAAGAACACTTTTGGCTTCATTTATGATAGTTGAGATATCAGAATTGAAATTAATTTTCGAGTCAAAAAATTGCGATACATGGTTTGGAAGATCAATTATGAATAGGGAAGAAAGTAGCGGACCCAAATGACTCCCTGAGGTACACCCGACGAAACGAAAACAAGTTTCGATAAAGCTGTTCTCAACACAACTCTTTGGGTTCTACCTTTTAAATAGGATGAAGTCAAAGAAAAAAGTTAAGGGGAAAATCCTAAGTGATCAAGCTTTTGAAGTAATATATCGTGGTGTACTAAGTCAAATGCTTTACTGAAATCAGTATATATAACATCAGTTTGCATTTTATTTAAAAAACTGTCATTGACTAGGGAAGTAAATTCTAATAGATCTGTAGAAGTAGATCGATTTTGAACAAAACCATGCTGCGATGGTGAAATAATCAATTTACAATATTAGATGTTATTATTTTTTCAAATAATTTCGGAATAGCAGATAGTTTTGCAATACCTCTATAATTAGAAATGTCAGACCTCCCACCTTTTTTATATAGAGGGATGATGAAAGACTCTTTCCAAATAGACGGTGAAAAGACTTGCTGTGTTGGTGATCAGTAGTATATTAATTTTATTCTTCTGAGCCAGTGCTTTATATACTGACTCATGCATAATTTCAACTCTAAAAATATAGCTTATCTCTTGCTGAGCTTGTGAGGTTCAGCGTTGGTCTTTATCTATTCTTATTCTATTGCAGAGTGTGTAAGACTCAGCGTAGATGCTTATTTATTCTTAGTCTATCGCAGAGTTTGTAAGGGTCAGATTAGATGTTCATTTATTCTTAGTCTATCGCAGAGTTCGTAAAGGTCTGCGTAGGTCTTTGTGTACTTAGCATATTTATAGATTCTATATGTGACCGTACTTCAACCTAGTCGTTAAGTGCGTAGATGACATGTTTATGGTCTTCGGCTATTTCTGTATTAATATATAGGAAAATAATTATATATAGGAAAATAAAAACTATTACAATTATTATTAATCCTAACGAGATGGGTCCATTCATCGTTTGGAAGACCAGATCCTCAATGTGTACTTTTTGACGGTATAATTCCTTTATGTTTTGTTGTAGCCGTTGTAGTTCTACTGAGTTGTTTACTACAATGTGTTGAAGTGGCGTCGGAACCCATGTGTTGTTGTGGTCAATTATTTTGAGGAAAAGTGGCGAGTACCTCGCAGTATCTGCTGACGCTACCTCCTGCGGTGTTATGATGTTGATTTTACCTATCCTGGCCGAACATCCAGCAGACAGTTCGATTATGCCTTGGTTAGGTAAAAGGGTCATCTCCTCGTAGTTTCCGCATATGATATGGGCTGACTTCTTCTCAAATACTTTAAAGAGCCACCGGTTTTTTCCGTTCAGTTTTTTAACAAAAGTGTCCTCGTACTCGATCATTTTGCACGGTTGCTTGTTGCTCGATTTTAAAGGCGATATTTCACAACTTTCGTCATCTGCATCTTTCCATGCCCAACTTCCCTCACATAGGTACGTGTCCTCGTCTTCATGCCGACAACGACTTACTTCTGTTTCAGTCATTGAGTGATACGCATTTATCTCAGTATTGAAGATAATGAATTTAGCTTTAACTTTCGGAATCATCTTTCTTCCATCGAGCACGAGTGGTATAGGTACTGCTTCGAAGAGATTGGCATGCTGATTGATATATATTGGCAGTCTTGCGTCTATGACTAGCATGTTGTCCTTGAATATCGCTTGTGCCTTCATTAGCTTGTACACTAATTGAAGCCGCTTCGCAGAATTTCCGCCCGGAAGGAGTTGGTTTCTTTTTAGCTTCTTTTGAATGTGGTTGAGTTCGGTCAGCATTTTATTTGGTTCGACCAGCGACGGGTGAACTCTTCCGTAGTTAATATCCGTAACAAGGGCGATTACTGCTGACTGAAGGTCTTCGGTTTCATCAATCCAGTTTCGTACTTGGGTGATTAACATGAAGAATTTTACAGAATCTTTGTAAATGAAGAAGTTCCCTTTCATTGTGTTTGCCATCTTGTTTATTTCCAGTGTGACTTTTTCAAAGTTTTTATTTACCTCTTCTGTGGTAGCTCTCACTAGGTTTGAGGTTGCATTGATTATTGATGTCTGGTTGTTGACATAATCATTTAGGCGTTTTTCGTTTTTGATAATTGTCTGCATGTTCTCTTTAATTCTATTTGCAGTGCCAATGTCGTAAAACATTATAAACCGTTTTTTCCTATCCGCTGTTTGGGTGAAGATTTTATTTTTCTCCTTTATATTTTTGATTTTTGACTTTATAGTTTGGCTCACTGTTGTACAATATTCGTCGTATTCACCCAATTTTTCGCAAATGATGTCCGTTTTGCTCATGAGCTCATCCGCTTGCTTCAAAACTTCGAAGAGTGCTTGCATGTTGTAGTAAAACAGTAACTGCCAGCTTGACGACACGACTTCTACCTTTCCAAGATTGTCCATTAACATTGCTGTGTGTTGATCCATATCCTGGATTTTTGCTGTGCTTGTATTTGTGCCAGTTATTATGGTCGCTTTTCCTGTCGTCAACTTTGCTGATCGTGTTTTCATCCGTTCTTTTGGAGGGTCGGCTTGCTTATCCTTATCTTGAGTCGGTAGCAAACAGATCTTGTTAATTGATCTTTTGACTTCACCCATATTTGTTCTTACGGTTACTACTCGAACTTTATCATCTTGTCCTTTTGTAGTTTTTGTTATCTTTCCCATGGGCCATCTAGCGGGATGCGTGTTTTCTTGTTTTAGTATAACAAGCTGGCCTTCCATGGGGTTTGATTTTTCTTGCTGCCATTTGGTTCGCTGTTGTAGTGATGCCAAGTATTCATCTTTCCATTTTCTCCAGAATTCTCCTCTGATGCGTTGTATGTGTCTCCATCTGTCTAAAGACCCAATTTTCCGATGTTCATCAAATTGCTCTGGAGCTCCAATAAGTGGTCGTCCTATAATAAAGTGACCGGTTGTCAAAATGTCGTCTCCATCCGTGTCACTATTTAGGGTGACCAGGGGACGTGAGTTTAGCACTGCTTCAATTTGGCAGAGCTGTGTTGTAAATTCCTCAAATGTAAAGCTGTTATCGCCGATGACCCGCTTCAGGTGGTGTTTCACCGACTTTACTCCAGCTTCCCATAATCCTCCCATGTGGGGGCTTGCCGGCGGGATAAAGTGCCACTTAATGCCTTCTTTTTCGAGAAGTGGCGCAAGACTGCTATTTACTTTTATAGCGGCGACAAGATCCTTATCTAGTATTCTAGCGGCACCGACGAAATTTGTGCCGTTGTCAGAATACAAATGTTCACTCTTGCCGCGCCTGGCGAAGAATCGGCGTAGAGCCTCTAGAAACTTATCTGATGATAAGTCACTGACGGCTTCCAGGTGCATTGCCTTTGTGGCCATACATACAAATAGGCATATGCACCCTTTATACGATTTTTGACCTCTTCCTTTGGAACAGCGAATTTGAAACGGTCCAGCGTAGTCGATGCCAGTGTTTTGGAACGGGTAATCTCCAGTTACTCGATACACTGACAAATTTCCCATCAGTTGACTGGCCATTTCCTGTTTATACCTAATGCAGGTAACACATTCGCGTAGATATTGTTTCAATGTGTTCCGCAAGCCAAAAATCCAGAACTCCCTTTGAATAAAGTTCCTCATTAGTTTCAGACCGCCGTGTAGGGTTTCCTTATGGGCGTTGTTTATTATCAGCCAAGCAAACTGCGATTTTCCAAGTATAATTGGGTGTTTCACATTGTATGGCACCATTGCATTTTGAAGACGGCCTCCCACACGTAATACTCCATTTCCATCCAGAAAGGCGTTGAGCGCTTGCAATTTACTCTTTGATTCCAGAGGCTTTCCAGCATTGAGAAAACGAATTTCATGACCAAAATCAATTTGTTGTTGTAATTTTACAACAAATGTTTTGGCCTCCTTTAATTCGTCGACTGTGAGATAAGTCGACTGCTGCTTCTTCCCTCGTAGTTTTGCTATAAAGCGTAATACGTAAGCAATTACGCTTGTTAGCTTATTAATTGATGAATACTTTGTTAGGAGTGGGATCAGGTAGTTTTCTTTTGTGGTTAGAGTTGCTACTATAACCGATTCTGGGTCTTCAAATTGCGGCCACTGATTTGACTGTCCCTTCCACCATATGTCGCATGCTGCTAAGTGCTTCGGAGAAATTCCTCTTGAGGCGACGTCTGCTGGGTTGTCTGCTGATCTCTCGTATTTCCATTCGACGTGAGGCAGTTTTTTGTTTATTTCGTCTACTCTAGTTTTGACGAATTTATCTTTACTACGTTTGTTCTTTATCCAGGCAAGCGTAATTTGTGAATCACTCCATGCTAGTATTTTGGTGTGATTTCCTACTATTGCTTGTATTTTTGCCAATAGTTTGCTTAATAAGTGAGCTGCACATAGCTCTAATTTTGGTATAGTTTTTTTGTTTTTTACTGGGTTCACTTTGCTTTTTGCAGATAGCAAAGTGATTTTGGCTCCAACCTTTGTATACACCACTGCTTCATACGCCTTTTCTGATGCGTCGCAAAACCCATGTAGTTCCGTTGCATCAGTGCTCGATTGTCCAGACCAGCGCGGTATATTAATTTTTGCTAAATCTGGCAATGCGCTTGCGTATTCTTGCCAATAATTGACCAGACTAGGCTCTAGTTCTGCGTCCCAAGTTAGCGGCAGTTTCCACAGCTCCTGTATGAAGCATTTTCCTTGCAATGTAACTGGTGTTAGCCAACTAAAATAAAATTAGACGCTTTGTAATGCGCACTAATTTTGGGCAATCGACAACAAATGTGAATATATCCTTTTTGGGGTCCCATTGTAGCCCAAGGGTTTTTATTGACTCGTCCTTGTGAATCATAATTTTTTCTGTTGAGTCGCCATCTTTAATTCCAGCAATGATCCTGTCATCATTTGATACCCATTTTCTCAAATGCATGCCAGCCTTTTCCATTATGCTCCTAAGTGCTGTTTGCGTGTTGATGCAATCGCCTATTGAGTCGCCACCGGTGATGAGGTCATCCATGTAGAAGTCTTCTTTAATTGTTATCATTAGTTGTTTGTTGCCTTGGCAATGTTGATTTGCCAATTCTTGAAGACAGCGGACTGCTAAAAATGGAGCAGCTGACGTCCCGTATGTTAGTGTAGTCAGCTTGAACTCCTTGATTGGCATCTTTTGGTCGTCTCTCCAGAGGATGTATTGATATTCCTGATCTTCTTTGGCGATTTTAATCTGACGATACATTTTCTCGATGTCAGCTGTCATGACATATTTCCATTGCCGCCACTTGATCAAAATATGAAAGATATCTTTTTGTATTTTAGGGCCGACTAGCATTACATCATTGAGACTTAGTCCATTCGAAGTTTTTGCTGAAGCGTCAAATACTACCCTCAATTTAGTAGTAAGGCTGTTTGGTCTGATTACCGCTTGATGTGGCATGTAGTATTTGCCTTGGCCAATGGTGTGTACCGGTTCCATATGTCCTAGCTTCAGGTATTGTTCCATAAAGGCACTGTATTCCGTGAAGATTTGCGGATTCTTATTGAATTTGTTCTCCGTTTGCAGTAGTCTTGCCATAGCCTGTTTTCGAGAGTTTCCTAACTCGACATTTTTTCGGAATGGTATGGAGACTACTAGCCGGCCTTCTTCATCCCTTGTGGTTGTCTCTTGGAACACCTTTTCGCAATCAGTGTTTTCTTCTGAATCGCTGGTGTCACTTTCAAGTTCCCAGAAGCGCTCGAGGTCGTCCAGGCACATCGTTGTTGCTGCGCTGATTACCTTTTTGCTTGGTGATCTGTTTATGTTGCCGGAGACTATCCATCCAAACTCTGTCTTTTGTCCCAGAGTTTCGTTTATTTTTTTCATTTTTCCCAACATTATTAGGGGTAGTAAATCCACTCCAATGACAACATCAATCCTACTGGGTTCGTTAAAGTGTGGGTCTGCTAGCTCGCAGCCCATCCAATCTTTATTGACATCCATGTCAATTTTCTTGCTCGGTAGAGCTTTCTGAAGTTTAGGCATGACCAGTGCCTGTATTGTGGTGACGAATTTGCTTTTAACTCTTGGTTTTATGGTTAAGCAAACGCTATTTTTTAGAACTTCCACAGTCTGAGAAATTCCCTGAACTTTTACGTTCCGTTTGATTCGGCGCAGTTTTAGTTGTTGTGCGGCTTCTTCCGATATTAAGGTTCTTTGTGAGCCTCCATCAATAAGAGCCCTTAGCTGCTCGTATTTTCCAAATTTATTTTGAATTCGGATGAGCGCAGTTGCCAGCAGCGTATCTTGCCCTTTATTTTCTTTCAGACAATTGCTGCTGACGTTCTCTTTTTTGTTTGCATCCTCGTGAAGCAAACTATTATGTGCTTTGGAGCATCGGTTGCAAGTCCAATCCTTTTTGACATTTAAAGCACAGCGCATTTTTAGACACAAATTCCTTGCGCTTTTTAACAGTGTCAGGTTTAAACTTCTGACATCTTGTTATTTCATGCCCATCCAGTTGGCATTTTTTTTCTTCGTTTCCATTGACGTATGGACGGCACTCTTTTGCACTGAGTCTATTGAGTTATATAGTTGCTCAATAAACTCCAGCAGATTGTCCAAGGACTGGATTTCTCTCGCCTTCTTTACATGTTGCTCGTAAAGTTGTAGGACTTCTGTCGAGAAACGTCGCAGCAAAATTTGAGCGAACAAAACATCAGCGTCATTACCCATTTTGCGCTTATTTTCGTAGCGTTTGCATATTAGCTCCAACGCTGCATTATAGCTATCAGACGATCCAATTAATAAATGGCCTACTACCATTTTGGCTTCTCCTTTGAGGCAAGATTTCAGGTAGTTCAGCTTCCTTGTATCGCTGATATCTTTCCTGCTGTGAATTACCTCGGAGAACAGCTCGAAGAGCGTTGGCCACTCTTTGGAATTTCCATTAAAATGAGGAAGATCCACTTTTGGCAGCTCTGGAACTTCTTCTTTTATGTTGTGCAAGTCACCTATTTTTCTATTCAGCTTCTTTGTCAGTAGGTTGACATTGCACTCCAGTTCATCGATTTCTTCGATTTCGGAAGCAAATTTTTCGTACTTTGCTTCTAAATCCGTGAGCGTTGACTGAACTTTGTTCCACAGGAAATTTAACTTGTCTTTGTAGTCCAAGATTTCTTCCTGGTTACTGAGCTCAAGGTTGGCATACACCTCTGCAATGTGCCGGCTTTCCTTTTTAGCTCTTTTATCTACAAGGTCTACCATCACATCCATTGGGCTGGCACTTCGTCGTGAAGACATTTCTTCCTGCTGACTGTTTCTTGACTCGGATGTTTCCGGTTGCATTTGCTTGCTAGATCCTGGTTGGTCGGTGTCCATAGCGTGGTCGGCAACTTCGACCTTCATCAAGGACTCTTTATACGTCCTGATGTTTTATATACTGACTCATGCATAATTTCAACCCTTAAATCTAGCTTATTATACTCATTCACAAAGTGAAATGAGTATATTTGTGCAATGTCCGTCACGCTGTCCGTCCGTCTGTCCGTATGAACGCAAACCATTTGCACAGTTTTGAAGCTAGAGAGTTGAAATTTGGAATATAAACTCGTGTATACCCTCGAATTATAAAGTGTCAAGATATTCCCGATACGCCCACTAGGGGCGTGGCAAATCGGAGAATGCATTTTCCGATATCTCAGAAACACTACTTCTGGAAGTGCTAGAGATTTGCAATTTGGAATGTAGACTTGTGTTGACAACTCAAGATGAAAAAGCTATGGCGGATATATCTACGCCCATTGGGGGCGTGGCAAATCGGCTAAAACTGTATCTTCTACAGTTTTAAAGCTAGAATGCCAAAATTTGGCACGTAGGTTACTGATACGATCCTATGAAGATCGACCAAAAATCTATATATCCACGCCTACTAGGGGCGTGGCAAATCGTACTTGACTATATAGTGATTTTTCAAATTCTGTAATATTTTGAGCACTATTGATGCTAGGGACTTGAAACTTGGTATATATACTCGGGTTGACAACCCAAGTTGGAAAAGATATGGCGGATTTATCTACGCCCATAGGGGGCGTGGCAAACCGCAACAAGTTTGTAGCTCCTACAGTTTTAGAGCTAGAAGCTTCAAAATTGGATGGTAAGTTACTGGTGAGCTCCTCTATCGATGCGCAAAAAATATTTTTTCACGCCCCTTATGGGGTATGCCCGGCTAAAAAATACCCTGTAATTTTCGCATTTTTTGAGTGTAAGCATCCAAATTTCACACTTACGTTACCCTTCACTACTTCTAAGAACTGGCCAAAAATTATATGTCTACGCCTACTGGGGGCGTGGCAAATCGGGAAAAACTATACGTTTTTCCGATTCTCAGTGAGAAAATCAGAATTATATACAGATATTACTGCTGATCTCCTCTATTGATTTCTAAAAAATTATATATGTACAAACCAATTGTGGGCGTGGCAATGGGCGTGATCTGTGGGGGTGTGAATGAGTATCCCGCAGTCGGTAGCGCCCGACTGCAACGTTCTTACTTGTTTTGTTTTGATCGCCTGGTTGATCGTGCTTTGCCTCTACTCAGCTTAAATTGGTAAGCCAAAGAGAAACAACGAATTTTTAAAAATAATTTAACACTTCACTAACACTTGTCACAATAATTATGGTAGACTTTGTAGGTCTGATCGAAGGACCATGAATAGACTTTCTCTATTCGGCTCGAAGGACCATGATTTCACTTAGATCATGAATACACTTCAATCTTCGGTTCGAAGGACCATGAGTACACTTGATCTATCCTGCTCGAAGGACCCTGAACACACTCGCTGCGTTGACGATCATTAGTATATTAGTTTTATTCTTCTGAGCCAGTGTTTTTATATACTGACTCATGCATAATTTCAACCCTTAAATCTAGCTTATCTATTGCTGAGTTTGTAAGGCTCAGCGTTGGTGTTGGTGTACTCTTAACTTATCGCAGAGTTTGTAAGGCTCAGCGTTAGTGTTTGTGTACTTAGCCTATTTATAGATTCCAAACATGTTACCCTTATCATTTCTACGTACGTCAACCTAGTGTTGAGTGCGTAGATGACATGTTTATGATCTTCGGCTATTTCTTTATGTTCATGCCTGAACACTCCGATTTAAGTACGGCGACTCGTGCGATGCCGTCGCTTCCAGGGATGAGTTCGACCATCCTGGCCAACGGCCATTTTAGCGTTGGCAGAGTCTCCCTTATGAGAGCCACATCGCCAAGCCAGGTTCCTTCCAGAACAACCAGACACTTTCGTCCGTTGTGTTTACCATTGTGCACTTTGGATTATTCCTTGCATAGCGCGTTTCACGTTTTATGTGTTAATTATAATAAATTTTATCACGTATTTTCCTCTGAACTCTCTCTACCTTTAATTAAATCCTTGCTTTCAGATCATCTTAGGGAAATCACATACAGTGCCCTGGAGTGAGCAGGTGCACAAATTTGACGACTGGCAAAATCTTCAACATTGTGCAGTGATTTCCCAATCCTTTTTTTTTTTTTTTTCTACAATCTATTATAAATATTTTTAAGTTTCTATTAACACTCTCTATCTTTTGTAGTTCATTAATATCACTGACCATACATGGCTATGAATCGGGGCATAGCTGGCCGGACTGGCAAATAAAATACCCCCAACGAGTTGGTGGTATTATTGTAATATTTTTTGTGTTCTTTTAGGCTATATAACTTATTTTGTTTAGTTTATCTTAAATTGACACTCGATTTGTCAATTTTCCTTTTTTTAAATAAATAAAATAAATAAATAAATAAGCATAGAATGTTTGGAATATCGGCTCATCGCAGGGTTCAGGGGATCTCCTAGTTGGGTACCCCCGACTAGAGCTTTCTTACTTGTTTTGTTTTTGGTTTGTATTGGTGTATTGGAATTACAATAACAAGACAACTACTTGTCCCTTGTAATTCAAGTTGACACACAGCCTCCAAGATCGACCCCACTGGATAGCGATTGGGAAACCAACCAATCAAAGAGTTGAAATTTGGAATTTAATCTCTCGTTGACAACAGAAGATCAAAAAGATATGGCGGATATATCTACGCCCATTTGGGGCGTGACAAATCGTATAAAGCTGTATATTCTAGAGTTTTAAATCTGGAATGTTTACATTTGCCACGTGAGTTGCTGTAACGCCAGCTGGCAGCGTGGTAAATCCGGAAAAACTGTCCCACCCATGTGCTTTACCATCGGGATGATTTGTTCCGCAGAATAAGTATTCTCTTATATTAAAATTTTATTTGTTTTTAAGTTGTGTTCCTGAAAGTATCATTACGTCGAAGTGCTTGTCGAGTAAGAACTCATCTATTATGCATTAAATTATGCATGGTTGCGATTGCGGGGCCAAGTGAAGATCTATTGGCAGCCGAAAAGAACATGTCTGGGTTGGTTTTTGATGGTGTGAAGGTAATCGGTGCGTTTTTTTTTATAGATTGGGCTGCCTCTGTAGTGATAGACGTCGTAGTTTCCACACTTTTTATGTATGGCCGTATTCTTGAAAGTTCGTATTTTGTTCTTTTACGTTTGTACGGTCGTTTAGATGCTTTGCCAGAACTCTATAAGAACTTTAATTTTATGAACATCACCCTTTACGATTATGTGGAAATTATTCTGAAATTTGAGCTGTATAGCTATGGTAATAAAAGCACTAGAGTTTTTCTCAACTATAAATATTGAGGGTGGCTTAGGTTTGTCTTATCACCTCCATTAGATTGGCGGGGCAGATCGTCCATTTGGTCTCTGAAAATGTCAAACCTATTAGTATTGTTTGTTACTAGACTTGATAGTGTGTTGAAATTGGAAGTGAAATGAGTGTATTGGTTTTGTGCAATGCCCGTCCGTCTGTATGAACGCACCCAAATTTCCACACTATTGAAGATAGAGACTTGAAACTTAGAACATATACTCGTGATAAAATGTCTGATAAAGTGTCCTATTATGCCCACTACGGGCGTGGCAAATCGCAAAATACATGTTCCGATATCTCGGAAGCACTACTTATGAAGGAGAGTTACAATGTGGAATGTATACTCGACAACATAAAATCAAAAATATATGGCGGATTTATCTACGCCCATTGAGGGCGTATCTTCTACAGTTTTAAAACTAGAACGCCCAAATTTACTGTTACGACCCTTTAAAAATCGAGCAAAAAATGGGCGTGGCAAATCGGATCAGACAACATAGTGTTAATATAACATTTTGAGCACTATTGATGCGGCGAAATCATTGGTAAAATGGTATCGATATGTTCAGGTCCTCGGCAACTTCTCTAACGGTGATTCGACGACTTGTAGATGATTATACATTTTAAATTTCAGACCTCTAGCTTTTCTGGCTGCTTTTGTGGCTGACTCAGCTCGTCAGCTTATGATGAATATACACTGCGCGTCATCAGGACAACGCACCCAAAAAATTCTCCGTAATTGTTGAATATTTTCTATATAAAATTTGTTGTCTAAGACTCTGTTTTATTCTTCTTAAAATAAAAAAAGATTGGGTTCAATATCATTTCAGGAAGTATTTAAAAAAAATGTTGAAAAAAAAGCTTACAAAAAACGGTTGCTAAAAGTTGGTCATCAGGATAGCGCACCTGAATTCAATAGTGAATATATTGGTCAATTTGGTCACCACACCTACCAAATTTGTTGTCTATTCCCAAAATTGATTATCTTTAAGAAAACAAGTAAGAAACTCCTAGTCGGCGGTACCCGACTAGGTGATCCCCTGAACCCTGCGAAGAACCGATATTCCAAATATTCTATGCTTATTTAACATATACATATATACAAGCAATACATGCACACACATACGCATAAGCACGCGCTCTTCGGACTGCGCGTGGTCTGCGCTCATGGGCTTTACAATGGGCAATGAAATGTTTAATAACTTCTTTTTTAGATGGATTTTCTTAATCAAACTCTCAGAGCGTGATTATGTCAATTATATGTGTATATTTTCTAAGGAAAAGTCTCTAGCACTTGAAATACGTTTTTTGCAAATTTGTGGTTGTCCAAGGGGGCGTGGCATATAAACTACACATTATACTGAATACAATTTGAAGACTTTAGCTCTAAAGATGTGGGAGATATAAATTTATAACTGAATTTCGATAAGGTTTTAAATGTATGTATAAAAATGTATCGAATTTTTGAAAAAACCCGATCTGCGCGTGCAGGACCTACCTTTTAAGTCTATAGCTCTCATAGATTCTGAGATCAACGCGTTCAAGCATACGGACAGACGGACAGGGCTACATTAACTCAGCTCGTCGCCCTGATCAAGAATATGTATACTTTATAGGGTCTACCACGCCTCTTTCTGCCCAATGTATGTAACATACATTTTAACAAAACCAATTTACCCTGTTTTCCCATTTTCAATGGGTTCAGGGTATAACAAGTAAGAAAGCTCTAGTCGGCGGTACCCGACTACGAGATCCCCTGAACCCTGCGAAGAGCCGATACTCCAAACATTCTATGCTTATTTAACATATACATGTATACAAGCAATACATGGACACACACATACACACATACACATACGCATAAGCACGCACTCTGCTGACTGCGCAGTTAGCGCAGCGTCTGCGCTTGGGCTGCAGTGTGGCTATATTATGGGAAGTTAATTGTTGAATAAGTTTCTTTGTAGATGGACTTTCTTAATCAAATCAGAGCGTAATAATGTCATTCATATGTATGTAATTGCCAAAGCACAAGTCTCTAGTATTTGAAATACGGTTTTACAAATTTGTGGGTATGGGAAGGAAAGGGGGGATGGTATCCAAAATGTGACAAAAATCAAAATTGTATAAACTTTATATCATGTTAAATACAAAATTTGGAAACTCTAGCTCTTAAGATGTGGGAGATATAAATTTATAACTGAATTCCGATAACGTTTAAAATCGATAACTTTAAAACGATCAAATTTATCGATTTTTTGAAACAAACTCGATCTGCGCGTGCTATACACGGAGCTACATAAAATTTCAAGTCTCTAGCTCTTATAGATTCTAAGATCGACGCGTACAAACATACGGACAGACGGACAGACGGACGGACGGACGGACGGACGGACGTACGGACGGACGGACGGACGGACAGACGGACAGGGCTAAATCAACTCAGCTCGTCGCCCTGATCAAGAATATATATACTTTATGGGGTCTGCCACGCCTCCTTCTGCCTGTTACATACATTTCAACAAAACCATTATACCCTGATTTCCCATTTTCAATGGGTTCAGGGTATAAAAATTACTATAGTTTAATATTTGGAGGAAAAATCAAAGATAGAAATTTACTTTGAATATCGACTATTTGGACCAAAAATCACTATAAACTATAATTAATTTTCTTGGAAATTACGAATTCTGCTGAAAAAACTTCATTAGCAGTAATCGGTACAACAATTAGGCGATCCACACAGAGAAAAGCATACCATGCGCACTATTTGTCTTCAGATATCCAAGAAAGAACTGGTTTTAAAGCGACGTTTTCAAAGGCTTAAGACTTTTTTGGATAGCTGTATATCAATTTCAAGATTTCAAGATTCAAAACATCAAAATAAAGTTCACCACCCGATTTAACCAACCACCCGGCTGTGCAGGATGTCTAAATCATGGTCCTCTTTACGTTGGTCAGGAAAAAAATTATTATTCCCATTGCGTTCTCCTAAATTATATTTATTTATACCTGAAAACAGAAAATACTGATACTGAGAAAACCACTTATTTTGCGTTTGCACAAAGTACAAGCGAATTTCTTTTGAAACCCTGTAGAGTGGTGGTTACTTTTATTTTTTCAGATATCCAGCTAGCACTGCTCGGGGCCCTGCGTGCAGGTTCCTCTGATGGTAATGCATGATAATGGCCCGAGTTACTTAATGACTTCTGGGTAAGGCGACTACCGAAGTTCAATGTAGAGTGTTTGAGACGACCATCCACACGTAGCAGCCCAAATTCGTCAAAGAATGGCGACAGGAAGGCAAGACTGCTGGATGATGAAACAGTTCCTTTAGTTTAAAGTGCGGTTCGGATGTCTCTGATAGTGAGTCCTTTACCACGAACTTTATGAATAAAGTTCGATACATATGCAAATATACACTGCAGACGACAAAAAGAGTTCGTATACTTGCAATCCATAGAGGCATCGCAGACTGCACGCCCTATGAGAAGAGCAGCCTTCCGACGCCCCACTGAAGTTTTCTCTAGAAGCACCGATATTGGCGACTGGGATCTGGGCTTACAAATGAAGTTAGGACCGCTAAACTGGATGTGAATTACTGAACCGTAGCGATGCGATTTGCAACATATTCATTGAAGAGTCCAGGCTCGTACTGATCCAGGATAAAGCGACAGTAGAGTCACACCAGGAGTGGAACTAGCCTGTGAAAATGCCTAAGCCAGCGACTTCATTCATCAGATGTGCTAGTAACTCTGCTCCACATAATTCCAAGGAGAGACTCGAGGCATTGAACAAATTAACCTGCCAATGCCAGGTTGCCCATTGGATACGATGGAGATCAAGGCTCCGTAAGCGTCGATGCTGGCATCACAAAATCCATGGACCTTCTCTGCTGTAACTACCACCTGGAGAATGCAGTCCTAAGGCCGCTGCCACAGTTAATGGTCAAGCCATGCAATATGCAGTATCAATTAAGCTTATGCCTCCACAGCTGCTGTAAGAATATTTTTTCCTTTGTTATTACTGGGCCGAACAGTCCAAGGGGGTCGTAGAACCGAGCAATGGACGAAAGAGCAGAACATCTACAGGGCTTGCAGCTTGAATCTAGTGCCAAGTATGAAAACAAGAGTTGATCAGATGCTGGATCCCACGTCTTTGCAAGGTCGCTGCCATCATTGAAGTTTATAAGATTCTTTGTCGCAGTCTGTCATGCCGTCCAACACTAATGAATGGCTTGAACAACAATTCCTGAATTTGAACCCTCCTCCTTCCAAAATTCCAATGGTCTCCTGCATAACACACCTCGCTTCTTCGACTGATTTTCCTCCAGAGATCAAATCGTCGACATAAAAATCGCGAAGGAATACCTCTGAGCCGAGTGGGAATGCATCTTGTTTATCTTCTTGATGACTTCTGGATAAAATGATTGGATGGCGACCATCGAAGTTCAATGTAGAGTTTTCAGCAGCCCAAATTCGTCAAAGAATGACCATAGAGGCGTCGCACACTGCCCACAATATGAGAAGAGCAGCCTTCCAACGCTTCTCTGGAAGCACTGAGACTGGCCACTGGGATTTGGGCTTAGAAATGAAGTCAGGACCGCCAAAGTAAAGAGATGATGCGCTCAACTCAATGCGCAGTGAACCTCGAGATAACAAATTAAACAAATTCATTGGAGAGTGCGGGTTCGTCATTGATCCAGGATAAAGTGCCTAAGCCAGCTACTTCATCCATCAGACCTGCTAACAACTCTGCTCCACATAATTAAAGTTTCGGAACCGTATGCGTCTTTAAAAGAGAGACTCGAGACTTTGAGCAAAGTAATCTGCTAATGCCAGGTTGCCCCTTGGATACGATGTAGATGTAGGCTCCGTAAGCGTCGATACTGGCGATACAAAATCCATGGACCTCCACCTTGTCTCCTGGAACTAACACCAGTCTGGGTAATGCAGTCCTAAGGCCGCTGTCAAAGTTATTCCACATGTCAACCCAAGCAATACGAACTGCCGATGGAAAACTCTCGTCCCAATTAAGCTTATACCTCCACAGCTGCTATAAGAATATTTTTTCCTTTGTTATTACTGGGCCGACCAGTCCATGGGGTCATAGAACCGAGCAATGGACGAAAGAACAGAACGTCGCTGCGCTAACTGCGCAGTCAGCAAAACGCGTTCTTATGGGTATGTATATGTGTGTGTGCATGTATTGCTTTTATATATGTATATGTTAAATAAGCATAGAATGTTTGGAATATCGGCTCTTCACAGGGCTCAGGGGATCTCCTAGTCTTGTTTGCCTTTAAAATTACACTGTGTTGTGATTTGTTTAATTTAGTCATTAGGCTTTGTTGTTACTGTGCAAGAAATAATCCACTGTGCTTTGTGCTATTTTGAAAGTGTTTCTAATTTAAAAGTTTTGTCAGCGTCGGTAATTGTATTTTGTTACATCTACATCTACTTCTTTGGTGCTGTCCTCTTTTGTCTTGGTTTCTTTTTACACTTGTTAGTGCAAATGTGTTAGTCATGAGTTGTTGAGTTGTTTGTATTTCTCACAAAATTAATTTTTATTAATTTTGTGCAAGAAACTCTCTAGCTGCTTTCTGCTCAGCCGCTCTTTATCAGCTGTTTGTTGTTGGACACTCTCTCACAACTCACTAATCTTCTCTTTGTATTTATACTCCTTCACAATTTGAGTACATTGAGTATAATCCTATATCTCAGAAACACTACCTTTAGAAAAGCTAGAGAGTTTTAATTTGGAATGTATACTCGCGTTGACAGCCCAAGATCAAAAAGCTATGGCGGATATATCTACGCCCATAGGGGGCGTGGCAAATCGGGTAAAACTGTATCTTCTACAGTTTCAAAACTATAACGCCCAAATTTGGCACGTAGATTACTGCTTCGATCCTATGAAGATCGACTAAAAAAATATATGTCCACGCCCACTAGGGGCGTGACAAATCGGATCTGACTATATAGTGATTTTTAAAATTCTTTAATATTTTGATGCTAGAGACTTGAAATTTGGTATATATACACGGGTTGACAACCCAAGATGAAAAATATATGACGGATATATCTACGCTTTAAGGGGGCGTGGCAAACCGCAAAAGCTTATAGCTCCTACAGTTTTAGAGCTAGAACTTCAGAATGAGATGGGTGAGTTACTGGTGAGCTACTCCATCGATGACCCAAAAATAATTTTTACGCCCCTCTTTTGGGGCATGCCCGCCTAAAAAAACCCTGTAATTTTCGCATTTTTTGAGTGTAAGTATCCAAATTTCACACTTCACCTACTTCTAAGAACTGGCCAAAAATTATATGTCTACGCCCACTTTGTGCGTGGCAAATCGGGACATGCAGCCGATGCTCCAACAGAGTCCGACTCTTTTGTATTCAGCGATTGGCTCGCGTCGCTCACACGTCGATCATCGGCGACCGTTGGCCGAAGTACCGTTTGTGGCGGCGAGAAAGTAGTGTATGCTTTCAATTGCATGCCAATAACGGTGCTTTGTTCAATGAGAGGTTGCCACGCAGATTTGGGCGATTTAGCTTCGCGCCAAATCACGTGATGCTGCCGTTACTGAGGACACGAGCGGCAGACAGGCCCCGCTAAAACGGTGCATTACCTTGAAATACTCGAAAACTACAACCACACACATACAAACTCAGTACGCGCCAACACGCTGTCGCCCCGCTAAAACGGATCATTATTATGAAATATCCAAAGACGCACTGACACACACTCAGTATAACAGTCTCACACACATTCTCATCACGCGCCAACACGCACGATGAAATTATCATTATTGTGATATATCTAAAGACGCACCAACCCACATACAAACTCAGTATGCGCCGACACGGCCATCCTGTCTTTAACACGACCTCGTCATTCAAGATTAGAGTTACACAATATCAATAACAACAACTATAATATTGGTTATCTTCAAGATTCTCAAAATCTTGGATTTCACATAACAACAACAATAACCCTAATTGGTTATCTTCAAGATTCTCAATATCTTGGATTTCACACTCTTTACAGTATGCAACTGTCTTATCAATCTCAACAATATTATTATAATCATCACACACATTCAGCTCCTCGGGCACTTGCCCTTCTGGCAATCTTCTTAAATCTTCATGAGCATATTTGTAATTTCGTTTATTGGTTAAGGACCTTAAAGTGTACCTGTCACCGTCTAGGACATTTATTATTTATTATTTTATTATTTCTTCGCTTTTTAGTAGCACAAAATCTCCAACTTTGGGTCTAAATACTTTTGCCTTATTTTTATTAAATCGTTCTTTGTCTTAAACTGCTGTAGCTAGAACATTCTTTTCAGCCTGTGCTCTTACGTTTGGCAGATCAACCTCATTTTCAATGTCACTAGGTGGAAGTAATCCTAATGGGCGTTCCACCTTTCCCAATAACATTTCTAATCGACTAGCTTTCGTCACCCAGTTAGTTGTACAATTGATTGCCAACTTCACCTCTCCTAACATATCCTGCCAAGACTGAGTTCCAGTTTCAACCGCAGTCAGCATATTTTTCAACGTGCTAATGGTTTGTTCCACTTGGCCATTAACTCGGCTAGCACCGGTGAACAGAATTGACTAAACTTTACTACCGTAAAACACCTTCCTTGATCAGCTATTATTCGGCTTGGTACTCCAAATAATGAAACAGAGGATTTAACAGCATTAATTCAACTATCACAATCTAATTTAAACTTAATTATTGAATAAGTTTCTTTGTAGATGGACTTTCCTAATCAGACTTTCAGAGCGTGATAATGTCATTCATATGTGTGTATTTGCCAAAGCACACGTCTCTAGTATTTGAAATACGATTTGTACAAATTTGTGGCGAGGGGGGCGAGGGGGGCGTGGCCAAAATCCAAAAATGACAAAATCTCCGCATTCATTCCACGGCTCTACACAGTAAATTTGGATTCTCTAGCTTTTACGTTAAACAAAAACGTAGATAAGTTATCGAATTTTATCGATAATAAAGAAAATTGGTTGAGTCATCGAAAATCTAACAAAAACTCGTACTGCGTAGGGTATACACGAGTATACACTGAAAATTTCAGAACTCTAGCTTTTGCGGCTTACGCGATCGCTGCGTTCATACGCACGGATGGACGGACAGGGCTATTTCAACTCAGCTCAAGAATATATATACTTTATGGGGTCTGCAATGTCTCCTTCTGCATGTTACATACATTTTCACAAAAATATACCCTGATTTCCCATTTTAAATGGGCTCAGGGTATAATTATGACAAAGATACACAAATTTCGTAAAAGCGGTTCTTTAATTTTTTTTTCTCTTACTAAATCTCGCTCGTATGGACTTAATCGATATGCCTTCTCTGAACTGTTTTACTTGGATCAATTAATCTAATTTTCATTTTGCCAACTTTAACTTTAGTAACTGGAATACCTTTTATTAAAGAATTTGAATACTTTGCCAACAATGAATGTAGTTTTATTTTATCTTGGCCATCAAGTTCAGTATCAATATCGGTAGGCTCACTGCCGTTACATAATTTAACTATTTTGGTTCTTGAGATTTTAAAATAATTTGATGAAACAACAATATTGAATAGACTTGCTGTGTTGGTGATCAGTAGTATATTGATTTTATTCTTCTGAGCCAGTGTTTTTATATACTGACTCATGCATAATTTTTCCAAACATGTGACCCTTCTCATTTCCACGTACTTCAACCTAGTCGTTAAGTGCGTAGATGACATGTTTATGATCTTCGGCTATTTCTTTATGTTCATACCTGAACATTCTGCGGGTGGCGAGAAAATGATAGCCAGTGGTCTGTTTATCATGGAACGTCCTCCATCAGCAGTCACACCTACTCGCCTTTTAGATTTGTGTGCTGATAACTTCTTGGGTGCGTCCATTACCTTACGTATAAACTGGAAGGGATCGATTACGCTGTGCATCCAGGTATAGCACAGCTGCATTTGACCACGTCTGGAACGACGAACCCCAGTTGTGTTAGCATCGGCTTCATGCTCATCCGGTCGAAGCGTGTCGTTACGTTGCTTCGTGGCGATCGAACTGTTGTCCTCTTGAAGATATCGGGTTGCATCGGGTTGTTTTGGTATTACATCCATTGTTGCTCCCTCTCCCTCCCCAGTTGACATTTTTTGCTTTCTAGTTTTTCCTCCTTCTCTCCTTGATGTTGTTATAGCTTCTCCTGCAGCTCCTTTTGCAGTAGTTTTGCCATATCCTTTTTCCAAGATTTTTGCTGCGCCGATTATCTTGTTGCTTGATGGTCTAGCTATGATGCCAGAAACAATCCATCCAAGTATTAGGGGGAGTAAATCAACGCCAATGATAACATCAATAGTACCGGGCTTGTTAAAATATGGGTTTGCAAGCTCGAAACCCATCTAATCCTTATTGACATCCATGTCAATTTAGTAGCTCGGTAGAGTTCTCTGGAGTTTTGGCATAACAAGTGCCTGCAGTGTGGTAACGAATTTGCTTTTAACGATTGGTCTTATAGTTAAGCAAACTCTATTTTTTAGAACTTCCACATTCTGTGAAATTCTCTGAACTTCCACGTTCCATTTAATTCGGCGCAGTTTTAGCTGTTGTGCGGCTTCTTCCGATATCAAGGTTCTTTGTGAACCTCCATCAATAAGAGCCCTTAGCTGCTCGTATTTTCCAGATTTATTTTTAATCCGAATGAGCGCAGTTGCCAGCAACGTGTCTTGCCCTTTATTTTCTTTTAAAGAATTGCTGCTGACGGTCTCTTTTGCATCCTCATGAAGCAAATTGTTGTGAGACTTAGAGCATTGATTGCGAATCCTTTATGCAATCTTAAATGCGATAAGTGCCAAGACATTTAAAGCATAGCGCGTTTTTAAACACAAACTCCTGGCGTTTTTTAACATTCTCGGCTCTAAATTCCTGACATCCGGTCGTGGCCATCCAGTTGGCAATAACGGCATATTTTATAGCTCGTTCTATTTGCTTCCATAGACGTATGGACGGCACTCTGCTTCACTGAGTCTATAGAGTTATACAGTTGCTCAATAAACTCCAGCACATTGTTCAAGGACTGAATTTCTCCGGCCTTCTCTACATGCTGCTCGTAAAGCTGCAGGACTTTCGCCGAGAATCGCTTCAGCAAAATCTGAGCGAATCATTACCAATTTTTCCTTTTTCTTTGGTGATAAAGATGCACTCAGTTGCTGTGTCCAAGAACTTGCGGATACTGCCTTCATCATTGTTCTTCAGCAGTTCCATGTCCACTAGCTGGTTAACGGCGTTAGCAAATATTTTGCACTTATTTTCGTAGCGCTTCCATATTAGCTCCCACGCTGCATTAGCTAGCCGACGATCCGATTAATAAATGGCCTACTACCATTTTGGCTTCTCCTTGGAGGCAAGATTTTAGATAGTTCAGCTTCCTTGTATCGCTGATATCCTTCCTGCTGTGAATTACCTCGGAGAACAGCTCGAAGAACGTTGGCCATTCTTTGGAATTTCCATTAAAATGAGGAAGATCCACTTTTGGCAGCTCTGGAACTTCTTCTTTTATGTTGTGCAAGTCACCTATTTATACCCTGAACCCATTGAAAATGGGAAATCAGGGTATAATGTTTTTGTGAAATGTATGTAACAGGCAGAAGGAGACATCGCAGACCCCATAAAGTATATATATTCTTGATCAGCTCGATGAGCTGAGTTGAAATAGCCCTGTCCGTCTTTCCGTCCGTCCGTCCGTCCGTCCGTCCGTCCGTCCGTCCGTATGAACGCAGCGATCTCGTAAGCCACAAAAGCTAGATATATGAAATTTTCAGAGAATACTCGTCTATGGCCTACGCAGTACGAGTTTTTTTTAGATTTTCGATAACTCATCCCGTTTCCTTATTATCGATAAAAATCGATAACTTTTCTTCGGTTAAGCATACCGTAAGAGCTAGAGACTTCAAATTTTCTGTGTAGATCCGTGTAATCAATGCGAAGATTTTGTAACTTTTGGATTTTGGATGCCACGCCCCCTTCGCCCCAAATTTGCAAAATTCGTATTTCAAATACTAGAGACTTGTGCTTTGGCAAATACACACATATGAATGACTTAATTATGCTGTGAAAGTTTGATTAAGAAAGTCCATCCACAAAAAAAGTTATTAAACATTTAATTTCCCATACAATAGGCATATTGCAGTCCGAGCGCAGTCGCCGCGCTGACTGCGCAGTCAGCAGAGCGCGTGCTTATGCGTGCGTGCATATGCATGTGTGTGTGTGTGTGTGCGTTGCTCGCAATATTCGTATATGTAAAATAAGCATATCATGTTGGGAAGATTGGATCTTCGCAGGGTTCAGGGTATCTCGTAGTCGAGCCGCCTCGACTAGAGCACTCTTACTTGTTTTCTGTTCAGCTTCTTTGTCAGTAGGTTGACATTGCACTCCAGTTCATCGATTTCTTCGATTTCGAAAGCAAATTTTTCGTACTTTGCTTCTAAATCCGTGAGCGTTGACTGGACTTTGTTCCACAGGAAACTTAACTTGTCTTTGTAGTCGAAGATTTCTTCGTGGTTACTGAGCTCAAGGTTGGCATACACCTCTGCAATATGCTGCCTTACTTTTAGAGCTCTTTTTTCTGCAAGGTCTACCATCACATCCATTGGGCTGTCACACTTTTTATTGCCTCGGATGTTTCCGGTTGCATTTGCTTGCTAGATGCTGGTTGGTCGGTGTCCATAGCGAGGTCGGCAACTTTGACCTTCATCAGGGACTCTTTATACGTCCTGATGTTTTCCATTATGCCATCATATATTTTCTCATTAAAATATTGATGATCGACAGCACAAATTTTTACCAGTGATAAGTGATTGATAGCGAATTCTGCCGCCAATTTATCAAGTAATGATAATACATCATTCCTTGCAATGGCCTGCTGGATGTTTTCGTGGATCTTTGCTTGCTTCTTTAGCAACTCGATCACTTTTGACGACAGCATCTTGTTGGTATTGTTTGTGTTTTGTTGTTGTCGACCTTTGCCTTGACCCGTTGAAGGATTTTTTGTTTTGATCGCCTGGTTGAATGTGCTGTGCCTCTACTCACAGCTTAGATTGGCAAGCCAAAGAACGATTTTTACAACAATTTATCACTTTACTTTAACACATGTCACAAAAACGTTTAGTAGCCTTGACCATGATTTCACTTAGCTCATGAATACACATCAATACGGCTCGAAGGACCATGAACACACTTGATCTATCCGGCTCGAAGGACCATGAATAGACTTCCTTTGTTGGTGATCAGTAGTATATTGATTTTATTCTTCTGAGCCAGTGTTTTTATACCCTGAACCCATTGAAAATGGGAAAACAGGGTATAATAGTTTTGTTACAATGTATATAACAGGCAGAAGGAGGCTTGGCAGACCTCATAAAGTATATATATTCTTGATCAGGGTGACAAGCCGAGTTGATTTAGCCCTGTCCGTCTGTCCGTATGTTTGAACGCGTCGATCTCAGAATCTATAAGAGCTAGAGACTTGAAATTTTAGAACGCCATGTATAGAACGCGCAGATCGAGTTTATTTCAAAAAATCGATAAATTTAATCGTTTTAAAGTTATAGATTAAAAACGTTATTGAAATTCAGTTATATATTTATATCTACCGCACCTTTAGAGCTAGAGTCTCAAAATGGAGTCTAGAGTCTCAGTATAATGAGTAGTTTATACAATTTTGATTTTTGTCACATTTTGGATACCATCCCCCATCTTCTTTCCTTCCCACCAAACTTGTAAAAACCGTATTTCAAATACTAGAGACTTGTCCTTTGGCAATTACATACATATGAATGACATTATCACGCTCTGAAAGTTTGATTAAGAAAGTCCATCTACAAAGAAACTTATTCAATAATTAATTTCCCATACTATAGCTCTTCTGCAGCCCGAGCGCAGTCGCTGCGTAAGCTGCACAGTCAGCAGAGCGCTCGCTTTTGCGTGTGTGCGTGTGTGTGCATGTGATGCTTGTATATATATATGTTAAATAAGAATAGAATGTTTGGATTATCGGCTCATCGGTTCAGGGGATCTCCTAGTGGGGTACCCCCGACTAGAGCTTTCTTACTTGTTATATACTGACTCATGCATAATTTCAACCCTTAAATCAAGCTTATCTATTGCTGAGTTTGTAAGGCTCAGCGTTGGGCTTTATCTATTAATAGAATTTTTAGGGTTCAGCGTAGATGTTTGTGTACTCTTAACTTATCGCAGAGTTTGTAAGGGTCAGCGTGACCCTTCTTATTTCTACGTACTTCAACATAGTGTTGAGTACGTAGATGACATGTTTATGATCTTCGGCTATTTCTTTATGTTCATGCCTGAAAATTGAAATTCCTCCATCAGCAATCGAACCTACTCGCCTTTTGAATTTATGTGCCCATGACTTCTTGTGTGCGTCCTTTACATAACGTATAAACTGGAAGGGATCGCTTACGCTATGCATCCAGGTATTGCACAGCGGCACTTGACCACATCTGGAACAACGAGCCCCAGTTGTGTTGGCATCAGCTTCATGCTCATCCGGCTTCTTGAAGATGTCTTCTGGCGGTGCTTGCTTTAGCAGTTGCATCGGGTTGTGTTTTGTATTCTTTTAGGCTATATAACTTATTTGTTTAGTTTATCTTTAAGTTTGACGCTCGATTTGTCAATTTTCCTTTTTTTAAATAAATAAATAAATAAATAAATACAACTTCTACTAATTCTCCTTTTACTGCATTTGATAATTGCGTAATGATTGCAGCAATTGTCTGCTCATTGCTAATTAGGTTTCGAGTATGACCTTTTAATTTTGTCTTTATTAGGCTGTGAGGAACAATATAAACGGTCACGTAGTGTATGTATAAGTGCATGTATTTGCTGTGCACTTATGCATATATGCGTGCCTGCATGTATTGTTCCACACAGCGACGCGAGTACGATAGTAGCGACCCTCGCTACTGGAAAGGGCGCAGAGACCGACGTAGTCTGTCCCTGTCGCTCTTATGTATTCAGCGATTGGCTCGCGTCGCTCTCACGGCGATCATCGGGGACCGTTGGCCGAAGTACCGTTTGTGGCGGCGAGAAAGTAGTGTACACTTTCACTCGTATGCCAATAACGGTGCTTCGTAGATATCCTTTCCAAGCAGGTGCGAGAATGAGGCTTCCGCTTCGATGGCACAACGAAGCCGTTGGAGTTTTTGGAGCATGTGGAGTGGTCAGCCGACACATATGGTCTGGATCTGGACCTGATCCCAAGGGCGATGCCAGAGCTGCTCAAAAGCCATGGCCTTAAAATGGTACGTGGCCAACAACAGGCACTGGACAGTGTGGGAAACGTTCGTCAGAAGCTTCAAGGAATTCTTTCTGCCCAGGGACTATATGGAGGAGTTGAAGGACGAGGAGGAGGCAGAGGATCGACGAGCCCTTCAAGCTTTACATGGTTGAGATACAAACCGTGATGCGGCCACTACGCTATGCGGCAGATCGTGAGCTAAAAACTATTTACAACAATAGTTTGCCCGATCTACGCGCATATGCTCGTCCATATCAGTTCTGTAACCTGACGGAGCTGATGCTGCTGGCGAACGAGTTCGAAGATCTGGAAAGGGATCGGGAAAAGTTGCGGCAGCAACAGCGAGTCAATAAGACGCGGCTGATGGTCATGGACGACGCTGGGAGCCCGGATGATGAGGAGCATGGCCGTTGAGAAGACAGGTCGAGGGACCCGCACCAAGGACATCCACCGCAGGGCCAAGGACACATGTCCAGAACCCCGCAAGGGCATGCCGGATATGTGGCCAAGAGGGCCACTACGCCGTTGAGTGCCGCAACGAGCGCCTGGAGTTTTGTTGGCAATGCGGGCGCATCGGCGTGCGAACAGCGACTTGTTGGCAGTCGGGAAACGACTAGAGGCATTCGCCATCTAGGGGCGAGCGGGAGCAGCGTCACGGAGGCCCCCAAACACTAGTGGGTAGTCTTTTGGATGAAGGCACCCAGCTGTCGGCGATTGTGGTCATTGGAGCTGATCAACACAAGGCCACCATCGATACTGGAGCCACCAGCAGCTTTGTAAGCGAAAAGCTGGCCGACAGGCTCCGAGGTGTGGGCGTGAGACGCGCCACACAAAGACGCGTAAGTCTGGCAGAACGCAGTTGCAGTCAAGTGGACTCGCAACTGGAGACAAGGATCACGCTGGGGAGTCAGGAGATCCTCATTCCATTGCTGGTGCTGCCAGGCATGATCGACGATCTGGTGATGGGCTGGGATTTCTTGGCCAGCATGGGCATCGCGCTGGAGTGTGGTGGCTTGAAACTGAGGATCAAGCCGAGAAATCCGCAGCCAAACGGACAGCTGGAGGAGAAGCTGTCAGTAACGGTCGGCAGGATGAAAATGAGTCCACAGACGCCGATGGAGACGAACTAGGAGCGTCAGCAGCCACTCCATGAAGATAAGGAGGCAGGAACGGGTGAAGTTCCAGCATAGAAAGGCCAAGCAGTATGTTGTGGTCGATGCGCTATCACGGCAGCCGCTGGGCGAAGGCGCATGCCACTTGGTGACGAGCAAAAGCAAACCAGCTGGGACAGGATGTCGCTGGATTGCCAATTTGTGCCAGGAACTGCGCAGAAGCCCAAAAAAAGTTCCAGGGCTACAGAGAAGAGGTCGGAAAGGTTTACCGGCACATCCCGCGCCAAGCCGGCCACAAGGACGTGGCTGCGTGGAAACTGTATGTGCCGACGGAGCGGGGCAAACAAGTTATAAAGGAGAACCACGACGTAGCCAACGCTGACCACCTTGGGAGCCAAAGAACAATTGCTCGGGTGGCAGGGTATGTACCGCGACGTGCGGGCATATGTGCGGCGGTGTGAGCTGTGTCAGCGCTTCAATAACAGCCAACACCAAGAAGCAGGGCAGGAGAGAAACACCAAAGCTGCTCAGGATCAAACGCGGCACTACAATCTACGGCGGCGGCAGTGGAAGCCGGCCATAGGGGACAAGGTGTGGGTAAAGGAACGCCACTTGTCCAATGCCACTTGTCCAATGCGAAACTGGCTTCACGATATGGAGGACCATATACGGTGGTCAGTTTGATCTCCCCGGTTATCTGCCGGATCAGGTCAGAGGCAGACAAACGGAGCAGCACGGGTCAAGCCATATCGAGCAGAAGCGAGTAAGTTGCCAGCCACTTTGTAAAAAAAAAAAAGGGAGTGAATACACATAGCTATGTGTATTGACATAACAACCTATATATGTATGTAGGGGAAGCATGCGCAGCAACTAAGTAGTTTAAATCGTGCGCTTAACTACGAAACGGCACAACAACAACAGGCACGGCCGAAACCGCTTAAGGTGCGCGCGCACTCACCTAAACCGCAAGAACAACGACAGCATCACGTACCCGAACCGAAAATGAACGCACACACATACAAAACGAAAACAGCGACAGCATGAAATGCGCATGCGCAAAACGGGACGAAAATCGCGATGAGCGTAGTATGCAACAACAATGCAGAGCGCCCAAAGTTCAAGAGCCGCGGCAAAAGGCTACTGAACTTTGTCGGCTACGCACGATCGCTAGAGCACGAGATGACACGAAGGTGTCAATGCTAGCGACATGCAAAACGGCCAACAACAAAATAGGGCACGCAGTGTATGTTGCTATGTTGCATATATGCGAAAGGAAAGAGATGCAACAACAATGCCCCGTATTCAGCAATAAGGCCAGAGTGTTGGAAGAGCGTGACCTGAGAAGAGTGAGAGAACTAGCTGGTGCAGGATCCGTTAATTTCCGACACTCCGCTGGCGGCAGCGCTGCAGTAGAGGGTATAAAAGGGCAAGCATGCATATGAGCAGGGCTTTTGTGGAAATTCAACTCGATAGACTTCTACTACGTAGCTGGATTTCTTGGCCGTCCGGGCTCGGGCGTCGGAAGGGTTTGCCCGGCCGATCCTCGCGCACTGGACAGCAACTCCGCTGTAGCTGTGCGCGAATAAGGAGTGAGTCGGATTTCCCAACCGGCGTCAAAGTGTTGGCGCTCCGGAACCAGCCTCGAACGTCGTCTATAGTAGGAGAATTCTCCAACAAAGCCCAGTTGCAGTCGACAGCAGCGGCCAGAGGAGCATCGGCGGTCAGAGAAGCAGCAGCAGCAGCCAAGGACAGAAGCAGCAGCAGCAGCTATGGAGTTGAAGAGCGGCGAAATCGGGACAGCAGCAGCCACGCAGCCGCATTGCAGCCACGGAGGCTGGCAAAGCAGTGTAAGACGGGTGTTTTTCTGCAGCGGCGGGCGTGGCCAGAGGAAGGAATGCAACCCGGTCCAGCAGAGGGACAACATGGAGAGGATCGCGCTACCTGGATTTGGAAGAAAATTGGTAAATTACGGAGAAAATTTACTATCACGTTTCAGCCACTTACCTGCAGAGCATAGAGTTGCCGGAGGCTGGAGCGATCAGCTGTAGGCAGAGTTGCGTAGCAGCGACTCGCTGTTAACAACAGAGTTTTAACAGCGGCCCTGTGCGTAGAACTGCTTGCAGCTGGAGGACCGCGGCGAACTGCTTGCTGAGGAGAGGCAAGCAGTGCAAACAAAAAGGAGCGCCAAATTGGAGACTCGGACCAATGTAAACACGAAGGCTTCGTGTTTCCCGAAGTGTGAGGAACAATATAGACGGGTACGTATTATTTGTATAAGTGCATGTATTTGCTGTGCATTTATGCATATTGTTCTACACAGCGACGCGAGTACGATAGTACCGGCTCTCGCTACTGGAAAGGGCGCAGAGATCGACGTAGTCTGTCTCTGTCGGTCTTATGTATTCAGCGATTGGCTCGCGTCACTCTCACGTCGATCATCGGCGTCCGTTGGCCGAAGTACCGTTTGTGGCTGCGAGAAAGTAGTGTACACTTTCACTCGTATGCCAATAACGGTGCTATGGCCAATGAGAGGCTGCTACGCAGATTTGGGGGATTTGGCGTCGCGCCAAATCACGTAATGCTGCCGTTTTCGTGGACACGAGCGGCAGACAGTTCCCGCTCCAGAGCCGAGCTGGCGCCGTCATAGCGCGAAGCAGGGCCTCCGTCGCTGCTATAAAAAGGCGCCCGCAACTCGGCACCGGGGCAGTCAAAGTCACTTTTCCACTCGCGTAACTTGTTTTCGTCGGCACTCAATACTTTCACTTTTCCTTTCTTTGACTGACCCGGTGCCGAGTTGCGGGCGCCCTTTTATAGCAGCGACGCAGGCCCTGCTTCGCGCTATGACGGCGCCAGCTCGGCTCTGGAGCGGGGCCTGTCTGTCCGCGAAAACAGCAGTATCACGTGATTTAGCGCGACGCCAAATCGCCCAAATCTGCGTGGCAGCCTCTCATTGGCCAAAGCACCGTTATTGGCATACGAGTGAAAGTGTACACTACTGTCTCGCAGCCACAAACTGTACTTCGGCCAACGGTCGCCGATGATCGCCGTGAGAGCGACGCGAGCAATGCGCTGAACACATTCGAGCGACAGAGACAGACTACGTCGATCTCTGCGCCCTTTCCAGTAGCGAGGGTCGCTACTATCGTACTCGCGTCGCTGTGTGGAACAATACATGCAGGCACGCATATATGCATAAGTGCACAGCAAATACATGCACTTCTACATACACTACGTGCCCGTCTATATTGTTCCTCACACTCCCCTCTTCCTTCGGGAAACACGAAGCCTTCGTGTTAACATCGGTCCAGAACTCACTTTTGGCGCTCCCTTTTGTTTGCACTGCTTGCTTCTCTTCAGCAAGCAGTTCGCCGCGCTCCTCCAGCTCCAAGCAGTGCTACGCACAGGGCCGCTGTTAACACTCTGTTGTTAACAGCGCCGCTACTACGCTACTCTGCGTCCAGCAACTCTGTGCGCTGCAGGTAAGTGGCTGAAACGTGATAGTAAATTTTCTCCGAAATTTACCAATTTTCTTCCACATCCTCTCCTGGACCGGGTTGCATTCCTTCCTCTGGCCACGCCCGCTGTTGCAGAAAACACGCGTTTCTCACTGCTTTGCCAGCCTCCGTGGTTACAATGCGGCTGCGTGGCTGCTGCTCTCCCGATGACGCTGCTGTCCTTTGTTGCTGGGATGGTGGTAGCGGAACGATCTTCCGTTGCAGATGCCGTTCACAACTGACCCGGGTCCGGACATCGGATATCGGTGGGGTTCTCGGCTCACTCCTCATTCGCGCACAGCTCCAGCGAAATCGCTGGCCAATGCACGAGGATCGGCCGGTCCGCCCTCCCGACACCTTTGCCGGACCGCTGGATTTCGCCAGTCATGTGGCTTGCATCTGCCGCGGCTGACCTCCCTGTACCCCACCCCATCGTCGCAGTAAGAACGCAGCGGTTTTAACAAATTATTTTTAACCATATATTACCACATTTTGTTTTACATTTTACAGGGCGGCGAACACCTGGCACCCTGTCCGCGAACGACGCACCCTGTACCGGACCCCGCCGGTCCACACGATCCGTGCCGTCCGGCCTGCACCTGCGCTCTCCAGCTTCGTGGCTTGCGCGGCCACCTCAGGTGGCCACTCCTCGCGACTCACCTCCACCCATTGGCTTGCGGGGTCGCCTTCTGGCCACGATGCCTGGCGTTGCCAACTGGGTCGCGGTTGGGCTGGTGGTGTGGGCTCTGACCGTCGTCGCTGGAGTCCCGGCCTGAGAGGCAGCCGGATCGGCCTCCATTCCGCCTCGGGCATTCCCGGCGACTGCTCTCTCTCCCTCGGCGCATTCCTCCTCTCCCACGGCGAGTTGGGCGGCGACCGCAGCTGCTGAGGCGACTGCGGCGGCGACTGCGGCTGCGGTGGCGGCGCCGGCGGTGACTGCGACAGTGACTGCTCCTCCAGCCTGAAGCCCGCGGGCCAAGGTGCGATAGCCTCTCGCCAACGCACCGCCACTTGCGTCACATGCTCGACGCACACGTTCACGACCCGCTCCTCATGCCGAGCCGTGATCACGGGTGGTCCCGGTTCCTCCCTGGACTCGGAGTCGGTCACGTAGATAACCTCCTCGTCCCCGTATTCTCCCTCGTCGTCGTCCTCGGAGTCCGAAATGATAATCACGGCCTCGTCAGCCGTTGGCTCCGCTCTGTGTGGCGTCGGGGGACGTGGCGGCTGCCACAGCGGCCGAGTGGGCGAATACCACCCGTTCCGCACATATTCGGAAGTCCCTCGTCCCACCGTTCGGGCTCCGATGTCATCTCCGCCGACTCACCCGTTGAGCCCCAGCCTGGCGGCGACCATCTTCCTCCTTCTCTGGGCGAATAAGCCGGGGACCAATCACTTGCTCCGGACCCTTCTTCCCACTCGCATGAGGCTTCCTCCAGCTCCATATCCTTCGGGCGCCTTGGTAGTTGCCTGCTCATTCGCCGTCGCGGATGAAATGGCAACCGCACGAGCGGCAGCCTCACCTGCCCCCGACGCGCCCGACGCCTAGGCGCCGGTGGTTCACCACGGCTTTCCCGTTCCGCAGCTCCAGCGTAGTCGCTGGCCAACAGGCGGGGATCAGCCGGGTGCACCCGTCCGACGCCCAAGTCCGGATGCCCGATGGTGGGAATCTCGCGTGCGCTCTCCATTTCTTAATGCGTTTCAAATAGGCCGGCCGCGTGCTCACACGGCCTTTTATACCCTCTCCAGCGGAGTGTCGGAAATTAACGGATCCTGCACCAGCTAGTTCTCTTACTCTCTACAGGTCACGCTCTTCCAACACTCTGGCCTTATGGCTGAATGTGAGGTATTGTTGTTGCATCTCTAATGCACACTCTCTTTTCTTCTCTTTCGCATATATGTATGAGTGCACAGCTACTACATGCACTCATACATACACTGCGTGCCCTATTTTGTTGTTCACCGTTTTGCATGTCGCTAGCATCGACAACTTCGTGTCATCTCGTGCGCTAGCGATCGTGCGTAGCCGACAAAGTTCAGTAGCCTTTCGCCGCGGCTGTTGAACTTTGGGCGGTCTGCGTTGTTGTTGCCTACCACGCTCATCGTGGTTTTTCGCCCCGTTTTTGCGCATGCGCTGACCACTGTGCGCCTTTCATGCTGTCGCTGTTTTCGTTCTGCGTGTGTGTGCGCTCTTTTTCGGCTCGGGTGCGTGATGTTGTTGTTGTTTTTGCAGGGTGCGCGCGCAACTCAAACGGTTTCGGCCGTGCCTGTTGTTGTTGTGCCGTTTCGTAGTTGCCGATTATTTTGCTGCTGCGCATACTCCCCCGTTTCGTGTGTGTGTGCGCGCGCAAATTCAAACTACTTTGTTGTTGTGCTCATTTTTTGGCACATTTTGGCTGTTTTTGCCGTGGATTTGATTTGTGCGGCCGATGTTTATGTTTACAAAAACTTTTTCCCCTACATACATATATAGGTTTTTTTTAACTTTTTCCCCTACATACATATATAGGTTTTTGGTTAATACACATAGCTATGTGTATTCACTCCTTTTTTTTTTTTTTTTTTTTTTATAAACTGGCTGGCAACTCACCCGCTTCTGCTCGATATGGCTTGAGGTCCGCCAATTGAGCCGTTTATCTGTGGGGCCAGTTTCGCTGCAACTCCATCCGTGGCATTGGAGAAGTGGCGTTCCTTTGCCCACACCTTGTCCCCTACGGCCGGCTTCCACTGCCGCCTCCGTAGATTGTAGTGCCGCGTCTGATCCTGAGCAGCTTTGGTTGCTCTCTCCTCTCCTGCTTTTTGGAGTTGGCTGTTATTGCAACGCTGACACAGCTCGCACCGCCGCACATATGCCCGCACGTCGCGGTACCTACCCGGCCAGTAGTGCATCGCTGCCACCCGAACAATTGTTTGTCGGCTCCCAAGGTGGCCAGCGTTGGCTGTGTCGTGGTTCTCCTTCAGAACTTGTTTGCGCCGCTCCGTCGGCACACACAGTTTCCACGCAGCCACGTCCTTGTGGCCGGCTTGGTGCGGGATGTGCCGGTAAACCTTTCCGGCCTTTGCTCGTCACCAAGCGGCACGCCTCTTCGCCCAGCGACTGCCGTGATAGGGCACGTTACTGCCTCCGAAACGCCTCAGCCTCCTTATCCTCATGGAGTGGCTGCTGACGCTCCGAGCTCGTCTCCATCGGCGTCTGTGGACTCATTTTCATCCTGCCGACCGCCACTGACAGCTTCCCCTCCAGCTGTCCGCTTGGCTGCGGATTTCTCGGCTTGATCCTCAGCTTCAAGCCCCCACACTCCAGCGCGATGCCCATGCTGGCCAAGAAATTCCAGCCCAGCACCAGATCGTCGATCATGCCTGGCAGCACCAGCAATGGAAGGAGGATCTGCTGACTCCCCAGCGTGATCCTTGTCTCCAGTTGCGAGTCCACTTGACTGCAACTGCCGTCTGCCAGACTTACGCGTCTTTGTGTGGCGCGTCTCACGCCCACACCTCGGAGCCTGTCGGCCAGCTTTTCGCTCACAAAGCTGCTGGTGGCTCCAGTATCGATGGTGGCCTTGTGCTAATCAGCTCCAATGACCACAATCGCCGACAGCTGGGTGCCTTCGTCCACAAGACTACCCACCAGTGTCTGGGGACCTCCGTGACGCTGCTCCCGCTCGCCTCTGGATGGCGGGTGCCTCTGGGCGTTTTCCGACTGGCAACAAGTCGCTGTTCGCACGCCGATGCGCCCGCATTGCCAACAAAACTCCAGGCGCTCGTTGCGGCACTCAACGGCGTAGTGGCCCTCTTGGCCACATATCCGGCATGCCCTGGCAGGGTTCTGGACATGTGTCCTTGGCCCTGCTGTGCATGTCCTGGGCGCGGGTCGAGGTCTCGTCCCCTCAACGGCCATGCTCCGGTGGTATTCCTCATCATCCGGGCTCCCAGCGTCGTCCATGACCATCAGCCGCGTCTTATTGACTCGCTGTTGCTGCCGCAACTTTTCCCGATCCCTTTCCAGATCCTCGAAATCGTTCGCCAGCAGCATCAGCTCCGTCAAGTTGCAGAACTGATATGGACGAGCATATGCGCGCAGATCGGGCCAACTATTGTTGTAAATAGTTTTTAGCTCACGATCTGCCGCATAGCGTAGTGGCCGCATCAAGGTTTGCATATCCACCAGGTAAACCTTGAAGGGCTCGCCCATCATCTGTCTCCGTCGAGCAACTTCGTCCTTCAACTCTTCCATATAGTCCCTGGACAGAAAGAACTCCTGGAAGCTTCTGACGAACGTTTCCCACGCTGTCCAGTGCCTGTTGTTGGCCACGTACCACTTCAAGGCCATGCCTTTGAGCAGCTCTGGCATCGCCCTCGGGATCAGGTCCAGATCCAGACCATATGCTTGCTCCAAAAACTTGCTCCAAAAACTCCAGCGGCTTCGTTGTGCCATCGAAGCGGAAGCCCCATTCCCGCACCTGCTTGGCGACCTTTTGGTACTCCAGCGCTGTGCAGCTCGGCCCTTGAATAGACTTGCTGTGTTGGTGATCAGTAGTATATTAATTTTATTCTTCTGAGCCAGTGTATTTATATACTGACTCATGCATAATTTTAACCCTTAAATCTAGCTTATCTATAGCTGAGTTTGTAAGGCCCAGCGTTGGTCTTTATCTATTCTTATTCTATTGCAGAGTTTGTAAGACTCAGCGTAGATGCTTATTTAGTCTATCGCAGAGTTCGTAAAGGTCAGCATAGGTCTTTGCGTACTTAGCCTATTTATAGATTCTACATGTGTGACCCTTATCATTTCTATGTACTTCAACCTAGTCGTGAGTGCGTAGATTACATGTTTATGATCTTCGGCTGTTTCTTTATGTTCATGCCTGAACATTCTGCGGGGGGCGAGAAAATGACAGTTTACCATGGAACGTCCTCCATCAGCAGTCGCACCTTCTCGCCTTTGGGATTTGTGTGCCGATGACTTCTTGGATGCGTGCATTACCTTACGTATAAATTGGAAGGGATCGCTTACGCTGTGCATCCAGGTATAGCACAGCGGCACTTGACCACGTCTGGAACGACGAACCCCAGTTGTGTTAGCATTGGCTTTATGCTCATCCAGTCGCAGCGTCTCGTTACGTTGCTTCTTGGCGATCGAGCTGTTGGCTTCTTTAAGATATCTCCTGGCGGTGCTTGCTTTGGCAGTTGCATCGGGTTGTTTTGGTATTACATCCATTGTTGCTCCCTCTGCTTTTGATCTTCCTTTTCCAGTTGTCATTTTTTGCATTCTAGATTTTCCTCCTTCTCTCCTTGATGTTGTTATAGCTTCTCCTGCAGCTCCTTTTGCAGTAGTTTTGCCATAGCCTTTTTTCGAGAGTTTTGTTGCGCTGAATATCTTGTTGCTTGATGGTCTAGCTATGTTGCCAGAAACAATCCATCCAAGTTCAGTCTTTTGTCCCAGAGTGTTGTTTACTTTCTTTACTTTTCCCAACATTATTAGGGGGAGTAAATCAGCGCCAATGACAACATCAATAGTACTGGGTTCGTTAAAGTGTGGGTCTGCTAGCTCACAGCCCATCCAATCTTTATTGACATCCATGTCAATTTTGTTGCTCGGTAGAGCTTTCTGAAGTTTAGGCATGACCAGTGCCTGTATTGTGGTGACGAATTTGCTTTTAGCTCTTGATTTTATCGTTAAGCAAACGCTACTTTTAAGTACTTCCACACTCTGTGAAATTCCCTGAACTTCCACGTTCCGTTTGATTTGGCGCAGTTTGAGCTGTTGTGCGGCTTCTTCCGATATCAAGGTTCTTTGTGAACCTCCATCAATAAGAGCCCTTAGCTGCTCGTATTTTCCAAATTTATTTTGAATTCGGATGAGCGCAGTTGCCAGCAGCGTATCTTGCCCTTTATTTTCTTTCAGACAATTGCTGCTGACGTTCTCTTTTTTGTTTGCATCCTCGTGAAGCAAACTGTTGTGTGCTTTGGAGCATCGGTTGCAAGTCCTATCCTTTTTGCACTCTTTGAAGCTATGAGTGCCAAGACATTTAAAGCACAGCGCATTTTTGGACACAAATTCCTTGCGCTTTTCAACAGTGTCAGCTCTAAACTTCTGACATCTTATTATTTCATGCCCATCCAGTTGGCAAAAACGGCATCTTTTGTAGCTCGTTTTCTTCGTTTCCATTGACGTATGGACGGCACTCTTTTGCACTGGGTCTATTGAGTTATATAGTTGCTCAATAAACTCCAGCATATTGTCCAAGGACTGGATTTCTCTCGCCTTCTTTACATGTTGCTCGTAAAGTTGTAGGACTTCTGTCGAGAAACGTCGCAGCAAAATTTGAGCGAACAAAACATCAGCGTCATTACCCATTTGGCCTTTTTCTTTGACGATGAAGATGCACTCAGTTGCTGTGTCCAAGAACTTGCGGATACTGCCTTCATCATTGTTCTTCAGCAGTTCCATGTCCACTAGCTGGTTAACGGCGTTAGCAAATATTTTGTGCTTATTTTCGTAGCGCTTGCATATTAGCTCCCACGCTGCATTATAGCTAGCAGACGATCCAATTAATAAATGGCCTACTACCATTTTGGCTTCTCCTTTGAGGCATGTTTTCAGGTAGTTCAGCTTCCTTGTATCGCTGATATCCTTCCTGCTGTGAATTACCTCGGAGAACAACTCGAAGAACGTTGGCCATTCTTTGGAATTTCCATTAAAATGAGGAAGATCCACTTTTAGCAGCTCTGGAACGTCTTCTTTTATGTTGTGCAAGTCACCTATTTTTCTGTTCAGCTTCTTTGTCAGTAGGTTGACATTGCACTCCAGTTCATCGATTTCTTCGATTTCGAAAGCAAATTTTTCGTACTTTGCTTCTAAATCCGTGAGCGTTGACTGGACTTTGTTCCACAGGAAATTTACCTTGTCTTTGTAGTCCAAGATTTCTTCCTGGTTACTGAGCTCAAGGTTGGCATACACCTCTGCAATGTGCTGCCTTACTTTTTGAGCTCTTTTATCTACAAGGTCTACCATCACATCCATTGGGCTGACACTTCGTCGTGAAGACATTTCTTCCTGCTGACTGTTATTTGCCTCGGATGTTTCCGGTTGCTTTTGCTTGCTAGATCCTGGTTGGTCGGTGTCCATAGCGTGGTCGGCAACTTCGACCTTCATCAAGGACTCTTTATACGTCCTGATGTTTTCCATTATGGCATCATACATTTTCCCCTTAAAATATTGATGATCGACAGTACCAATTTTTACCAGTGATAAGTGATTGGCAGTGAATTCTGCTGCCAGCTTATCAATCACTGATACTACATCCTTCTTTGCAATGGCCTGCTGGATGTTTTCGTGGATCTTTGATTGCTTCTTTAGCAACTCGACCACTTTTGACGACAGCATCTTGTTAGTTTAGTTTTTTTTTTATTGTCTTTGGCTTGACCCGTTGGAGGATTTTTTGTTTTGATCGCCTGGTTGATCGTGCTGTGCCTCTACTCACAGCTTAAATTGGTAAGCCAAAGAGAAACAAGAAAATTTTGTAAAACACTTTCACACTTCACTAACACTTGTCACAAAAATTATGGTAGACTTTGTAGGTTGGATCGAAGGACCATGAATAGACTTGCTGTGTTGGTGATCAGTAGTATATTAATTTTATTCTTCTGAGCCAGTGTATTTATATACTGACTCATGCATAATTTTAACCCTTAAATCTAGCTTATCTATAGCTGAGTTTGTAAGGCCCAGCGTTGGTCTTTATCTATTCTTATTCTATTGCAGAGTTTGTAAGACTCAGCGTAGATGCTTATTTAGTCTATCGCAGAGTTCGTAAAGGTCAGCATAGGTCTTTGCGTAAGTACGCTAAGTAGCCTATTTATAGATTCTACATGTGTGACCCTTATCATTTCTATGTACTTCAACCTAGTCGTGAGTGCGTAGATTACATGTTTATGATCTTCGGCTGTTTCTTTATGTTCATGCCTGAACAGCCCTCGTGGCCTTATTTCTGGTTGCGGGGTGGATGTGGCTCTCCACGATCCTCGTTGCATCTCTTGCAGGCGGGCGGCGGCGGCACTGGTGGATGGCATAGACAATCGTGTCACGTTCACGATCTCGTCTTGCTCACCCAGCTCGTTTTCCTCGACGGCGGTCAGCGCCTCGTCTCTCAGCGGCGAAAGGCGTCCATGCAGGTTCGCAATCTCCGCGATCCTGATAGAATAAGGAATCCTTCCCTCATTCATGGTGACCCACTCGCCGAACTGCCTCCGCATTGCGTCCAGAGTGCCAGTCAAACTTATGCCGAACTCGATCCCGTAGCGCAGCACATCATCCTTCTTGAGATTATATACCCAAGCTCGCATCATTTTTATTATACACTGACTATATTATCGCAGGGCCCCACGTTGGGCGCCAGTTGTAACGAACCTCGGTTTATCCCGAGTTTAAGCCGGGCCGTACTCAGCCGACTGTGCGTTCGTGCCAACAAATTTATATGTAGCACCTTGAGATAAATTATAATGCAATGTGTTTTATGGTTTTGCGATCGGTATATTTTCTCACTTCTCTGAAGCCAATTTACACGTTTTATATTCTTCATCAAATCTAGCGCTTAGTAAAGCACACCTTTCCGCAGGATCGCAGGTAGACGTTTAGCGCACTCTGGCGAATGGTACAGCACTCTTGGGTCTCCAAGGATACGCTTGAGCACTCCAGGTGACGCCAGGATCCACACTGAATACTCTGGCGGTTCGCTCGGCTATTACAGTGACTCCTACGGCTGGATACGCTCACAAGCACACCTTGAGATCTTCAAGCTACAGTCACCACTCTTACGCACAGCTACGCAAACGTTACCTTTGCTCCTGCTCCAGGATCCGCCACTGGCTGTGCAACACCAATGTCCTGGTTGGTGGCAGCTGATGTCCTTCCGGTGTCCGCGTCTCGAGCCTATGTCCTCAATAGGCGTCCAGGATATCCCTCGTAGATATCCTTTCCAGCGATGTCCTTCCTCTCAAAGTCCTTGGCAGCGATGTCCTTCCTCTCGAAGTTCTTGGCAGCGATGTCCTTCCTCTCGAAGTCCTTGCTGGTCACTTTTCCACTCGCGTAACTTGTTTTCGTCGGCACTCAATACTTTCACTTTTCCTTTCTTTGACTGACCCGGTGCCGAGTTGCGGGCGCCCTTTTATAGCAGCGACGGAGGCCCTGCTTCGCGCTATGACGGCGCCGGCTCGGCTCTGGAGCGGGGCCTGTCTGCCACTCGTGTCCACGAAAACAGCAGTATCACGTGATTTAGCGCGACACCAAATCGCCCAAATCTGCGTGGCAGCCTCTCATTGGCCAAAGCACCGTTATTGGCGTACGAGTGAAAGTGTACACTACTTTCTCGCAGCCACAACCGGTACTTCGGCCAACGGTCGCCGATGATCGCCGTGAGAGCGACGCGAGCCAATCGCTGAATACCTAAGAGCGACAGAGACAGACTACGTCGGTCTCTGCGCCCTTTCCAGTAGCGAGGGTCGCTACTATCGTACTCGCGTCGCTGTGTGGAACAATACATGCAGGCACGCATATATGCATAAGTGCACAGCAAATACATGCACTTCTACATACACTACGTGCCCGTCTATATTGTTCCTCACAATACTTAGAGCCTTGATTGCAAATCCAATCCAATCCATAGCGCGTTTTTAAACACGAACTCCTTGCGTTTTCTAACATTCTCGGCTCTAAATTCCTGACATCCGGTCGTACCCATCCAGTTGGCAATAACGGCATATTTTATAGCTCGTTCTATTTGCTTCCATAGAAGTATAGACGGCACTCTTTTGCACTAAGTCTATAGAGTTATACAGTCGCTCAATAAACTCCAGCACATTGTTCAAGGACTGAATTTCTCCGGCCTTCTTTACATGCTGCTCGTAACGCTGCAGGACTTTCGCCGAGAATCGCTTCAGCAAAATCTGAGCGAATAAAGCATCAGCATCATTACCAATTTTTCCTTTTTCTTTGGTGATAAAGATGCACTCAGTTGCTGTGTCCTAGAACTTGCGGATACTGCCTTCATCATTGTTCTTCAGCAGTTCCATGTCCACTAGCTGGTTAACGGCGTTAGCAAATATTTAGCGCTTATTTTCGTAGCGCTTGCATATTAGCTCCCACGCTGCATTATAGCTAGCAGACGATCCGATTAATAAATGGCCTACTACCATTTTGGCTTCTCCTTCGAGGCAAGATTTCAGATAGTTCAGCTTCCTTGTATCGCTGATATCCTTCCTGCTGTGAATTAGCTCGGAGAACAGCTCGAAGAACGTTGGCCACTCTTTGGAATTTCCATTAAAATGAGGAAGATCCACTTTTGGCAGCTCTCGAACTTCTTCTTTTATTTTGTGCAAGTCACCTATTTTTCTATTCAGCTTCTTTGTCAGTAGGTAGGCATACACTTCTGCAGCGTGCTGCCTTACTTTTAAAGCTCTTTTTTCTGCAAGGTCTACCATCACATCCATTGGGCTGTCACTTCGTTGTGAAGACATTTCTTCCGGTTGCATTTTTTTATTAGATCCTGGTTGGTCGGTGTCCATGGCGTGGTTGGCAGCTTCGACCTTCATCAGGGACTCTTTATACGTCCTGATGTTTTCCATTATGACATCATATATTTTCTCATTAAAATATTGATGATCGGCAGCACCAATTTTTACCAGTGATAAGTGATTGGCAGTGAATTCGGCTGCCAATTTATCAAGTACTGATAATATATCCATTCTTGCAATGGCCTGCTGGATGTTTTCGTGGATCTTTGCTTGCTTCTTTAGCAACTCGACCACTTTTGACGACAGCATCTTGTTGGTATTGTTTGTGTTTTGTTGTTGTCGACCTTTGCCTTGACCCGTTGAAGGATTTTTTGTTTTGATCGCCTGGTGGATCGTGCTTTGCCTCTACTCAGCTTAAATTGGTAAGCCAAAGAGAAACAACGAATTTTTAAAAATAATTTAACATTTCACTAACACTTGTCACAATAATTATGGTAGACTTTGTAGGTTGGATCGAAGGACCATGAATAGACTTGCTCTATCCGGCTCGAAGGACCATGATTTCACTTAGATCATGAATACACTTCAATCTTCGGTTCGAAGGACCATGATCTATCCGGCTCGAAGGACTCTGAACACACTCGCTGCGGTGACGATCAGTAGTATATTAGTTTTATTCTTCTGAGCCAGTGTTTTTACGTCGACCTAGTGTTGAGTGCGTAGATGACATGTTTAAGATCTTCGGCTATTTCTTTATGTTCATGCCTGAACACTCCGATTTAAGTACGGCGACTCGTGCGATGCCGTCGCTTCCAGGGATGAGTTCGACCATCCTGGCCAACGGCCATTTTAGCGTTGGCAGAGTCTCCTTTATGAGAGCCACATCGCCAAGCTAGGTTGAGATGCTCTCCATTTTGCTAGCTGCTGTAAAAGGTTCAAGTACTCTTCCCACCAGCGTGTCCAGAACACCTCCTGAAGATAGCTTACACGCTGCCAGGCATCCAAACTATTAAATTTGAGCCCTGTGAGGTTAGGCTGACTAAAGGATGAAGGAGGGCCGCTATTAAGAAAATGAAATCGAAACTAAAGGTCGAGAATAACAGTCGCGATGTTTCAGACCAACGTGCGAAGGTCATCATAGGCCAGGACCAGCAGCACGGTAAAAATAATGTTTGGCTGTCTTCAATGCAGCCTCCCACAAACCACCAAAGTCAGGAGATCGGAGAGGCATGAAATGCCATTCTATTGAGTCAGCCAAACAGAAGTCCTTCACTGCATTCTGATGAGCGTCACCAATTAGCCAATACTGGGATCGAACCAACGCTAGCACTGCTCGGGGCCCTGCGTGCAGGTTCCTCTAAACGCAAGACAATTGCTTGAGTTACTTGATTACTTCTGGGTAAGATGATTGGATGGCTACCATCGAAGTTCAATGTAGAGTTTTTGATACGCTGCAGACAACTAAATGAGTTAGTATAGAAGAGCAGCCTTCCAACGCTCCACTGAAGTTTTCTCTGGAAGCACCGAGATTGGCGACTGGGATCTGGACTTACAAATGAAGTCAGGACTGCTAAACCAAAGAGATGATGCGTTCAACTCAATGGGCAATGGACCTCGACATAATATGCTAACGGGATTCAACTCTGTAAGTACGTAGTGCCATTGTGGATGTGAGATCCTGTATTGCAGCGATGCGATTTGCAACATATTCATTGAAGCGTCCAGGCTCGTCACTAATCCAGGATAATGCGACAGTAGTCACACCAGGAGTGGCCTGTGAAAATGCCTAAGCCAGCTACTTCTTCCATCAGATGTGTTAACTCTGCTCCACATAATTCCAAGGAGAGACTCGAGACATTGAATAAACTAGCCATGCAATATGTAGTATCAATTAAGCTTATGCCTCCACAGCTGCTGTAAGAATATTTTTTCCTTTGTTATTACTGGGCCGAACAGTCCAAGGGGGTCTTAGAACCGAGCTATGGACGAAAGAGCAGAACGTCTACAGGGCTTGCAGATTGAATTAAGTGCCAAGTATAAAAACAAGTGTTGATCAGATGCTGGATCCCATGTCTTTGCAATGTCGCTGCCATCATTAAACCTTATAAAATTCTTTGTCGCAGTCTGTCACGCCGTCCAACTTTATGGGATGGCTTGAACGTAATCTCGTTCATCTATGGCGAGTTGGTGCATAGCGCGAACAGATAAGAATGATAAGAATGAAGCCGGTTTCGTTCCATAAGTCACAGTATCCAACTTGAACACTTCTAATTCATCGTCACTTGAATTTCTCAAAAAAAAATAATACATTGTAAATAGCTGTCCGGTTCAGGCACCTTCACGCAGCGATACATCTTTCAGATATCTCCGGTGAGTGAAACTGGATAAGATCGGAATCGCAATAATATGTTGATCATCTTCGGCTGAATGACAGGACCTGACTTTAGCACTTCAATTAGCGAATGACCACTTGACGTAGCAGCTGATCCATCAAAAACGACACGAAGCTTAGTGGTTTTACTGTCTTCCTTCAGGACGCAGTAATGCGGAAGAAAATATCTGCAGTGTTGAAACAATTCGTGCGGAACACGCTACATGTGAGCCAGCTCAGAGTACTCTTTCATGAATGCTGAGTATTGAGTGCTTATAGGCAAATTGAGAAATCTGCGCCACGCATGCTGATAAGACTCACCAAGAAGCTCATAATAAAGCTTGACAGGCAAACGCACTGAGTATTGGCCATTGGCCACTCGAGTATAATGCCTTACAAAATGTGCCTCGCAGTCCAAGTCTTCTTTGCTGATCCTTACGACGGAGTCATTGCAGCTCTCAACCTCCCAGAAACGCTGAACGAGACTGTCCAACTGGGCGTCAGAACCAGAGTCTGTATCTGGCTCTGAAGGTACCTTCGAAGTCACGAGCACGGTGTTAGGGCTGCGAATTCCGCCTCCAGACACGATTCAACCAAGATGAGTCTTCTGTAAAAGGGGCAGTCCAGGCAGCAACTTGATTTGACCCACACAGACCAACTCATAGAAAAGTTTGGCGATATTTATTTATTATTTAATTATTTATTTAAAAAAGGAAATTGACAAAACAAGTGACAAACTTAAAGATAAGCTAAACAAATAAGTAATATTTAGGCTATATTACTTATTTGTTTACAATACACAAATAATATTTCAATAATACATAGCCTTGTATGGTCAGTGATATTATTGAACTACAAAAGATAGAGAGTGTTGATAGAAACTTATAAAATATTTATTATAGACTCTTAAGTATAATTATTAAATAATAACTATAAAAGTAAAGATTAAAAGAAAACTGAAGATTTTAAAAAAAGCAAAAAGAATAAGAAGAAAAGAGAGAAAGATAAAGAAAAGAAAGGATTGGGAAATCACTCTGCAATGTTGAAGATCTTTCAGGTCGTCAAATTTGTACACCTGCTCACTCCTGGGCACTGTGTGTGATGATCTGAAAGCAAGGATTTAATTAAAGGTATAGAGACTCGGTCGTAAGGATTTACTGTAATTAACAGAAAAATTAAGTTGCAATAACAGAAATGACGAGTCAATATTACCAATAATCAAATTATGTATAAAAACAATCCCCAGGATAGTTCTATGATTGAATAATGATGGAATATCAATAAAAAGATAAGACGGGAAACGAAGATTGGGGTCCCAGTTTAAATCTCGTAAGGCAAAGAGTAGAAACTGTTTCTGGACCGATTCAATTCGATCCTGATACAATTTATGCTGGGGAGACCATATAATTGAACAGTATTCTAAAATAAGTCGTACCAGCGAAACATAAAGAAGTTTGGTAATGAATGGATCCTTCTTTTGCCCAACGTTTAATAAAGCAAAAGAATACTTTTGGCTTCATTTATGATAGTAGATATATGAGAATTTAAATTAAGTTTAGAGTCAAAAGGTACACCAAGATCTTTGACTGAAAAAATACGTTGCAAGGGATAATTATTATTTGAATAATTAGTAATATATGGAATAGTACGACAGATGGTCATTGTCATACATTTAGAACAATTTAAAGTTGGAAGGAATTAAGATCATCTTGAAGGCGTAGATGAGTGAATTAGCATACGAAATATACGGTTTGGAAGGTCATTTATAAATAGAGAAAAAAGTAACGGACCCAAATGACTAACCTGAGGTACACCCGACGAATCGAAAGCATGTTTCGAAAAAGCTGTTCTCAACACAATTCTTTGGGTTCTACCCTTTCAATAGGATGAAATCCAAGAAAGAATTTTAGGGGAAAATCCTAAGTGATCAAGCTTTTGAAGTAATATATCGTGGTTTACTATGTTCCATGTGCTTATGTTCACATCAGAACAGGGCTGTCTACTTCCATCGATGGCCACCTTGTAATCGCCTAAACCATAGACAGCTGAGGATGACCTTGTCCTTTTTAGTTGCAATTGATGGGCGCATCTGACGGTAATGAGTTGCAGTTGTGAGCCTGAATCTCAAAGGGCACGACAAGGAACTAATTCACCAACATCGCTGTTCAGATCTTGAGCTATGAGAGTGGTAGATGGGGCTGGGGTGGCGTAGGAATGACCTGCATCATTGATGACGATAAATATTGCTGGGACAGAGCTACTGCTTGTGATATGCAAGAGTTGACGAGTTGGAGAAGCGTGTGGTGCTGGACTCACAGATTCGGCAGCCGCCCGAGCCATATTGTCGCGACTGATGGCCGACTTTAAAACAGTTCATAGGCTTACTGGATGAATAGTTCGTCATGGCAAACTCCTTCCTCCACGCATTTGCACATTCAAACTGTCCGATAGCTCTCGCAACTTGCTGGTTGCTCCGTTTTCTACCCTCTTCAGCCCCAAGATCTTTACGATGTGCGCCTGGCAAATTAAACGTCGGTTATCATATCTTTGTTTCAATATGGTTAGGGCCTTCGTATAGTTATCGTTTGAAATCTCCAGAGAGCAAACTGTGTCCAAGGTTGCACCGTCTAGACAGGATCATAAATGCTGAAGCTTTTCCATGTTGCCGATTTCGGGGCGACTGATTCTTGTCAATGATTGTTGAAAACGGGGAGTAGAAATCGGCCCAGTTTTCATATCCACCGCTGAACGTGGGTAATTTTAATGGCGGAAGCACAGGTGCGGAATGCAGTTTACTAGCGGGAGCCTGTATGGGGCAATTAATTGCTGCGACTCTGAATTTCAGACAATATTGTAGACTGCATGACCAATATTAAGTCCATCTCATCAAAATCAAGCTCCTCAAGGTGGTCGTGCGCTTCACCAAAGCAATTGCTTAACTTGCCAATATTCTCCAAGAAAACCATTAAGGTGCTGTCACTGTGATCGGTAAGCGCCTCCATGTCAGCTTTAACTTGCAGCCTTTTTAAACGCTCATATACCGATTTTACCTTGAGCTTATAAAAACTCACTCGCTCTTCAGGCGCAACTGTACTAGCTTCTAAATTGGCCATGAGTATACGTAGCACACAAGAAGTAATGGTATAGCTTGAAAGTGTTGGCATTCAAACGGTTGCAGAAGTACAATATAGCTGTATGTGTTTGCATTTGCCACGAAAAACCAAAATTAAGGTTTTGTCTTATTAGTACTGTCCACCACAGCGTAACACGTATATGATTGTCTAAACTCATTGTAAACGCACTGTAAATGCACGCGTATGAACTAAAGTGCACCGACCAGGTTTTTATGGAAGCGACTGCATCGTTGGCCAACGGAACGACTGCAATGGCAACAAGAGAACAATAACAGCACTCGCGTAATTACACAGTGCTTGGGTGAGAATCATAGCTCAGAAATGAACTTAAATTGTTTTATTAATTGCTTTATTCACTATTTAATGTCTGTATGAATTACAACTAACGCATGCAACAGCTGACGCGCAGTGGCACTGTTTTTATGGACGGCACTGTATTGCAAGTCGAAATGAATGTGTGTCTGGCGACTATGCAATAAGTAGCTGTACAAAGAAATTGATATAAAACGGCTTAACGGCACTTGAAAGAACTTATATATATTGCGGTAAAAACAACGCGTGTGGTTTCTATGTTGATCGAATTCAGAATGAATCCGTCTCTCTTTATTTAAAATGGACTTAGCCTAAAGTAAATAATAAAGTTTGGAGCTCTGTCGCTCAAAGCAACGGCAGAACGGGAGTATATAGCATGCCATATGTATTTGTATATATATTGTTATATGTACATGCAGAAGTCATATACATTTGAATGCGCTTGGGGCCGAACGGTCATAGTTCTTACGCTGCAGATCTCACGCTGCAGGCCAGTCCACATATAGGTGGCTGATCATATTACGGCACTTGGCGGCGGTTGTATTATGTAATCAATGCGTTTGATACTCTAACTTTGAGATTGAGCATATGACAATACAATACAATACAATACAATACGGTGGGCATATGCTTATTTTTCATATAACATACACCTCCCTTTTTAAAACAAGTAAGAAAGCTCTAGTCGGGAGTACCCGACTAGGAGATCCCCTGAACCCTGCGAAGAGCCGATATTCCAAACGTTCTACACTTCTCTTAATATTTATGCGTTACGAACAACACATACACACACACACATACGCACACACGCATAAGCGAGCGCTCTGCTGACTGCGCAGTTTACGCAGAGTCTGCGCTTGGGCTGCAGTAGGGCTTTATTATGGGAACTTAATTGTTGAATAAGTTCCTTTGTAGACTTGCTTAATCAAACTTGCAGAGCGTTATTACGTCATTCATATATGTGTATGTGCCGAAGCACAAGTCTCTAGCACTTGAAATACGTTTTTTGCAAATTTTGGGCGAAGGGGGCGTGGCATCCAAAATATAACAAAAATCGAAATTGTATAAAATACACATGTAACTATATACAAAATTAGGAGTCTCTAGCTTGAAAGATATGCAAGACATAATTTTATAACTGGTTTTCGATTTCGTTTTTAATCGATAACATAAAAACGATAAAAGTTATCGAATTTTTGAAACAAACTCGATCTGCGCGTGCTATACACGAACCTACATAAAAAATTTCAAGTCTCTAGCTCTTATAGATTCTGAGATCGACGCGTTCAAACATACGGACAGACGGACAGACGGACGGACGGACGGACGGACAGGGCTAAATCAACTCAGCTCGTTGCCCTGATCAAGAATATATATACTTTATGGGGTCTGCCACGCCTCCTTCTGCCTGTTACATACATTTTAACAAAACCATTATACCCTGATTTCCCATTTTCAATGGGTTCAGGGTATAAAAAAGATATGGCGGATATTTATTTATTATTTAAAAAAAGGAAAATTCACAAATCGAGTGTCAAACTTAAAGATAAACTAAACAAATAAGTTATATGGCCTAAAAGAACACAATAAATATTACAATAATACCACCAATCCGATGGGGGTATTTTATTTGCCAGTCCGGCCAGCTATGCCCCGATTCATAGCCATGTATGGTCAGTGAAATTAATGAACTACAAAAGATAGAGAGTGTTAATAAAAACTTAAAAATATTTATTATAGATTCTAAGTATAATCATTAAATAATAAATATAAAAGTAAAGATTAAAAGAAAATTGAAAATATTAATAAAAGCAAACAGAATAAGAAGAAAAGAGAGAAAGATAAAGAAAAAAAAAAGGATTGGGAAATCACTCCACAATGTTGAAGATCTTGCCGGTCGTCAAATTTGTGCACTTGCTCACTCCTGGGCACTGTGTGTGATTTCCCTAAGATTATCTAAAAGCAAGGATTTAATTAAAGGTAGAGAGAGTTCAGAGGAAAATACGTGATAAAATTTATTGTAATTAATACATAAAACATGAAATGCGCTGCGCAAGGAATAATCCGAAGTGCACAATGGTAAACACAACGGACGAAAGTGTCTGGTTGTTCTGGAAGGAACAGAAAAATTTAGTTGCAATAACAGGCGAGACGAGTCAATATTACCACTAATCAAATTATGTAGCAAATCCCCAGGATAGTTCTACGATTGATTAATGATGGGAGATCAATAATAAGAAGCCTACTAACATAAGACGGTAAACGAAGATTGGGGTCCCAGTTTAGATCTCGTAAAGCAAAGAGTAGAAACTGTTTCTGGACCGATTCAATTCGATCCTGATACAATTTATGCTGACGAGACCATATAATTGAACAGTATTCTAAAATAGGTCGCACCAGCGAAACATAAAGAAGTTTGGTAATGAAGGGATCCTTGAATTCTTTTGCCCAACGTTTAATAAAGCCAAGAAAAAAAAAGACAGTTGAGATATGAGAATTGAAATTAAGTTTAGAGTCAAAAAGTACACCAAGATCTTTGAATAATTAGCAATATATGGAATAGTATGACAGAAGGTCATTGTCATACATTTAGAACAATTTAAATGTAACCGATTAGCTACACACCAAAGTTGGAAGGAATTAAGATCATCTTGAAGGCGTAGATGATCAAGTGAATTAGCATACGAAAGACAAAGTTTTACGTCATCTGCATACACAAATATCTTTGACTTCAATATACGGTTTGGAAGGTCAATTATAAACAGGGAAAAAAGTAGCGGACCCAAACGCCTACCCTGAGGTACACCCGACGAAACGAAACTAAGTTTCTAAAAAGCTGTTCTCAACACAACTCTTTGGGTTCTACCTTTTAAATAGGATGAAATCCAAGAAAGAAGTTTAGGGGAACCGAAGTAGGATTTAACGATATTGGAGACAACCTATTTCGATTCTTGTGTTTGAATTCATGCACAACTACATTAGGTGGCCAAAATTTGGAGTCACATATAGTTGTGAAAAATTCAGCGGGCACATTGATTTTGAATGAAGCAATTTCACGAGGAGTCGCGAAATTAAACTTGGAAATAAAAACGTTGGCTGCAGATTCACTAGAAATAAAAGAAGATATAGCTTCACATGTCGTGTCAGAAGAAAGCCTAGATAGGAGAAACGACAGATAAAGTAGGTATAGAAAGAGTGGAATATTTTTCGTTGCTTGAAGTTTAGGGAAAAATCCTAAGTGATCAAGCTTTTGAAGTAATATATCGTGGTGTACTGAGTCAAATGCTTTACTGAAATCAGTATATATAACATCAGTTTGCATTTTATTTAAAAAACTGTCATTGACTAGGGAAGTAAATTCTAATAGATTAGTGGAAGTAGATCGATTTCGAACAAAACCATGCTGCGATGGTGAAATAATCGATTTGCAAAAATGTTGTAAGGTAGATGTTATTATTTTTTCAAATAATTTTGGAATAGCAGATAGTTTTGCAATACCTCTATAATTAGAAATGTCAGACCTCCCACCTTTTTTATATAGAGGGATGATGAAAGACTCTTTCCAAATAGACGGAAAAACAGAGGTTTCCAGCGATAAATTAAATAGTTTTAGTAATGGTGTCTGAAGGGAACCACTACATTCTTTAATTACACAACTGGGAATATTATCAGCTCCAGGAGAAAAAGATGATTTCAATGACCGAATGGCTGAAATCAGAGAAGCTGGGGAAACTTTCGAAGCATTAATAATATGAGTTGTAGAAATTAAGTAAGGGTATGAAGTGGTATAGGGATCTACTGAGGAGTAAGTGGATTGGAAAAAATTGCAAAAAGATCAGAGGAATCATGATCATTACAAGTTTTGTGCAATCCAAGGAAAAACAAGTAAGAACGTTGCAGTCGGGCGCTACCGACTGCGGGATACTCATTCACACCCCCACAGATCACGCCCATTGCCACGCCCACAATTGGTTTGTACATATATAATTTTTTGGAAATCAATAGAGGAGATCAGCAGTAATATCTGTATATAATTCTGATTTTCTCACTGAGAATCGGAAAAACGTATAGTTTTGTCCGATTTGCCACGCCCCCAGTAGGCGTAGACATATAATTTTTGGCCAGTTCTTAGAAGTAGTGAAGGGTAACGTAAGTGTGAAATTTGGATGCTTACACTCAAAAAATGCGAAAATTACAGGGTATTTTTTAGCCGGGCATACCCCATAAGGGGCGTAAAATTTATTTTTAGCGCATCGATAGAGGAGCTCACCAGTAACTTACCATCCAATTTTGAAGCTCCTAGCTCTAAAACTGTAGGAGCTACAAACTTTTGCGGTTTGCCACGCCCCCTATGGGCGTAGATATATCCGCCATATCTTTTCCAACTTGGGTTGTCAACCCGAGTATATATACCAAGTTTCAAGTCTCTAGCATCAATAGTGCTCAAAATATTACAGAATTTGAAAAATCACTATATAGTCAGATCCGATTTGCCACGCCCCTAGTAGGCGTGGATATATAGATTTTTGGTCGATCTTCATAGGATCGTATCAGTAACCTACGTGCCAAATTCGGGCGTTTTAGCTTTAAAACTGTAGAAGATACAGTTTTACCCGATTTGCCACGCCCCCAATGGGCGTAGATATATCCGCCATAGCTTTTTCAACTTGAGTTGTCAACACAAGTCTACATTCCAAATTGCAACTCTCTAGCACTTCTAGAAGTAGTGTTTCTGAGGTATGGGCAAATGCATTTTCCGATTTGCCACGCCCCTAGTGGGCGTATCGGGAAAATCTTGACACTTTATAATTCGAGGGTATACACGAGTATATATTCCAAATTTCAACTCTCTAGCTTCAAAACTGTGCAAATGGTTTGCGTTCATACGGACAGACGGACAGACGGACAGACGGACGGACAGCGTGACGGACATTGCACAAAACCAATATACTCATTTCACTTTGTGAATGAGTATAATGAGGAAGGTAAACTAGAAGATTTTTGCAACGAAAAAGGTAATTCTCATAACACCGAGAATTTAAAATATTCGAATTCGACTTGGCTATGGAATATTTAGACCAGTCTACAATCGAACCAGACTTTTTAAATTGTTTAAAATATTTAGACTTAATATTTTTTAAATTATAAAGAGTCTGAGTAAACCAGGGGGCTTTATTAGAAACGGGCATAGGAAGACACATAGGAACACACTCATCTAAAAGAGAATTTAAAGTGTTATAGAAAAAAGTTGTTGCCAAATTAATGTCAACTGACTTATATAAGGGAGACCAATCTGTTGCATTAATAAGTTGATTAAGCAAAACAAAATTGCACTTATTATAACAACGACGTTGTTTTAAAATTTTAGGTGTGAAAACTGGAGGAGTACTTATGGATAATTGTACCTCCAAAGTGGGATGATGTATATCCTCAGGTATACAAAAAGGTGATGATCTAGAGACAGTAATGCTTGAGTCATCATTAATAAAAACTAGATCAAGTGAACGATTCAGATGATTAGAAATAGAGTTCATCTGAAACATAGAAAGCGAGAATAATTTATTGAAAAGGTAATGATCTAATGTAGGAATAAGAAAACTAAAGTTGGGACTGGAGGACCAAGAAGTGTTAGGTATATTAAAGTCACCCAACACAAGAAACATATCGTTATCATTAACACGTCCATAAATTTCTTTAATGCAAGTTATATGTTGAGCATAAACTTGAACATCAGAAGAGGGAGGGATATATGAACAAGTAATAAATAGGGATCACGATGGAAGAGTTATTTTAACTTCAATAATCTCAGCTAAAAGATTCTGAGAGGATATTGTATTTAACACCAAGAAGAATCTCTATTATAAACATTCGGACTTAGCTACGTTTCTCTGAGAGCAATAATTTCAGAATTCATACAAAAACTACTCAAAAATACTCTTCTGAGCTTAGAATTTAGGCCGCGAACGTTTTGATATATCAAAGACAGTTGCGGAGAAGATTGAGCAAAATTTAATTTTTTGATCCAATATTAGATGAAGATTGAACCGAAGTAGGATTTAACGATATTGGAGACAACCTATTTCGATTCTTGTGTTTGAATTCATGCACAACTACATTAGGTGGCCAAAATTTGGAGTCACATATAGTTGTGAAAAATTCAGCGGGCACATTGATTTTGAATGAAGCAATTTCACGAGGAGTCGCGAAATTAAACTTCGAAATAAAAACGTTGGCTGCAGATTTACTAGAAATAAAAGAAGATATAGCTTCACATGTCGTGTCAGAAGAAAGCCTAGATAGGAGAAACGACAGATAAAGTAGGTATAGAAAGAGTGGAATATTTTTCGTTGCTTGAGCAATATTCGGGGAGGCTTTTAGTTTTTTGATTGGAACCTGTATAGGCTCTTGAGTGTCTATTATAACACTATCAACAGGTGTGTCCGACAAGTCATTAGCAATTGGATTTAATAACGAGTCAGGGCAAGGTGAGGAAGGCACTAATAAATTAGGAGACAATATTGGTACGGAATGGGGTACCAACTGAGAAGGAGTCATAATTTCAGAATCCGGAGTATCAAAATTGTACTGATTTAGTAAATTTTCACCAGCTTCTAGGTCACTAGATAACTGTTTAGATATACTACTCAGTTTTAAAAATTGAACTCTACGCCCATAGGAGCGGGGCAAACCGCAAAAGCTTATAGCTCCTACAGTTTTATAGCTAAAAGCTTCAAAATTAGATGGTTGAGTTACTGGTGAGCTCCTCTATCGATGCCCCGAAAATAATTTTACGCCCCTTATGGGGCATGCCCGGCTAAAAAATACCCTGTAATTTTCGCATTTTTTGAGTGTAAGAGAGTGTAAGCATCCAAATTTCACACTTACGTTACTCTTCACCACTTCTAAGAACTGACCTAAAATTATATATCTACGCCCACTGGGGGCGTGACAAATCGGTAAAAACTGTACGTTTTTCCGATTCTCAGTGAGAAAATCAGAATTATATACAGATATTACTGCTGATCTCCTCTATTGATTTCCAAAAAATTATATATGTACAAACCAATTGTGGGCGTGGCAATGGGCGTGATCTGTGGGGGTGTGAATGAGTATCCCGCAGTCGGTAGCGCCCGACTGCAACGTTCTTACTTGTTTATTATTGATATATGTATGTATATGTCGGCGCGTACTAAGTTTGTATGTGTGTGGTTGTAGTTTTCGGTATTTCACAATGATAATTTCATCATATTGCGTCGGCTTCTAGTTATGCGTATTGGTGCGTCTTTCGATATTTCGCAATAATTATCATCATCAGCATCAGCATTATAAGCCTTTGTAAGGGCTGGGATTGGATGATTAAGTTGTCGGTTCTAAGAAGTCCCGTTTAGCGAGGCGACAGCGTTTGACGCTGTTGCTGAGTGTGGTTCGGGGATAGGCTCGAGAGAAATAAGAGACACGAGAGTCAGTTGTGTCTGAGTTCTGAGAGCGAAAGAAACTCACTGCGCTAAATAATGGAACATAATTCTTAATGCTGCAACATCAGAAGTGGGATCTGGCTCGCTACTTAATATAACAAATGATCCATTTGCTTCGAATCAATTTATCGTGCGTCTGCGTCGTTGTGTGAACATAAAGTGTAGCAATAATATTGAAAAGATCTTGTTGGCGCCGACGCATCCGCGTGGTGTGCTACAGTAAATATAATTCTGGCGGAAAATAACATAAAAGGCAGTGCGTTGGTGATGGCTTTGAGTGCAGCGTTGGAAGGCAGTGCGTCGCAGTGGTTCTCACAAATATGTTATCCGAGTTTAAGGAAATTTTTGTACAGCGCTACACCAGTATAGAAACACCAGCAGCTATGTTTTTGACAATGTTACCAAATCCCTTTGCATGAAGAGTCAATAGAGTGTACGGCTTTTGTCACTCCAGACGGCCAATACGAATTTTTGTCAATGCCGTTTAGTCTTAAAAATGCACCTTCAGTTTTTGAGCGTACAGTGATGCATACGCTTGGGGAACTTGCAAATACATTTGTAGTTGTCTATATGGATGACGTATTGGTGGTGGCTACAACAAAAGCTGAAGCTTTAGAAAGATTACAGATCACCCTTGATATTCTCACGAAAGCTGGATTTATGTTCAATATTAAAAGTGTTCGTTTCTCAAGTCGACAGTTCAATATTTGGGATACGAAGTGAGCGCAGGCCGAATTCGTCCAAATTCACTTAAAGTTTTAGCGTTAACTGCTCTACCGCCTCCTCAGTCAGTCCCTGCTTTAAGATAATTTATTGGATTAGCGTCTTACTTTCGGCAATTTATGCAAGGATTTTCCTGTTTCATGAAGCCTTTGTATCTTTTGACATCGGAAAAGAACGAGTTTGTTTGGAAGCCAGAGCATGAACAAATAAGACAAAAAGTTATTACTGTACTTACACAGAAGCCAGTTTTAGTTATTTTTGACCCTAAATATCCAATCGAATTGCATACTGATGCAAGTGTTCGTGGATATGGAGCCATCTTGCTACACAAAATTGATAACAAGCCGCATGTCGTTGAATTTTTCAGTAAGGCTACTTCACCTACAAAATCACTATACCATTCTTATGAGTTGGAGACTCTTGTGGTTGTCATGGCTATAAAGCATTATTTGATGGGTAGAGATTTTGTAGATTTTACCGATTGCAACTTACTCAAAGCATCAAGAATTAAACGTGACCTATCTCCCAGAGCACAAAGATGGTGGGCTTATTTACAGTCGTTCTCATTTGATTTGCAGTATAGAGCGGGTAGAAAGTAGTGATGAGGATTTGAATAATGTTGGGAGTGAAACTGTTGAAAGAGACAGTACATCTACTTCTTAGGCGCTCTCCTCATTTGTTTGGGTTTTTTTTTATACCCTGAACCCATTGAAAATGGGAAATCAGGGTATAATGTTTTTGTGAAAATGTATGTAACAGGCAGAAGGAGACATGGCAGACCCCATAAAGTATATATATTCTTGATCAGCTCGATGAGCTGAGTTGAAATAGCCCTGTCCGTCTGTCCGTCCATCTGTCCGTCCGTCCGTGTGAACGCAGCGATCTCGTAAACCACAAAAGCTAGAGCTCTGAAATTTTCAGTGTATATTCGTGTGTATCCTACGCAGTACGAGTTTTTTTTTATATTTTCGATAACTCATACCGTTTCCTTATTATCGATAAAAATCGATAACTTTTCGTCGGTTAAGCATACCGTAAGAGCTAGAGACTCCAAATTCACTGTGTAGATCCGTGTTATGAATGCGGACATTATGTAATTTTTGATTTTTGGATGCCACGCCCCCTTCGCCCCCAATTTGAAAAAAATTCGTATTTAAAATACTAGAGACTTGTGCTTTGTCAAATACACACATATGAATGACAAAATTACGCTGTGAAAGTTTGATTAAGAAAGTCCATCCACAAAAAAAGTTATTAAACATTTAATTTCCCATACAATAAGCATATTGCAGCCCGAGCGCAGTCGCTGCGTCAACTGCGCAGTCAGCAGAGCGCGTGCTTATGCGTGCGTGCGTATGCATGTGTGTGTGTGTGTGCGTTGCTCGCAATATTTGTATATGTAAAATAAACATATCATGTTGGGAAGATTGGATCTTCGCAGGGTTCAAGGTATCTCGTAGACGAGCAGTCTCCACTAGAGCACTCTTACTTTTTATTTTTTTATTATACCCTGAACCCATTGAAAATGGGAAATCAGGGTATAATGTTTTTGTGAAAATGTATGTAACAGGCAGAAGGAGACATCGCAGACCCCATAAAGTATATATATTCTTGATCAGCTCGATGAGCTGAGTTGAAATGGCCCTGTCCGTCTGTCCGTCCGTCCGTCCGTCCGTCCGTCCGTCCGTCCGTGTGAACGCAGCGATCTCGTAAACCACAAAAGCTAGAGATCTGAAATTTTCAGAGAATACTCGTCTATAGCCTACGCAGTACGAGTTTTTTTTAGATTTTCGATAACTCATCCCGTTTCCTTATTATCGATAAAAATCGATAACTTTTCTTCGGTTAAGCATACCGTAACAGCTAGAGACTCCAAATTCACTGTGTAGATCCGTGTAATGAATGCGCACATTTTGTAATTTTCTGATTTTGGATGCCACGCCCCCTTCGCCCCCAATTCGAAAAATTCGTATTTCAAATACTAGAGACTTGTGCTTTAGCAAATACACACATATGAATGTCATAATTACGCTGTGAAAGTTTGATTAAGAAAGTCCATCTACAAAAAAAAGTTATTAAACATTTAATTTCCCATACAATAGGCATATTGCAGCGCGAGCGGAGTCGCTGCGCTGACTGCGCAGTCAGCAGAGCGCGTGGGAACTTAATTGTTGAATAAGTTCCTTTGTAGATGGACTTTTTTAATCAAACTTGCAGAGCGTGATTACGTCATTCATATATGTGTATGTGCCGAAGCACAAGTCTCTAGCACTTGAAATACGTTTTTTGCAAATTTTGGGCGAAGGGGGCGTGGCATCCAAAATATAACAAAAATCGAAATTGTATAAAATACACATGTAACTATATACAAAATTAGGAGTCTCTAGCTTGAAAGATGTGCAAGACATAATTTTATAACTGGTTTTCGATTTCGTTTTTAATCGATAACATTAAAACGATAAAAGTTATCGAATTTTTGACAAACAAACTCGATCTGCGCGTGCTATACACGAACCTACATAAAAAATTTCAAGTCTCTAGCTCTTATAGATTCTGAGATCGACGCGTTCAAACATACGGACAGACGGACAGACGGACGGACGGACGGACGGACAGACGGACGGACAGACGGACAGGGCTAAATCAACTCAGCTCGTCGCCCTGATCAAGAATATATATACTTTATGGGGTCTGCCACGCCTCCTTCTGCCTGTTACATACATTTTAACAAAACCATTATACCCTGTTTTCCCATTTTTCATGGGTTCAGGGTATAAAAAATAACGTAATATTTTGGAGTTATTTAGTATAAAAATTAGTATTAGTATTACTTAACCGCATAATAGCAGACCAGGGTAGGTGTTTTGCTAGCTCTAAATTTAGTGAGTTTTGTTCTCAACAGAAAATAAGTTTGCATTTGATTGCGACAGGCGCAAATAGAGCTAACGGACAGGTGAAACACATTATGAGCACTTTGAAAAAACTTACTGATGGCAGTTAATGGCAAAACGCATTAGGTGAGGTACAGTTGGCCTTAAATTGTACAGTAAGTCGAGTAACAAAGGCAAGCCCTTTAGAATTGTTTATTGGCATTGTGAATTGTGATTTGGCAGAATCAAGAGCTCGAGCAGTGCAAAATATATCAGCGGCAGCAGTATATAGCAAGAAACAGTTTGATAAAACCAAGGCTAAGGTTGTTGGATACGAAGTAGCAGATTTTGTGTTGTTAAAGAATGAGGCAAGGCATCAAATGAAGTTGAGTCCAAAGTTTAGGGGACCGTTACAAATAGCTGAATTGTTGGACGGAGATAGATATGTCCTAAGGTCATTGACAAATAATAGAAAATACAAGTATGCTCATGACGATATAAGAAAATTGCCAGAAGGGTATGTACCAGTTGAGTTAGAAAGTAGTAATAAGGATTTGAATAATGTTGGTAATGAAACTGTTGAAAGAGACAGTATTGGAATGATTAAGAGTGAAATAGTTGAAAGCGACAGTTTTGAAATTATTGAGAATGAAACTGTTGAAAGAGGCAGTATTCAAACGATTGAGAATGAAACTGTTGAAAGAGACAGTATTGGAATGATTAAGAATGAAACTGTTGAAAGAGACAGTATTGGAATGATTGAGAATGAAACGGTTGAAAGAGACAGTATTGAAACGATTGAGAATGAAACGGTTGAAAGAGACAGTATTGAAACGATTGAGAATGAAACTGTTGAAAGAGACAGTATTGAAACGATTGAGAATGAAATAGTTGAAAGCGACAGTTTTGAAATGATTGAGAATGAAACGGTTGAAAGAGACAGTATTGAAACGATTGAGAATGAAACGGTTGAAGGAGACAGTATGGATGCCTGAAGGGGCTGATGAGAACAAATGTTTTAATCATGGCGTGTGGCGCATAAGATGATGTAATGTAAAACCAGTTGAATTTATGATAATGAAAAGGATAGTGAAGAAAGTTGAATTGAGCTAAAGATTAATTTTATAGCAGTTTAAGAATGAAACTAAAAGTTGAAGATAAAATTTTGTATGAAGGCCTGAAACGGGAATAGTTGTGGTCAAAAGGGAAAATGTTAATCTTAAATTACTTTCGAAGGTTTATAAATGGAATGAATTATGCAGTGAGGCAGTTTTGTAAAAGTACACGAGGTCGTGTTATTGTCAGAATGGCCGTGTCGGCGCGTACTAAGTTTGTATGTGTGTGGTTGTAGTTTTCGATATTTCACAATGATAATTTCATCATAATGCGTCGGCTTCTAGTTATGCGTATTGGTGCGTCTTTCGATATTTCGCAATAATTATCTTCAGCATAAGCCTTTGTAAGGGCTGGGATTGGTTGATTAAGTTGTCGGTTCTAGGAAGTCCCGTTTTAGCGAGGCGACAGCGTTTGACGCTGTTGCTGAGTGTGGTTCGGGGATAGGCTCGAGAGAAATAAGAGACACGAGAGTCAGTTGTGTCTGAGTTCTGAGAGCGAAAGAAACTCACTGCGCTAAATAATGGAACATAATTCTTAATGCTGCAACATCAGAAGTGGGATCTGGCTCGCACCCTAATATAACAAATGATCCATGGCGAGTGCCGGACGTGTTAGCGGGAGCGCGTTAGAAATTTGCTTCGAATCAATTTATCGTGCGTCTGCGTCGTTGTGTGAACATAAAGTGTAGCAATAATATTGAAAAGATCTTGTTGGCGCCGACGCATCCGCGTGGTGTGCTACAGTAAATATAATTCTGGCGGAAAATAACATAAAAGGCAGTGTGTTGGTGATGGCCTTGAGTGCAGCGTTGGAAGGCAGTGCGTCGCAGTGGTTCTCACAAATATGTTATCCGAGTAGAAACACCAGCAGCTATGTTTTTGACAATGTTACCAAATCCCTTTGCATGAAGAGTCAATAGAGTGTACGGCTTTTGTCACTCCAGACGGCCAATACGAATTTTTGTCAATGCCGTTTAGTCTTAAAAATGCACCTTCAGTTTTTGAGCGTACAGTGATGCATACGCTTGGGGAACTTGCAAATACATTTGTAGTTGTCTATATGGATGACGTATTGGTGGTGGCTACAACAAAAGCTGAAGCTTTAGAAAGATTACAGATCACCCTTGATATTCTCACGAAAGCTGGATTTATGTTCAATATTAAAAAGTGTTCGTTTCTCAAGTCGACAGTTCAATATTTGGGATACGAAGTGAGCGCAGGCCGAATTCGTCCAAATTCACTTAAAGTTTTAGCGTTAACTGCTCTACCGCCTCCTCAGTCAGTCCCTGCTTTAAAATAATTTATTGGATTAGCGTCTTACTTTCGGCAATTTATGCAAGGATTTTCCTGTTTCATGAAGCCTTTGTATCTTTTGACATCGGAAAAGAACGAGTTTGTTTGGAAGCCAGAACATGAACAAATAAGACAAAAAGTTATTACTGTACTTGCACAGAAGCCAGTTTTAGTTATTTTTGACCCTAAATATCCAATCGAATTGCATACTGATGCAAGTGTTCGTGGATATGGAGCCATCTTGCTACACAAAATTGATAACAAGCCGCATGTCGTTGAATTTTTCAGTAAGGCTACTTCACCTGCAGAATCACTATACCATTCTTATGAGTTGGAGACTCTTGTGGTTCATGGCTATAAAGCATTTTCGTCATTATTTGATGGGTAGAGATTTTGTAGATTTTACCGATTGCATACTGATGCAAGTGTTCGTTGATATGGAGCCATCCTGCTACACAAAATTGATAAGCCGCATGTCGTTGAATTTTTCAGTAAGGCTACTGCACCTGCAGAATCACTATACCATTCTTATGAGTTGGAGACTCTTGTGGTTGTCATGGCTATAAAGCATTTTCGTCATTATTTGATGGGTAGAGATTTTGTAGATTTTACCGATTGCAACCTAAATATCCAATCGAATTGCATACTGATGAAAGTGTTCGTTGATATGGAGCCATCCTGCTACACAATTTGAATTTTTCAGTAAGGCTACTTCACCTGCAGAATCACTATACCATTCTTATGAGTTGGAGACTCTTGTGGTTGTCATGGCTATAAAGCATTTTCGTCATTATTTGATGGGTAGATATTTTGTAGATTTTACCGATTGCAACTTACTTAAAGCATCAAGAATTAAACGTGACCTATCTCCCAGAGCACAAAGATGGTGGGCTTATTTACAGTCGTTCTCATTTGATTTGCAGTATAGAGCGGGTAGAAAGTAGTGATGAGGATTTGAATAATGTTGGGAGTGAAACTGTTGAAAGAGACAGTACATCTACTTCTTAGGCGCTCTCCTCATTTGTTTGGGTTTTTTTTATACCCTGAACCCATTGAAAATGGGAAATCAGGGTATAATGTTTTTGTGAAAATGTATGTAACAGGCAGAAGGAGACATGGCAGACCCCATAAAGTATATATATTCTTGATCAGCTCGATGAGCTGAGTTGAAATAGCCCTGTCCGTCTGTCCGTCCATCTGTTCGTCCGTCCGTCCGTGTGAACGCAGCGATCTCGTAAACCACAAAAGCTAGAGCTCTGAAATTTTCAGTGTATATTCGTGTGTATCCTACGCAGTACGAGTTTTTTTTAGATTTTCGATAACTCATACCGTTTCCTTATTATCGATAAAAATCGATAACTTTTCGTCGGTTAAGCATACCGTAAGAGCTAGAGACTCCAAATTCACTGTGTAGATCCGTGTTATGAATGCGGACATTATGTAATTTTTGATTTTTGGATGCCACGCCCCCTTCGCCCCCAATTTGAAAAAAAATTCGTATTTAAAATACTAGAGACTTGTGCTTTGTCAAATACACACATATGAATGACAAAATTACGCTGTGAAAGTTTGATTAAGAAAGTCCATCCACAAAAAAAGTTATTAAACATTTAATTTCCCATACAATAAGCATATTGCAGCCCGAGCGCAGTCGCTGCGTCAACTGCGCAGTCAGCAGAGCGCGTGCTTATGCGTGCGTGCGTATGCATGTGTGTGTGTGTGTGCGTTGCTCGCAATATTTGTATATGTAAAATAAACATATCATGTTGGGAAGATTGGATCTTCGCAGGGTTCAAGGTATCTCGTAGACGAGCAGTCTCCACTAGAGCACTCTTACTTTTTATACCCTGAACCCATTGAAAATGGGAAAACAGGGTATAATGGTTTTGTTAAAATGTATGTAACAGGCAGAAGGAGGCGTGGCAGACCCCATAAAGTATATATATTCTTGATCAGGGCGACGAGCTGAGTTGATTTAGCCCTGTCCGTCTGTCCGTCCGTCTGTCCGTCCGTCCGTCCGTCCGTCTGTCCGTCTGTCCGTATGTTTGAACGCGTCGATCTCAGAATCTATAAGAGCTAGAGACTTGAAATTTTTTATGGAGGTTCCTGTATAGCACGCGCATATCAAGTTTGTTTCAAAAAATCGATAACTTTGATCGTTTTAATGTTATCGATTAAAAACGAAATCGGAAACCTGTTATAAAATTATGTCTCTCACATCTTTAAAACTAGAGACTCCTAATTTTGTATTTAGTATAATGTAGAGTTTTTACAATTTTGATTTTTGTTATATTTTGGATGCCACGCCCACTTTGCCCAAAATTTGCAAAAAACGTATTTCAAGTGCTAGAGACTTGTGCTTCGGCAAATACACACATATGAATGACATGATCACGCTCTGAAAGTTTGATTAAAAAAGTCCATCTACAAAGGAACTTATTCAACAATTAACTTCCCATAATATAGCTCTTACTGCAGCCCGAGTGCAGTCGCTGCGTAAACTGCGCAGTCAGCATAGCGCTCGCTTATGCGTGAGTGCGTATGTGTGTGTATGTGTGTGTGTATGTGTTGCTCGTAATGTACATATTAAGAGAAGTGTAGAACGTTTGGAATATCGGCTCTTCGCAGGGTTCAGGGGATCTCCTAGTCGGGTACTCCCGACTAGAGCTTTCTTACTTGTTATTTTTTATACCCTGAACCCATTGAAAATGGGAAATCAGGGTATAATGGTTTTGTTAAAATGTATGTAACAGGCAGAAGGAGGCGTGGCAGACCCCATAAAGTATATATATTCTTGATCAGGGTGACAAGCCGAGTCGATTTAGCCCTGTCCGTCTGTCCGTCCGTCCGTCCTTCCGTCTGTCCGTATGTTTGAACGCGTCGATCTCAGAATCTATAAGAGCTAGAGACTTGAAGTCGCTGCGCTGACTGCGCAGTCAGCAGAGCGCGTGCTTATGCGTGTGTGTGTGTGCGTTGCTCGCAATAGTTGTATATGTAAAATAAACATATAATGTTGGGAAGATTGGCTCTTCGCAGGGTTCAGGGTATCTCGTAGTCGAGCCGTCTCGACTAGAGCATTCTTACTTGTTTTTATATAAAGTACATATATATTGTCATAAATGGTTGATCAGACCGATTTCATGAAATCTTTTAGCTATTGTACTTTTTTAGCCTATCCTTATGAACTATTTGTTGTTTTTGTTTCTTATTTTTTATTATTATGTTATTGTTTGCTTCTATACTAATGACCTAACTTATGAACTGTAGAGTAATCTTCTATGTTATAAATAGGTTCTATGTTATCTACGCTAATTAATTTGGATGGTATGTTCGATTGTCTTCCAACTACAAGTTCATTTGGACAATAATTATGAGTTACTGATGGTGTTGTATTAAAACAATACACAAAATATGGTAACCATATGTCCCAATCAGTTTTGTCAACTGATATATATGAACGTATGAACTCATTGAACGTCCTATGACTTCTTTCAATGGTACCTAATCTCTGGTAGTGGTGTGCAGTCGAAGTTATATTATCTATTTTTAGATATTTGCACAAGTCATTAATAATTGAATTTTTGTATTCTGTTCCCATGTCCGTAATGAACGTCTTCATTGGACCGTACTTCAGAATAAAAGATTCGATTATAGCTTTTGCGACACCTCCCTTTTTAAAACAAGTAAGAAAGCTCTAGTCGGGAGTACCCGACTAGGAGATCCCCTGAACCCTGCGAAGAGCCGATATTCCAAACGTTCTACACTTCTCTTAATATTTATGCGTTACGAGCAACACATACACACACACACACATACGCACACACGCATAAGCGAGCGCTCTGCTGACTGCGCAGTTTACGCAGAGTCTGCGCTTGGGCTGCAGTAGGGCTTTATTATGGGAACTTAATTGTTGAATAAGTTCCTTTGTAGACTTGCTTAATCAAACTTGCAGAGCGTGATTACGTCATTCATATATGTGTATGTGCCGAAGCACAAGTCTCTAGCACTTGAAATACGTTTTTTGCAAATTTTGGGCGAAGGGGGCGTGGCATCCAAAATATAACAAAAATCGAAATTGTATAAAATACACATGTAACTATATACAAAATTAGGAGTCTCTAGCTTGAAAGATGTGCAAGACATAATTTTATAACTGGTTTTCGATTTCGTTTTTAATCGATAACATTAAAACGATAAAAGTTATCGAATTTTTGACAAACAAACTCGATCTGCGCGTGCTATACACGAACCTACATAAAAAATTTCAAGTCTCTAGCTCTTATAGATTCTGAGATCGACGCGTTCAAACATACGGACAGACGGACAGACGGACGGACGGACGGACGGACAGACGGACGGACAGACGGACAGGGCTAAATCAACTCAGCTCGTCGCCCTGATCAAGAATATATATACTTTATGGGGTCTGCCACGCCTCCTTCTGCCTGTTACATACATTTTAACAAAACCATTATACCCTGTTTTCCCATTTTTCATGGGTTCAGGGTATAAAAAATAACGTAATATTTTGGAGTTATTTAGTATAAAAATTAGTATTAGTATTACTTAACCGCATAATAGCAGACCAGGGTAGGTGTTTTGCTAGCTCTAAATTTAGTGAGTTTTGTTCTCAACAGAAAATAAGTTTGCATTTGATTGCGACAGGCGCAAATAGAGCTAACGGACAGGTGAAACACATTATGAGCACTTTGAAAAAACTTACTGATGGCAGTTGAGGCTAGCAACCGATCTTGGCAAAACGCATTAGGTGAGGTACAGTTGGCCTTACAGTTGGTAACAAAGGCAAGCCCTTTAGAATTGTTTATTGGCATTGTGAATTGTGATTTGGCAGAATCAAGAGCTCGAGCAGTGCAAAATATATCAGCGGCAGCAGTATATAGCAAGAAACAGTTTGATAAAACCAAGGCTAAGGTTGTTGGATACGAAGTAGCAGATTTTGTGTTGTTAAAGAATGAGGCAAGGCATCAAATGAAGTTGAGTCCAAAGTTTAGGGGACCGTTACAAATAGCTGAATTGTTGGACGGAGATAGATATGTCCTAAGGTCATTGACAAATAATAGAAAATACAAGTATGCTCATGACGATATAAGAAAATTGCCAGAAGGGTATGTACCAGTTGAGTTAGAAAGTAGTAATAAGGATTTGAATAATGTTGGTAATGAAACTGTTGAATAGTTGTGGTCAAAAGGGAAAATGTTAATCTTAAATTACTTTCGAAGGTTTATAAATGGAATGAATTATGCAGTGAGGCAGTTTTGTAAAAGTACACGAGGTCGTGTTATTGTCAGAATGGCCGTGTCGGCGCGTACTAAGTTTGTATGTGTGTGGTTGTAGTTTTCGGTATTTCACAATGATAATTTCATCATATTGCGTCGGTTTCTAGTTATGCGCATTGGTGCGTCTTTCGATATTTCGCAATAATTATCATCATCAGCATCAGCATCATAAGCCTTTGTAAGGGCTGGGATTGGATGATTAAGTTGTCGGTTCTAAGAAGTCCCGTTTAGCGAGGCGACAGCGTTTGACGCTGTTGCTGAGTGTGGTTCGGGGGTAGGCTCGAGATAAATAAGAGACAGTTAGTTATCCATTTTTATCGATAATAAGGAAACGGGATGAGTTATCGAAAATCTAAAAAAAATTCGAACTGTGTAGGGTATACACAAATATACACTGAAAATTTCAGAGATCTAGCTTTTGTGGTTTACGAAATGCGTTCACACGGACGGACGGACGGACGGACAGACGGACAGGGCTATATCAACGCAGCTCATCGAGCTTAAACAGAAAATATATATAAGTCGGCGCGTACTAAGTTTGTATGTGTGTGGTTGTAGTTTTCGGTATTTCACAATGATAATTTCATCATATTGCATCGGCTTCTAGTTATGCGTATTGGTGCGTCTTTCGATATTTCGCAATAATTATCATCATCAGCATTAGCATAAGCCTTTGTATGGGCTGTGATTGGTTGATTAAGTTGTCGGTTCTAGGAAGTCCCGTTTTAGCGAGGCGACAGCGTTTGACGCTGTTGCTGAGTGTGGTTCGGGGATAGGCTCGAGAGAAATAAGAGACACGAGAGTCAGTTGTGTCTGAGTTCTGAGAGCGAAAGAAACTCACTGCGCTAAATAATGGAACATAATTCTTAATGCTGCAACATCAGAAGTGGGATCTGGCTCGCACCCTAATATAACAAATGATCCATGGCGAGTGCCGGACGTGTTAGCGGGAGCGCGTTAGAAATTTGCTTCGAATCAATTTATCGTGCGTCTGCGTCGTTGTGTGAACATAAAGTGTAGCAATAATATTGAAAAGATCTTGTTGGCGCCGACGCATCCGCGTGGTGTGCTACAGTAAATATAATTCTGGCAGAAAATAACATAAAAGGCAGTGTGTTGGTGATGGCTTTGAGTGCAGCGTTGGAAGGCAGTGCGTCGCAGTGGTTCTCACAAATATGTTATCCGAGTAGAAACACCAGCAGCTATGTTTTTGACAATGTTACCAAATCCCTTTGCATGAAGAGTCAATAGAGTGTACGGCTTTTGTCACTCCAGACGGCCAATACGAATTTTTGTCAATGCCGTTTAGTCTTAAAAATGCACCTTCAGTTTTTGAGCGTACAGTGATGCATACGCTTGGGGAACTTGCAAATACATTTTTAGTTGTCTATATGGATGACGTATTGGTGGTGGCTACAACAAAAGCTGAAGCTTTAGAAAGATTACAGATCACCCTTGATATTCTCACGAAAGCTGGATTTATGTTCAATATTAAAAGTGTTCGTTTCTCAAGTCGACAGTTCAATATTTGGGATACGAAGTGAGCGCAGGCCGAATTCGTCCAAATTCACTTAAAGTTTTAGCGTTAACTGCTCTACCGCCTCCTCAGTCAGTCCCTGCTTTAAGATAATTTATTGGATTAGCGACTTACTTTCGGCAATTTATGCAAGGATTTTCCTGTTTCATGAAGCCTTTGTATCTTTTGACATCGGAAAAGAACGAGTTTGTTTGGAAGCCAGAACATGAACAAATAAGACAAAAAGTTATTACTGTACTTACACAGAAGCCAGTTTTAGTTATTTTTGACCCTAAATATCCAATCGAATTGCATACTGATGCAAGTGTTCGTGGATATGGAGCCATCTTGCTACACAAAATTGATAACAAGCCGCATGTCGTTGAATTTTTCAGTAAGGCTACTTCACCTGCAGAATCACTATACCATTCTTATGAGTTGGAGACTCTTGTGGTTCATGGCTATAAAGCATTTTCGTCATTATTTGATGGGTAGAGATTTTGTAGATTTTACCGATTGCAACCTAAATATCCAATCGAATTGCATACTGATGAAAGTGTTCGTTGATATGGAGCCATCCTGCTACACAATTTGAATTTTTCAGTAAGGCTACTTCACCTGCAGAATCACTATACCATTCTTATGAGTTGGAGACTCTTGTGGTTGTCATGGCTATAAAGCATTTTCGTCATTATTTGATGGGTAGATATTTTGTAGATTTTACCGATTGCAACTTACTTAAAGCATCAAGAATTAAACGTGACCTATCTCCCAGAGCACAAAGATGGTGGGCTTATTTACAGTCGTTCTCATTTGATTTGCAGTATAGAGCGGGTAGAAAGTAGTGATGAGGATTTGAATAATGTTGGGAGTGAAACTGTTGAAAGAGACAGTACATCTACTTCTTAGGCGCTCTCCTCATTTGTTTGGGTTTTTTTATACCCTGAACCCATTGAAAATGGGAAATCAGGGTATAATGTTTTTGTGAAAATGTATGTAACAGGCAGAAGGAGACATGGCAGACCCCATAAAGTATATATATTCTTGATCAGCTCGATGAGCTGAGTTGAAATAGCCCTGTCCGTCTGTCCGTCCATCTGTTCGTCCGTCCGTCCGTGTGAACGCAGCGATCTCGTAAACCACAAAAGCTAGAGCTCTGAAATTTTCAGTGTATATTCGTGTGTATCCTACGCAGTACGAGTTTTTTTTAGATTTTCGATAACTCATACCGTTTCCTTATTATCGATAAAAATCGATAACTTTTCGTCGGTTAAGCATACCGTAAGAGCTAGAGACTCCAAATTCACTGTGTAGATCCGTGTTATGAATGCGGACATTATGTAATTTTTGATTTTTGGATGCCACGCCCCCTTCGCCCCCAATTTGAAAAAAATTCGTATTTAAAATACTAGAGACTTGTGCTTTGTCAAATACACACATATGAATGACAAAATTACGCTGTGAAAGTTTGATTAAGAAAGTCCATCCACAAAAAAAGTTATTAAACATTTAATTTCCCATACAATAAGCATATTGCAGCCCGAGCGCAGTCGCTGCGTCAACTGCGCAGTCAGCAGAGCGCGTGCTTATGCGTGCGTGCGTATGCATGTGTGTGTGTGTGTGCGTTGCTCGCAATATTTGTATATGTAAAATAAACATATCATGTTGGGAAGATTGGATCTTCGCAGGGTTCAAGGTATCTCGTAGACGAGCAGTCTCCACTAGAGCACTCTTACTTTTTATACCCTGAACCCATTGAAAATGGGAAATCAGGGTATAATGGTTTTGTTAAAATGTATGTAACAGGCAGAAGGAGGCGTGGCAGACCCCATAAAGTATATATATTCTTGATCAGGGCGACGAGCTGAGTTGATTTAGCCCTGTCTGTCTGTCTGTCTGTCTGTCCGTCTGTCCGTCCGTCCGTCTGTCCGTCTGTCAGTATGTATGAACGTGTCGATCTCAGAATCTATAAGAGCTAGAGACTTGAAATTTTTTATGGAGGTTCCTGTATAGCACGCGCATATCAAGTTTGTTTCAAAAAATCGATAACTTTGATCGTTTTAATGTTATCGATTAAAAACAAAATCGGAAACCTGTTATAAAATTATGTCTCTCACATCTTTAAAACTAGAGACTCCTAATTTTGTATTTAGTATAATGTAGAGTTTTTACAATTTTGATTTTTGTTATATTTTGGATGCCACGCCCCCTTCGCCCCAAATTTGCAAAAAACGTATTTCAAGTGCTAGAGACTTGTGCTTCGGCAAATACACACATATGAATGACATGATCACGCTCTGAAAGTTTGATTAAAAAAGTCCATCTACAAAGGAACTTATTCAACAATTAACTTCCCATAATATAGCTCTTACTGCAGCCCGAGCGCAGTCGCTGCGTAAACTGCGCAGTCAGCATAGCGCTCGCTTATGCGTGTGTGTGTGTATGTGTGTGTGTATGTGTTGCTCGTAATGTACATATTAAGAGAAGTGTAGAACGTTTGGAATATCGGCTCTTCGCAGGGTTCAGGGGATCTCCTAGTCGGGTACTCCCGACTAGAGCTTTCTTACTTGTTATTTTTTATACCCTGAACCCATTGAAAATGGGAAATCAGGGTATAATGGTTTTGTTAAAATGTATGTAACAGGCAGAAGGAGGCGTGGCAGACCCCATAAAGTATATATATTCTTGATCAGGGTGACAAGCCGAGTCGATTTAGCCCTGTCCGTCTGTTTTAATGTTTTAATGTTATCGATTAAAAAAGAAATCAAAACGCAGGTATAAATTTATATCTCTCACATCTTTGGAGCTAAAGTTCCAAATTTTGTATTTGGTATAATGTGGAGTTTATGCAATTTTGATTTTTGTTATATTTTGGATGCCACACCCCCTTCGCCCCAAATTTACAAAAAACGTATTTCAAGTGCTAGAGACTTGTGCTTCGCCAAATACACACATATGAATGACATAACCACGATCTAAAAGTTTGATTAAGAACGTCAATCTACAAAAGAACTTATTCAACAATTAACTTCCCATAATATAGTTCTTACTGCAGACCAAGCGCTCGCTTATGCGTGTATGTATGTGTGTGTGCATGTGTTGCTTGTATATATACATATATGTTAAACAAGTATAAAATGTTTGGAATATCGGCTCTTCGCAGGGTTCAGGGGATCTCCTAGTCGGGTACCACCGACTAGAGCTTTCTTACTTGTTTTTTATTATTGCTGTTGCACCTCGTCGATAATACAGAACAGTGTTACTTTGACCTGTTATCTCCGTGCAACTATTGACAAATTTGGAAACGGCATCATTCATATTTGTGAATGTGCCTGCCTGCATGATAAGTTTTACCTTATCAATTGAACAATTTTGGGTCAAGGCTTTTACAGCTGATATAGGCGACTTCTAGGGCCTTTGCCAGTTTTTCCACCTCTTGGGTGTATTGGTTAGCCGTTTTATTTTTCTGTTGCAGATTAAGAAGCTTACCAGATTTTTTCATTCAAAGATCTTAGTGTACTTTTTGACTCGAAACTTAATTTCAATTCTCATATCTCAACTATCATAAATAAAGCCAAAAGTTTTCTTGGCTTTATTAAACGTTGGGCAAAAGAATTCAAGGATCCATTCATTACCAAACTTCTTTATGTTTCGCTGGTACGACCTATTTTAGAATACTGTTCAATTATATGGTCTCCTCAGCATAAATTGTATCAGGATCGAATGGAATCGGTCCAGAAACAGTTTCTACTCTTACGAGATCTAAACTGGGACCCCAATCTTCGTTTACCGTCTGTATGTTAGTAGGCTTCTTATTATTGATCTCCCATCATTAATCAATCGTAGAACTATCCTGGGGATTTTCTACATAATTTGATTATTGGTAATATTGACTCGTCTCGCCTGTTATTGCAACTTAATTTTTCTGTTCCTTCCAGAACAACCAGACACTTTCGTCCGTTGTGTTTACCATTGTGCACTTCGGATTATTCCTTCCGCAGCGCGTTTCATGTTTTATGTATTAATTACAATAAATTTTATCACGTATTTTCCTCTGAGCTCTCTCTACCTTTAATTAAATCCTTGCTTTTAGATAATCTTAGGGAAATCACACACAGTGCCCAGGAGTGAGCAGGTGCACAAATTTGACGACCGGCAAGATCTTCAACATTGTGGAGTGATTTCCCAATCCTTTTTTTTTTCTTTATCTTTCTCTCTTTTCTTCTTATTCTGTTTGCTTTTATTAATATTTTCAATTTTCTTTTAATCTTTACTTTTATATTTATTATTTAATGAATATACTTAAGAATCTATAATAAATATTTTTAAGTTTCTATTAACACTCTCTGTTCAGGCATGAACATACAGAAATAGCCGAAGATCATAAACATGTCATCTACGCACTTAACGACTAGGTTGAAGTACGGTCACATATAGAATCTATAAATATGCTAAGTACACAAGGACCTACGCTGACATTTACGAACTCTGCGATAGACTAAGAATACATGAACATCTAATCTGACCCTTACAAACTCTGCGATAGACTAAGAATAAATAAGCATCTACGCTGAGTCTTACACACTCTGCAATAGAATAAGAATAGATAAAGACCAACGCTGAACCTCATAAGCTCAGCAAGAGATAAGCTATATTTTTAGAGTTGAAATTATGCATGAGTCAGTATATAAAGCACTGGCTCAGAAGAATAAAATTAATATACTACTGATCACCAACACAGCAAGTCTATTCATGGTCCTTCGATCCAACCTACAAAGTCTACCATAATTTTTGTGACAAGTGTTAGTGAAGTGTGAAAGTGTTTTACAAAATTTTCTTGTTTCTCTTTGGCTTACCAATTTAAGCTGTGAGTAGAGGCACAGCACGATCAACCAGGTGATCAAAACAAAAAAACGTCCAACGGGTCAAGCCAAAGACAACAACAAAAAGAAAACTAACAAGATGCTGCCGTCAAAAGTGATCGAGTTGCTAAAGAAGCAATCAAAGATCCACGAAAACATCCTGCAGGCCATTGCAAAGAAGGATGTATTATCAGTGATTGATAAGCTGGCAGCAGAATTCACTGCCAATCACTTATCACTGGTATAAATTGGTACTGTCGATCATCAATATTTTAAGGGGAAAATATATGATGCCATAATGGAAAACATCAGGACGTATAAAGAGTACTTGATGAAGGTCGAAGTTGCCGACCACCACGCTATGGACACCGACCAACCAGGATCTAGCAAGCAAATGCATCCGGAAACATCCGAGGCAAGAAACAGTCAGCAGGAAGAAATGTCTTCACGACGAAGTGTCAGCCCAATGGATGTGATGGTAGACCTTGTAGATAAAAGAGCTCAAAAAGTAAGGCAGCACATTGCAGAGGTGTATGCCAACCTTGAGCTCAGTAACCAGGAAGAAATCTTGGACTACAAAGACAAGTTAAATTTCCTGTGGAACAAAGTCCAGTCAACGCTCACGGATTTAGAAGCAAAGTACGAAAAATTTGCTTTCGAAATCGAAGAAATCGATGAACTGGAGTGCAATGTCAACCTACTGACAAAGAAGCTGAACAGAAAAATAGGTGACTTGCACAACATAAAAGAAGACGTTCCAGAGCTGCTAAAAGTGGATCTTCCTCATTTTAATGGAAATTCCAAAGAATGGCCAACGTTCTTCGAGTTGTTCTCCTAAGTAATTGACAGCAGGAAGGATATCAGCGATACAAGGAAGCTGAACTATCTAAAATCTTGCCTCAAAGGAGAAGCCAAAATGGTAGTAGGCCATTTATTAATCGGATCGTCTGCTAGCTATAATGCAGCGTGGGAGCTAATATGCAAGCGCTACGAAAATAAGCGCTAAATATTTGCTAACGCCGTTAACCAGCTAGTGGACATGGAACTGCTGAAGAATAATGATGAAGGCAGTATCCGCAAGTTCTTGGACACAGCGACTGAGTGCATCTTCATCGTCAAAGAAAAAGGCCAAATGGGTAATGACGCTGATGTTTTGTTCGCTCAAATTTTGCTGCGACGTTTCTCGACAGAAGTCCTACAACTTTACGAGCAACATGTAAAGAAGGCGAGAGAAATCCAGTCCTTGGACAATGTGCTGGAGTTTATTGAGCAACTATATAACTCAATAGACTCAGTGCAAAAGAGTGCCGTCCATATGTCAATGGAAACGAAGAAAACGAGCTACAAAAGATGCCGTTTTTGCCAACTGGATGGGCATGAAATAATAAGATGTCAGAAGTTTAGAGCTGACACTGTTGAAAAGCGCAAGGAATTTGTGTCCAAAAATGCGCGGTGCTTTAATTGTCTTGGCACTCATAGCTTCAAAGGGTGCAAAAAGGATTGGACTTGCAACCGATGCTCCAAAGCACACAACAGTTTGCTTCACGAGGATGCAAACAAAAAAGAGAACGTCAGCAGCAATTGTCTGAAAGAAAATAAAGGGTAAGATACGCTGCTGGCAACTGCGCTCATCCGAATTCAAAATAAATTTGGAAAATACGAGCAGCTAAGGGCTCTTATTGATGGAGGCTCACAAAGAACCTTAATATCGGAAGAAGCCGCACAACAACTAAAACTGCGCCGTATCAAACGGAACGTGTAAGTTCAGGGAATTTCTCAGACTGTGGAAGTTCTAAATAAAAGCAAATTCGTCACCACAATACAGGCACTGGTCATGCCTAAACTTCAGAAAGCTCTACCGAGCAAGAAAATTGACATGGATGTCAATAAAGATTGGATGGGCTGCGAGCTAGCAGACCCACACTTTAACGAACCCAGTAGGATTGATGTTGTCATTGGAGTGGATTTACTACCCCTAATAATGTTGGGAAAAATGAAAAAAATAAACGAAACTCTGGGACAAAAGACAGAGTTTGGATGGATTGTCTCCGGCAACATAAACAGATCACCAAGCAAAAAGGTAATCAGCGCAGCAACAACGATGTGCCTGGACGACCTCGAGCGCTTCTGGGAACTTGAAAGTGACACCAGCGACTCAGAAGAAAACACTGATTGCGAAAAGGTGTTCCAAGAGACAACCACAAGGGATGAAGAAGGCCGGCTAGTAGTCTCCATACCATTCCGAAAAAATGTCGAGTTAGGAAACTCTCGAAAACAGGCTATGGCAAGACTACTGCAAATGGAGAACAAATTCAATAAGAATCCGCAAATCTTCACGGAATACAGTGCCTTTATGGAACAATACCTGAAGCTAGGACATATGGAACCGGTAGACACCATTGGCCAAGGCAAATACTACATGCCACATCAAGCGGTAATCAGACCAAACAGCCTTACTACTAAATTGAGGGTAGTATTTGACGCTTCAGCAAAAACTTCGAATGGACTAAGTCTCAATGATGTAATGCTAGTCGGCCCTAAAATACAAAAAGATATCTTTGATATTTTGATCAAGTGGCGGCAATGGAAATATGTAATGATAGCTGACATCGAGAAAATGTATCGTCAGATTAAAATCGCCAAAGAAGATCAGGAATATCAATACATCCTCTGGAGAGACGACCGAAATATGCCAATCAAGGAGTTCAAGCTGACTACACTAACATACGGGACGTCAGCTGCGCCATTTTTAGCAGTCCGCTGTCTTCAAGAATTGGCAAATCGACATTGCCAAGGCAACAAACAACTAATGATAACAATTAAAGAAGACTTCTACATGGATGACCTCATCACTGGTGGCGACTCAATAGGCGATTGCATCAACACGCAAACAGCACTTAGGAGCATAATGGAAAAGGCTGGCATGCATTTGAGAAAATGGGTATCAAATGATGACAGGATCATTGCTGGAATTGAAGATGGCGACTCAACAGAAAAAATTATGATTCACAAGGACGAGTCAATAAAAACCCTTGGGCTACAATGGGACCCCAAAAAGGATATATTCACATTTGTTGTCGATTGCCCAAAATTAGTGCGCATTACAAAGCGTCTAATTTTATTTTAGTTGGCTAACACCAGTTACATTGCAAGGAAAATGCTTCATACAGGAGCTGTGGAAACTGCCGCTAACTTGGGACGCAGAACTAGAGCCTAGTCTGGTCAATTATTGGCAAGAATACGCAAGCGCATTGCCAGATTTAGCAAAAATTAATATACCGCGCTGGTCTGGACAATCGAGCACTGATGCAACGGAACAACATGGGTTTTGCGACGTATCAGAAAAGGCGTATGCAGCAGTGGTGTATACAAAGGTTGGAGCCAAAATCACTTTGCTAGCTGCAAAAAGCAAAGTGAACCCAGTAAAAAACAAAAAAACTATACCAAAATTAGAGCTATGTGCAGCTCACTTATTAAGCAAACTATTGGCAAAAATACAAGCAATAGTAGGAAATCACACCAAAATACAAGCATGGAGTGATTCACAAATTACGCTTGCCTGGATAAAGAACAAGCGTAGTAAAGATAAATTCGTCAAAACTAGAGTAGACGAAATAAACAAAAAACTGCCTCACGTCGAATGGAAATACGTGAGATCAGCAGACAACCCAGCAGACGTCGCCTCAAGAGGAATTTCCCCGAAGCACTTAGCAGCATGCGACATATGGTGGAAGGGACCTGAGTGGTTGACAAAACAGTCAAATCAGTGGCCGCAATTTGAAGACCCAGAATCGGTTATAGTAGCAACTCTAACCACAAAAGAAAACTACCTGATCCCACTCCTAACAAAGTATTCATCAATTAATAAGCTAACAAGCGTAATTGCTTACGTATTACGCTTTATAGCAAAACTACGAGGGAAGAAACAGCAGTCGACTTATCTCACAGTCGACGAATTAAAGGAGGCCAAAACATTTGTTGTAAAATTACAACAACAACTTGATTTTGGTCATGAAATTCGTTTACTCAATGCTGGAAAGCCTCTGGAATCAAAGAGTAAATTGCAGGCGCTCAACCCCTTTCTGGATGGAAATGGAGTATTACGTGTGGGAGGCCGTCTTCAAAATGCAATGGTGCCATACAATGTGAAACACCCAATTATACTTGGAAAATCACAGTTTGCTTGGCTGATAATAAACAACGCCCATAAGGAAACCCTACACGGCGGTCTGAAACTGATGAGGAACTTTATTCAAAGGGAGTTCTGGATTTTTGGCTTGCGGAACACATTGAAACAATATCTACGCGAATGTGTTACCTGCATTAGGTATAAACAGGAAATGGCCAGTCAACTGATGGGAAATTTGCCAGTGTATCGAGTAACTGGAGATTGCCCGTTCCAAAACACTGGCATCGACTACGCTGGACCGTTTCAAATTCGCTGTTCCAAAGGAAGAGGTCAAAAATCGTATAAAGGGTACATATGCCTATTTGTATGTATGGCCACAAAGGCAATGCACCTGGAAGCCGTCAGTGACTTATCATCAGATAAGTTTCTAGAGGCTCTTCGCCGATTCTTCGCCAGACGCGGCAAGAGTGAACATTTGTATTCTGACAACGGCACAAATTTCGTCGGTGCCGCTAGAATACTAGATAAGGATCTTGTTGCCGCTATAAAAGCAAATAGCAGTCTTGCGCCACTGCTCGAAAAAGAAGGCATTAAGTGGCACTTTATCCCGCCGGCAAGCCAACACATGGGAGGATTATGGGAAGCTGGAGTAAAGTCGGTGAAACACCACCTGAAGTGGGTCATCGGCGATAACAGCTTTACATTTGAGGAATTTACAACACTGCTCTGCCAAATTGAAGCAGTGCTAAACTCACGCCCCCTGGTCACCCTAAATAGTGACACGGATGGAGACGACATTTTGACAACCGGTCACTTTATTGTAGGACGACCACTTATTGGAGCTCCAGAGCACTTTGATGAACATCGGAAAATTGGGTCCTTAGACAGATGGAGACACATACAACGCATCAGAGGAGAATTCTGGAGAAAATGGAAAGATGAATACTAGGCATCACTACAACAGCGAACCAAATGGCAGCAAGAAAAATCAAACCCCATGGAAGGCCAGCTTGTTTTACTAAAACAAGAAAAGACGCATCCCGCTAGATGGCCTATGGGAAAGATAACGAAAACTACAAAAGGACAAGATGATAAAGTTCGAGTAGTAACAGTAAAAACAAATATGGGTGAAGTCAAAAGATCAATTAACAAGATCTGTTTGCTACCGACTCAAGATAAGGATAAGCAAGCCGACGCCACTTCAACACATTGTAGTAAACAACTCAGTAGAACTACAACGGCTACAACAAAACATAAACGAATTATACAGTCAAAAAGTACACATTGAGGATCTGGTCTTCCACACGATGAATGGACACATCTCGTTAGGATTAACAATAATTGTAATAGTTTTTATTTTCCTATATATAATTAAGAAAAGAAACCAGAGACATCAATTGCTGACTGTCACATTTTCTGGCCCCCCGCAGAATGTTCAGGCATGAACATACAGAAATAGCCGAAGATCATAAACATGTCATCTACGCACTTAACGACTAGGTTGAAGTACGGTCACATATAGAATCTATAAATATGCTAAGTACACAAAGACCTACGCTGACCTTTACGAACTCTGCGATAGACTAAGAATACATGAACATCTAATCTGACCCTTACAAACTCTGCGATAGACTAAGAATAAATAAGCATCTACGCTGAGTCTTACACACTCTGCAATAGAATAAGAATAGATAAAGACCAACGCTGAACCTCACAAGCTCAGCAAGAGATAAGCTATATTTTCAGAGTTGAAATTATGCATGAGTCAGTATATAAAGCACTGGCTCAGAAGAATAAAATTAATATACTACTGATCACCAACACAGCAAGTCTATTCACTCTCTATCTTTTGTAGTTCAATAATATCACTGACCATACAAGGCTATGAATCGGGGCATAGCTGACCGGACTGGCAAATAAAATACCCGCATCGGGTTGGTGGTATTATTGAAATATTTTTTGTAATCTTTTAGGCTACATAACTTATTTGTTTAGTTTATCTTTAAGTTTGACACTCGATTTGTCAATTTTCCTGTTTTTAAATAAATAAATAAAACTTCTACTAATTCTCCTTTTACTGCATTTGATAATTGCGTAATGATTGCAGCAATTGTTTGCTCATTGCTAATTAGGTTTCGAGTATGACCTTTTAATTTTGTCTTTATTAGGCTGTGAGGAACAATATAAACGGTCACGTAGTGCATGTATTTGCTGTGCACTTATGCATATATGCGTGCCTGCATGTATTGTTCCACACAGCGACGCGAGTACGATAGTAGCGACCCTCGCTACTGGAAAGGGCGCAGAGACCGACGTAGTCTGTCTCTGTCGCTCTTAGGTATTCAGCGATTGGCTCGCGTCGCTCTCACGGCGATCATCGGCGACCGTTGGCCGAAGTACCGGTTGTGGCTGCGAGAAAGTAGTTTACACTTTCACTCGTATGCCAATAACGGTGCTTTGGCCAATGAGAGGCTGCCACGCAGATTTGGGCGATTTGGCGTCGCGCCAAATCACGTGATACTGCTGTTTTCGTGGACACGAGCGGCAGACAGGCCCCGCTCCAGAGCCGAGCCGGCGCCGTCATAGCGCGAAGCAGAGCCTGCGTCGCTGCTATAAAAAGGCGCCCACAACTGGGCCCCGGGACAGTCAAAAACGTGAAAGTGAAAGTATTGAGTGCCGAAGGAAACAAGAAACGCGAGTGGAAAACGTGATCAGCCAAGGAGCAGAGATTAAAAGGACATCGCTGCCAAGGACTTCGAGAGGAAGGACATCGTGGGAAGGATATCTACGAGGGATATCCTAGACGCCTATTGAGGACATAGGCTCGACACACAGACACCGGAAGGACATCAGCTGCCACCAACCAGGACATTGGTGCAGCGCGGCCAAATCTACAGCATTAGTGGCGGATCCTGGAGCAGGAGCAAAGGTAACGTTTGCGTAGCTGTGCGTAAGAGTGGTGACGGTAGCTTGAGAAGATCTCAAGGTGTGCTTGTGAGCGTATCCAGCCGTAGGAGTCACTGCAATAGCCGAGCGAACCGCCGGAGTATTCAGTGTGGATCCTGGCGTCACCTGGAGTGCTCAAGCGTATCCTTGGAGACCCAAGAGCGCTGTACCATTCGCCAGAGTGCGCTAAACGTCTACCTGCGATCCTGCGGAAAGGAGTGCTTTCCTAAGCGCTAGATTTGGTGAAGAATATAAAACGTGTAAATTGGCTTCAGAGAAGTGAGAAAATATACCGATCGCAAAACCATAAAACACATTGCATTATAATTTATCTCAAGGCACTACATATAAATTTGTTGGCACGAACGCACAGTCGGTTGAGTCCGGCCCGGCTTAAACTCGGGATAAACCGAGGTTCGTTACAAGGCTTACTGCTGTTAGATCATGTTCATCTTTGTGTGTTTCAATTAGATTTAGTGAATCCAAGAAACTCTGTAGATTTTCAGCTTTACCATCAAAATCTAGTATAAGCGATGAAGCTAACTTTAAGAACTGAACTACAGTCTGTGCCATGTTGGGGCTTGTATTAGTTTCTACAACTGAATCAATATTGGTATCAGTATTACCTTCGGCATCAATCATTGGTTTTGATTCATCCAAATCTTGGAATTGATCTGGGTCAAATTCGATTGGATAATAAAGGTTTATAGAAAATTTTAATATTTCTAGTCTTGTGACCAATGAACACAATATTTTGGTACACTGAACATTATGTTCATTTGTGAGTCTGTGTTTAACAGAAGAGACTAATTCACTTATATTATTATATTCCGTTATAAAAATTGTTATGTAGTGAATTAGTGTTTCGATTCGTAGTTTGTATCTTTATTAATACATTTATACGATTTTTCGAATGGTTCTTTAAATGAATCAATTTGTTTAATTAATTCTCGCCATTACATAGCTATTAACGTATACGTATTGTATATTGGTGCAATTTTTTTATTGCATTTTGTTATAAAAATTAAAAATTAATTTACTTTTAAAAGATTTTAGTTGTTTTTATACCCTGAACCCATTGAAAATGGGAAATCAGGGTATAATGTTTTTGTGAAAATGTATGTAACAGGCAGAAGGAGACATGGCAGACCCCATAAAGTATATATATTCTTGATCACCTCGATGAGCTGAGTTGAAATAGGCCTGTCCGTCTGTCCGTCCGTCCGTCTGTCCGTCTGTCCGTATGTTTGAACGCGTCGATCTCAGAATCTATAAGAGCTAGAGAATTTTTTTATATAGGTCCGTGTATAGCACGCGCAGATCGAGTTTGTATCAAAAAAATCGATAACTTTTATCGTTTTAATGTTATCGATTAAAAACGAAATCGAAACCCAGTTATAAAATTATCTCTCGCACATCTTTAAAGCTAGAGGTTTCTAATTTTGTATTTAGTATAATGTAGAGTTTATAAAATTTTGATTTTTGTTATATTTTGGATGCCACGCCCCTTTCGCCTCAAATTTGCAAAAAACATATTTCAAGTGCTAGAGACTTGTGCTTCGGCAAATACACACATATGAATGACATGATTACGTTCTGAAAGTTTGATTAAAGAAAACCATCTACAAAGGAACTTATTCAACAATTAACTTCCCATAATATAGCTCTTACTGCAGCCCGAGCTCAGTCGCTGCGTAAACTGCGCAGTCAGCAGAGCGCTCGCTTATGCGTGCGTGAGTATGTGTGTGTGTGTGTGTGTGTGTGCATGTGTTGCTTGTATATATATATATAGTGACATAATCATATTGATTACGTCCACAATATCCAAAAGCTGTTCCCATTCCCAAGCTCGCAACATGCATCACCCACAAATAAACATTTGTTCCTAGCAATATCCATCATCCGAAAGTTGCAAACATTTTAATAGCTCACTCAATTGTACTTCGAAACAATACACACACACTTTGACTCCAATCCAGAATAAACCGGATAGCCAAATCATAAACAAACGACTGGCGCAGAATTTGGAAAGTACCGTTGCACGTTGCTGCCGCACAACAACAAAAAATAGCAAAAGAACAAATTCTGAGAATAACGCGTCCGACGGTCACCAAGAGTAACGGTTGCATCGACGCGTCATGTTGCTGCTGCGTAATTTCAACAGCATATATAATAAGCCTATGATGAAATTGTCTTTAGTCTTAAGCTACTATTCAATAAAGCAAGTTGTCATAATCGAACTTTAACTCCGTCTTTTAAACAAAAGCAAGTTGTCATAATCTAACTTTGACTCCGTCTTTTTAAACAAAAGCAAGTTGTTATAATCCAACTTTGACTTCGTCTTTTAAATTATATTAGCGTTGCCGTTAGCCTGTGTCGCGGCATTAGTTCGACTCAAACACACAGTAAATATTTAACTAAATATTTAATTGGCGCAGCCGGTAAGATAGCAATAAATTGTGGATCTTGATGCAATAACTAAGTTATTAATTCTTGTGCCCCGTTTACTGCTATCCGCTAAACAACTAACGCAAAGGCAACCCACGCGACGGTCAATATCGCGTCAAGTTTTTTAAATAAAACCTCGACAGTGACGTGTATACCAAAATTCGCATATTGCCAAAGCCGCAGATTGTGCAAAAAACTTGAAAACAATTCAAGAAGACGCGATAGAATTCGAAGAGAACATAATTCCAGAAGCTTCTGGTTATCTCACGAAAATTCGAAAGAGCTATCTGTGCAAACAAACTGAACTTAAAATTAAGTGAATACAATTAAACAAATAAGAATTTACAATAAAAACAAACTGAAATTAAAATTAAGTGAATACAATTAAACAAATAAGAATTTACAATACAAACAAACTGAACTTAAAATTAAGTGAATACAATTAAACAAATAATAATTTACAGCAAAAACAAACTGAACCTAGAACTAAGTGAATACAATTAAACAAATAATAATTTACAATAAAAAGAAACTGAACTTAAAATGAAGTGAATACAATTAAACAAATAATAATTTACATTAAAAGGAACCAAACTGAACTTAAAATTAAGTGAATAAAATTAAACAAACAATAATTTACAATAAAAAGAAACTGAACTTAAAATTAAGTAAATAAATAAATAAAATAAATAAATAAAAATAAATAAATAAAAAAATAGTGTAATTAATTAAATAAACAAAATGGAAGGAGACGCAACAACACCCCTTTCCGATGCCAGCATGACGCAAGTGATCAACCAACTTAAAAATGTTGAGAAGTTCACTGGAAATAAGAACGGTTTATACACGTTCGTTAACCGGATCGACTACATATTGGCCCTTTACACCACCAATGATGCGAGGCAGAGGTCAATACTTTTTGGACTAGTGGAAAGCTGCATCAGCAGTGAAGTTATGCTATCTCTTGGCATAAACAATCTAACAACATGGACGGATCTTCGAAAGCAACTGATCCTTAACTACAAGACGCAAACTAAGAACCATGTCTTATTGGAGGAATTCAGGAGTACCCCATTCAAAGGCAACGTACGAGCTTTTCTGGAAGAGGCAGAACACCGTAGGCAGACATTGATGAGTAAGCTAGAATTAGAAAATAATTTAGATGAAAAAACATTGTATGCGCGGCTAATTAAAACCAGTATTGACGACCTAATCCAAAAACTACCTACAAATATTTGCATTAGAATTATAAATTGCCAAATTCCCGATTTAAGATCTTTAATAAACATATTACAAGAAAAAAATCTTTATGAAGAATCCTGTATAAATTTAAATCAAAACAAAGTAAAACAAGATAGAAATTTCAAGCCGTTACAGCCAAATCCCAATATTCAAAAGTTTCCCACATTTCTTCAACCAAATCATTCCTATGTCCCATATCGACCTTATTTTCAACAACCATATCTTCCACCAACACCTAATTATACTAACAATAACATATTTTCACCTAATCAATATTCACCTCGACCAATGCAACCAACACCTAATCCGGTCAGACCATTATACTCTACATTCAGACCAAATTTTAGACAGAACCAATTTGACAATAATCGTTTTGGACAACATTAACATGTAACTGCACAACAAACCCCTTTCAATAGTTCTGGCGTAGCCAACCAAACAATAAAGCGTGCTAGACCTGCAGAAAGTGGACAAAGTAAAATGAGCATAGATGAAACTAGAAATCAAGAAGAAATAAACTATCACGATTATATGCAACAAGAATATTATAATCAATTAGCTTCTTATTCCGAATACTATCCTCAATATTACCAAGAACCAAGTTACCCACAAAATTCGGACTACACATACACACAAACAGCCACAGCCGAACATGAGACGGACGAACCAAATGAAATAGAAACCGAGAAAGCCGAAAATTTTCAGCTGGCAGCCTCGGAAACCAACAATACATAATTATCACTTATAAGGGTAAAAATTTAAAATGTTTAATAGATACTGGATCTACTGTCAATATGATGACATCCAATTTTTTTAATTTACCAATTCATAATACCGACTGTTTTATTCAAACCAGCAATGGACCTCTAACTATTACAAAAAAAGTGAATGTCCTTTCTAACAACTTGTTCAAAAGTAATAATGAATTTGTTCTACATAAATTTTCACCAGATTATGATTTATTAATTGGTAGAAAACTGCTTTCAGAAGCACAAGCCGTTATAGATTATAAATCCCAAACTGTAAATTTATACAATAGAAAGTATAAATTAATCAACAATATTCCGATCACAAACCAAAATAACTCAACCAAATCTTGAAACTAATCAGCACTTCAACAATCCAATCAAAGATAATTCTAAAAATCAAGAATCTATGAACTCAAACCTTTACCGACTAGAACATTTAAACGAAGAAGAAAAATTTAATTTAATAAGCTTGTTGAAACAATATCAACACATTCAATTCAAAGAAGGCGACCAACTTAGTTTCAGTAATCAAGAAAAGCATGTTATTAACACTACTCACAATTCACCTTTGCATACAAAACCATACAGTTATCCACAAGCATACGAACAAGAAGGCATTAAGGCATTATACGCCCCAGCAATTCCCCTTATTGTAGTCCAATATGGATCGTACCGAAAAAACAAGACGCTTCAGGTAAACAAAAATTTAGAATCGTAATTGACTACAGGAAATTAAATGACGTAACTATAAATGACAGACACCCAAAACCAAATATGGATGAGATTTTAGGAAAACTAGGTAGATGTAATTATTTCACAACAATCGACCTTGCTAAAGGCTTCCATCAACTTGAAATGCATCCAGATTCCATTCAAAAAACAGCTTTTTCCACTAAACATGGCCACTATGAATATCTTCGTATGCCATTTGGATTAAAGAATGCACCTGCAACCTTTCAACGTTGCATGAATAATGTTTTGCGACCATTACTAAATAAACACTGTTTAGTATATCTTGACGATATAATTGTATATTCAACATCTCTAAAAGAACACCTACACTCACTGCAATTAGTTTTCGAGAAACTTTCTGAAGCAAATCTCAAATTACAACTTGACAAATGCGAGTTTCTAAAACAAGAAACTACCTTCCTAGGACACGTCATAACTAAGGATGGAATAAAACCCAATCCTGATAAAATCAAAGCAATTCTAAAATATCCTATTCCCACAAAAACTAAAGAAATAAAAGGTTTTCTTGGATTAACCGGTTATTATAGAAAGTTTATTCCAAATTTTGCAGACATAGCCAAACCAATGACAACAGTACTTCGAGAAGACTCAAAAATAGATATTAAAAATCCTGAATATATTAGAGCTTTTGAAAAACTAAAACAACTTATTTCCAATGACCCAATTTTAAAAATTCCCGACTTCAAAAATAAATTCATTTTAACAACTGACGCAAGTAATGTAGCTCTTGGAGCTGTACTTTCTCAAGACGGACATCCCATCAGTTTTATTAGCAGGACCCTCAATGACCACGAAACTAACTACAGCGCCATAGAAAAAGAACTTTTAGCTATTGTATGGGCAACAAAAACCTTTCGACACTACCTTCTAGGTCGACATTTCGAAATCAATAGTGACCATCAACCATTATGTTGGTTGTATAAAATGAAAGAACCAAATTCAGAATTAACCCGATGGAGAGTAAAATTATCAGAATACGACTTTGATATAAAATACATAAAAGGAAAGGAAAACCACATAGCTGACGCTCTATCGCGAGTAAAAATAGAACAGACTTATTTCGGAGAAGAAACACAACATAGCGCTGACGAAGACAATAGTAATTTAATTTGCATTACAGAGAAACCAATAAACACATTTAAAAGACAAATTATATTTTCTAAAGGCACTCCAAATATTAAAAAACATAATTATTTCAAAAAATTAATAATTCACATTACATACGATAACATGACAAAAGACAAAGCCGAAAAATATTTGATTGACTATTTTTGTACAAAGAGTAGTGTAATGTTTATAGACAGTGATGCAGATTTTGAAATCATTCAAAACGCACACAAAGAAATAATCAACACTAACCATACTAAAATTCTCCGAAGTCTCATTCAATTAAAAAATATAAACTCATATGCCGAATTTAAAGAACTTATTTTGAAAACCCATGAAAAACTCTTACACCCCGGAATTCAAAAAACAAATAAACTCTTCTGTGAAACTTACTATTTCCCTAACAGCCAATTACTAATACAAAACATAATAAACGAATGTAACATTTGCAACTTAGCAAAAACCGAACATAGAAACACAAACATGCCGATGAAAATTACCCCCAGGCCCGAACATTGTCGCGATAAATTTGTAATAGACATTTATTCCTCTGAAGGCAAACATTATCTTAGTTGCATAGACATTTATTCAAAATTTGCTACTCTTGAAAATATTAAAACAAAAGATTGGATAGAATGCAAGAATGCATTAATGCGTATATTTAATCAGTTAGGAAAACCAATAATATTAAAAGCTGCCCGAGACGGCGCATTTTCCAGCTTAGCACTCAAAAAATGGCTTGAAAATGAAGGAGTAGAAATACAATTAAATACTACAAAAACAGGAATAGCAGACATCGAACGACTACACAAAACAATAAACGAAAAAATTAGAATAATAAACACTTTAAATGACGAAGAAAATAAACTCAGTAAAATAGAAACCATTCTTTACATTTACAATCACAAAACCAAACATGACACAACTGGACAAACTCCTGCACACATATTTTTGTATGCTGGACAACCAAAGTTAGACATTCAAGAAAAAAAAGAAAAAGTAATAAATAAAATCAACAGTGACCGACAAGAATACGAAGTCGATACCAGATATCGAAAAGGACCGTTACAAAAAGGAAAATTAGAAAATCCCTTTAAAGCCAATAAAAATGTTGAAAAAATAGATCAAGATCATTACCAAATTACTAACAAAAATAGAATTACACGTTACTACAAAACACAATTTAAAAAAATTAAAGAAAATTAACCAAATTCAAGTCCCACAGGTTTCTACTTCATAATCATATCACACCCAACAAATACAGATGAAACTGATTGACTTTCAAGCTACTAACACAATCAAAATTATCCCATATCCTGATCACAATGGCTACTTATTATGAAAAAGATAATAAAATTTTTAAAACCAATAATTGATGAATGCATAAAAAAAAATAAAAAAAAAAATAAATAAAAAAAAAAAAAAAAAAAATTCTATTACACACAAAACCAATCTATAATTATGAACATATAAATGGCAAAGAAATGATAAAATATATCAAGCCAAATACCATTGTAATAATCACAATAATCATATTTATAATTGTAATCTTATATTTAATATACGTATCTTGTAACCCCATAATATTAATCCGTAAAATCAAACAACGCCATCAGTTCAACCAGAAGAAAACACAACTATCGAGATGACACAATCAACTTTATCAAAACTTTACCCTTCTGTGTCACCTTGACTCGCAGGCTCGTCTCTTAAGGAGAGGGAAGTGATATAATCATATTGATTACGTCCACAATATCCAAAAGCTGTTCCCATTCCCAAGCTCGCAACATGCATCACCCACAAATAAACATTTGTTCCTAGCAACATGCATCATCCGAAAGTTGCAAACATTTTAATAGCTCACTCAATTGTACTTCGAAACAATACACACACACTTTGACTCCAATCCAGAATAAACCGGATAGCCAAATCATAAACAAACGACTGGCGCAGAATTTGGAAAGTACCGTTGCACGTTGCTGCCGCACAACAACAAAAAATAGCAAAAGAACAAATTCTGAGAATAACGCGTCCGACGGTCACCAAAAGTAACGGTTGCATCGACGCGTCATGTTGCTGCTGCGTAATTTCAACAGCATATAAAATAAGCCTATGATGAAATTGTCTTTAGTCTTAAGCTACTATTCAATAAAGCAAGTTGTCATAATCGAACTTTAACTCCGTCTTTTAAACAAAAGCAAGTTGTCATAATCTAACTTTGACTCCGTCTTTTTAAACAAAAGCAAGTTGTCATAATCTAACTTTGACTCCGTCTTTTTAAACAAAAGCAAGTTGTTATAATCCAACTTTGACTTCGTCTTTTAAATTATATTAGCGTTGCCGTTAGCCTGTGTCGCGGCATTAGTTCGACTCAAACACACAGTAAATATTTAACTAAATATTTAATTATATATGTTAAATAAGTATAAAATGTTTGGAATATCGGCTCATCGCAGGGTTCAGGGGATCTCCTAGTCGGGTACCACCGACTAGAGCTTTCTTACTTGTTTATTATACAATTTTATTATATAATGGGAAATCAGGGTATAATGGTTTTCTTAAAATGTATGTAACAGGCAGAAGGACGCGTAGCAGACCCCATAAAGAATATATATTCTTGATCAGGGTGACAAGCCGAGTCGATTTAGCCCTGTGCGCCTGTTCGTCTGTCCGTCCGTCTATCCGTCTGTCCGTATGTTTGAACGTTATTTTGAATTTGTTATGTAGATCCGTGTATAGCACGCGCAGATCAAGTTTATTTAAAAAAATCGATAAATTTCATCGTTTTAAAGTTATCGATTTTAAACGTTATCGAAATTCAGTTATAAATTTATATCTCCCACATCTTTAGAGCTAGAGTCTGCGAATTTTGTATTTAGTATGATATAAAGTTTATACAGTTTTGGGTTTTGTCACATTTTGTATACCATCCCCTCTTTCCTTCCCTTACCCCCAAACTTTTAAAAGCCGTATTTCAAATACTAAAGACTTGTGCTTTAGCAATTGCATACATATGAATGACGTAATCACGCTCTGAAAGTTTGATTAAGAAAGTCCATATACAAAGAAACTTATTCAACAATTAACTTCCCATAGAGTAGCCATACTGCAGCCCAAGCGCAGTCGCTGCGCTAACTACGTGCTTATGCGTATGTGTATGTGTGTATGTGAGTGTGCATGTATTCCTTTTATATATGTATATGTTAAATAAGCATAGAATGTTTGGAATATCGGCTCTTCGCAGGGTTCAGGGGATCTCCTAGTCGGGTACCGCCGACTAGAGCTTTCTTTCTTGTTTTGAACTGGGATTGATCATAGAGAATAAATATGTTAACGGTCTATGATCCGTTTTTATTGTAAAATGTCGGCCATATATACATGGTCGGAAATGAGTAATTGACCAGTGTATTGCTGCTAATTCCTGTTCTGTTGTACTTTTATTACTTTCACCTTTAGTGAATGCCCTTGATGCATAAGCTACTGGAAGTTGGAGTTCTTGATGATTTTGGGGTAAAACCGCTCCACAGGCTTGTTTGCTTGCATCTGTGATTATACAAAATTCCTTGCTGAAATCTGGGTATTGTAATAAAGTAGGTTGCATGAGATATTGAAATGCATTTTGGCATTCCGCAGTCCATTCAAAAGGAACATTCTTTTTACATAATCTAGTTATGTGCCGTGAATAGTCGGCGAAATTTTTAATGAAACGTCGGTAATAATTGCAAAATGCAACAAATCTGCGTCGGTAGGGACTGGGTATTTTTCAATGACATCGTACTTTTTGTCGTCTGGTACCTTGATCAGTACACTTATGACCTAGAAATGTCACTTCGTGCATGAAAAAAGAACATTTTTCTGGATGTAGTTTAAGGTTGTGTTTTCTGCATAAATCAAAAACGTTTGTTAGGTTTTTAATCATGTGTTTTTCAGAACAATCGATGACAATTAAGTCATCCATATACAATAATGCTTTTGAAGGATCTAATCCAGAAAAAGCTATTGTTATCATTCTTTGAAAAGAATTTGGTGCTATTTTTAAACCGTAAGGTAATCGTGTAAAACGATATGAGCCATTGCTCGTTGAAAATTACGTTATATTTCTGGACTGTTCTTCAAGTTCTATCTGGTGAAAACCAGACATTAAATCTAGACATGAAAAATATTTTGCTCTTCCTAGTTGATCGAGAATGTCATTAATTCTTGGAAGTGGAAATATCGGATAGCAGTTTTTTGTTTATTTGACGGTAGTCAATTACTAATCGCCATCTTTTTGCGTTAGAACCTGGTAAACCTTTTTTAGGTACCAAAAGTATTGGGCTATTATATTCCGAAACTGATGGTTCTACAATGTTATCTAGAATGAGCTTTTCGACTTGCTTATTCTGTAATTCTGTAATTTTTAATATATACTGGTTCTTTATCTTTTACTCTTGGCTCTTGTTTATAAAAGTTATTTGTTGTTATTGATTCGGTATCCAATCCGAAAATATCTGTGTATTTGGTGCATAGATGTTTTAATATCGCCTTAAACAATGGTGGAAAATTCTGAGTTAGTTTTTTCATGACATTATTTTGTCTAACATCGCTACAGTATTTGACTTGTTCATAGTCACTTAGCGTTTCGAATTTTATTTTATTAAGGTATATTATTTTACTTGAGTTTTTTGTATTCAATATTCGGACAACAGTTGTGTTTTGATTGGAAATGGTATTTCCGATGAGAATTCCTTCCTCAATTTCTTGATTAGTGATTAAAACATTTTGTTCTGATAAATTTATTTTAATTTGTCGGACAACTTCAGCACGAGCTGGAAGTATGGTGGCATTGTTTTCACAAGTGTGAATTATTGGTAACCGTATTGGGAAATTTTAATTGTTTGGCCGAAGTATTAGAGAATCACTTGATTGTGTGAAATCTAATTGGCAATTATATTTTTTTATAAAATCTATACCAATAATGCCATCGCTATGTATTGGGAAGTCTTGTTCGACTAAATGGAAATTATGTGGAATAATATATTTTCCTGTAGATAATTCTACAAATGTTAAACCTTTTGAAAAAACTGCCAGATGTTTGTGTAGATATATTTGTATTTATATTATCAAATATATCAGCATTTTCTTTTAATATTGATATATCTGCACCAGTATCAATTAACAAGCTAAATGTATTACCTGTATTTTCGCTTGTAACTGCTGCAACTAAGTTTTATTGTATATATTTTATTATTTAATTTCTCTGAGTATCTGAAGGATTCCGTCCGTTTCCCGAATTACTTTGGGCAACTCGAAAATTATTGTTGTTATTGTTATTGAAGTTTCGGTTTTGGTTATTACCTCGGTTGAAATTATTCCTACGTTGGTTATTACCTCTACCGCCTCTATTGTTATCTCTGTAGATGTTGTTGCGATTATTGTTAAAGTTATTGCCTCGGTTGAAATTGTTGTTGTTGTAATTTCTACCGCGATTATAACCTCGGCCTCCTCTATTATTGTTGTTTGCACCTCGTCGATAATACAGAACAGTGTTACTTTGACCTGTTATCTCCGTGCAACTATTGACAAATTTGGAAACGGCATCATTCATATTTGTGAATGTGTCTGCCTGCATGATAAGTTTTACCTTATCAATTGAACAATTTTGGCTCATGGCTTTTACAGCTGTTGTAGTGCTGTATTTGTTTGCAAGTGATTGGCTTAGACCTTCATTGATATAGGCGCCTTCTAGGGCCTTTGCCAGTTTCTTGGGTGTATTGGTTAGCCGTTTTATTTTTCTGTTGCAGATTAAGAAGCTTAGCAGATACCACTTCTACCGATTCTCCTTTTACTGCATTTGATACTTGCGTAATGATTGCAGCAATTGTCTGCTCACTGCTAATTAGGTTTCGAGCATGATCTTTTAATTTTGTCTTTATGAGGCTTACTGCTGTTAGCTCATGTTCATATTTGAGTGTTTCAATTAGATTTGGTGAATCCAAGAAACTCTGTAGATTTTCAGCTTTACCATCAAAATCTAGTATAAGTGATGAAGCTAACTTTAAGAACTGAACTACAGTCTGTGCCATGTTGGGGCTTGTATCAGTTTCTACAACTGAATCAATATTCGTATCAGTGTTACCTTCGGTGTCAATCATTGGTTTTGATTCATCCAAATCTTGGAATTGATCTGGGTCAAATTCGATTGGATAATAAAGGTTTTTAGAAAATTTTAATATTTCTAGTCTTGTGACCAATGAACTCAATATTTTGGTACACTCAACATTATGTTCATTTGTGAGTCTGTGTTTAACAAAATATTATTATATTACGTTATAAAAATTGTTATATAGTGAATTAATGTTTCGACTCGTATTTTGTATCTTTATTAATACATTTATACGATTTTTCGAATGGTTCTTTAAATGAATCAATTTGTTTAATTAATTCTCGCCATTACATAGCTATTAACGTATACGTATTGTATATTGGTGCAATTTTTTTATTGCATTTTGTTGTTATAAAAATTAAAAATTAATTTACTTTTAAAAGATTTTATTTATTTTTTATTATACAATTTTATTATATAATGGGAAATCAGGGTATAATGGTTTTCTTAAAATGTATGTAACAGGCAGAAGGAGGCGTAGCAGACCCCATAAAGTATATATATTCTTGATCAGGGTGACAAGCCGAGTCGATTTAGCCCTGTCCGTCTGTCCGTCCGTCCGTCTGTCCGTCCGTCCGTCCCTCTGTCCGTATGTTTGAACGTTATTTTGAATTTGTTATCTAGATCCGTGTATAGCACGCGCAGATCCAGTTTATTTAAAAAAATCGATAAATTTCATCGTTTTAAAGTTATCGATTTTAAACGTTATCGAAATTCAGTTATAAATTTATATCTCCCACATCTTTAGAGCTAGAGTCTGCGAATTTTGTATTTAGTATGATATAAAGTTTATACAGTTTTGGGTTTTGTCACATTTTGTATACCATCCCCTCTTTCCTTCCCTTACCCCCAAACTTGTAAAAGCCGTATTTCAAATACTAAAGACTTGTGCTTTAGCAATTACATACATATGAATGACATTATCACGCTCTGAAAGTTTGATTAAGAAAGTCCATCTACAAAGAAACTTATTCAACAATTAACTTCCCATAGAGTAGCCATACTGTAGCCCAAGCGCAGTCGCTGCGCTAACTGCGTGCTTATATAGTGAATTAATGTTTCGACTCGTATTTTGTATCTTTATTAATACATTTATACGATTTTTCGAATGGTTCTTTAAATGAATCAATTTGTTTATTTGATTCTCGCCATTCCATGGCTATTAACGTATACGTATTGTATATTTGTGGTATCAGTGTTACCTTCGGCGTGCAATTTTTATACCCTGAACCCATTGAAAATGGGAAATCAGGGTATAATGTTTTTGTGAAATGTATGTAACAGGCAGAAGGAGACATCGCAGACCCCATAAAGTATATATATTCTTGATCAGCTCGATGAGCTGAGTTGAAATAGCCCTGTCCGTCTGTCCGTCCGTCCGTCCGTCCGTCCGTCCGTCCGTCGGTCCGTCCGTATGAACGCAGCGATCTCGTAAACCACAAAAGCTAGATATATGAAATTTTCAGAGAATACTCGTCTATAGCCTACGCAGTACGAGTTTTTTTTAGATTTTCGATAACTCATCCCGTTTCCTTATTATCGATAAAAATCGATAACTTTTCTTCGGTTAAGCATACCGTAAGAGCTAGAGACTCCAAATTCACTGTGTAGATCCGTGTATCGAATGTGGATATTTTGTCATTTTTGGATTTTGGATGCCACGCCCCCTTCGCCCCCAATTTGCAAAATTCGTATTTCAAATACTAGAGACTTGTGCTTTGACAAATATACACATATGAACGACATAAACATGCTGTGAAAGTTTGATCAAGAAAGTCTATCCACAAAAAAAGTTATTAAACATTTAATTTCCCATACAATAGGCATATTGCAGCCCGAGCGCAGTCGCCGCGCTGACTGCGCAGTCAGCAGAGCGCGTGCTTATGCGTGCGTGCATATGCATGTGTGTATGTGTGTGCGTTGCTCGCAATATTTGTATATGTAAAATAAGAATATAATGTTGGGAAGATTGGCTCTTCGCAGGGTTCAGGGTATCTCGTAGTCGAGCCGTCTCGACTACAGCACTCTTACTTGTTTGATTGCATTTTGTTGTTATAAAAATTTAAAATTAATTTACTTTTAAAAGATTTTATTTGTTTTTTATTTTTTTTTTAAATCTGGTCTAACTCCTGAGCCCTACTCAACTACTTCTTCTTTATGCATCTATTATACAACTTATATAATTTTGTTATAGTATTTGCAAGAAGCAAAACAACAATTATGACAAGTAAAATGGTTATGAATTTCAAATCGAGTTTACTCGACATTGTTTATGACATTCGCGGTTGAATCCGCTACTTTTGACTGATGGTCCAACATACTTCCTACTTCTGATATATTATCCTCTTTTGGGATAGAATTTGAATGCATTAGTTTTTAAATCATGATTTATTTTTTTTTTTTAATAAGGAATATATATATATTTTTTTTTGTGTATTATTTTTTTAATTTTTTTTGACAAATAAAATTTTTTTTAGTTTTACTTAAAATATAATTTTTATACTCATTCACAAAGTGAAATGAGTATATTGGTTTTGTGCAATGTCCGTCACGCTGTCCGTCCGTCTATCCGTCCGTCCGTCCGTCTGTCCGTCTATCCGTATGAACGCAAACCATTTGCACAGTTATGAAGCTAGAGAGTTGAAATTTGGAATATATACTCGTGTATACCCTCGAATTATAAAGTGTCAAGATCGGAAAATGCATTATCTGATATCTCAGAAACACTACTTCTAGAAGTGCTAGAGAGTTGCAATTTGGAATGTAGACTCGTGTTGACAACTCAAGATGAAAAAGCTATGGCGGATATAGCTACACCCATTGGGGTCGTGAAAAATCGGGTACAACTGTATCTTCTACAATTTTAAAGCTAGAACGTTCAAATTTGGCACTTAGGTTACTGACTATATAGCGATTTTTTAAATTCTGTCGTATTTTGAGCACTGTTGATGCTAGAGACTTGAAGTTTTGTATATATACTCGGGTTCACAACCTAAGATGAAAAAGATATGGCGGATAGATCTACGCCCATAGGGGGCGTGGTAAAAGTTTATAGTTCCTAAAGTTATAGAGCTAGAATCTTCAAGATTATATGGTTGCGTTATTGGTGACGTCCTCTATCGATAACCCAAAAATAATTTTACACTCCTTTTGGGGCATGCCTTGCTAAAAAATACCCTGTAACTTTCGCATTTTTTTAGTGTAAGCATCCTAATTTCACACCTATCCGTCTGTCCGTCCGTCAACCCGTCCGATTGTCCGTCCGTAAATCACAAAAGTTAGAGCTCAATAATTTTCAGTGTATACTCGTGTATACCCTTACCCTTACGAAGTACGAGTTTTTTTTTACATTTTCGATATCTCATCCCGTTTCCTTGTTATCGATAAAAATCGATAACTTTTCGTCGGTTAAGCATACCGTAAGAGCTAGAGACTCCAAATTCACTGTGTAGATCCGTGTTATGAATGCGGACATTATGTAATTTTTGATTTTTGGATGCCACGCCCCCTTCGCTCCCAATTTGAAAAAAATTCGTATTTAAAATACTAGGGACTTGTGCTTTGTCAAATACACACATATGAATGACAAAATTACGCTGTGAAAGTTTGATTAAGAAAGTCCATCCACAAAAAAAGTTATTAAACATTTAATTTCCCATACAATAAGCATATTGCAGCCCGAGCGCAGTCGCTGCGTCAACTGCGCAGTCAGCAGAGCGCGTTATTATGCGTGCGTGCGTATTCATGTGTGTGTGTGTGTGCGTTGCTCGCAATATTGAACGTCCTATGACTTCTTTCAATGGTACCTAATCTCTGGTAGTGGTGTGCAGTCGAAGTTATATTATCTATTTTTAGATATTTGCACAAGTCATTAATAATTGAATTTTTGTATTCTGTTCCCATGTCCGTAATGAACGTCTTCATTGGACCGTACTTCAGAATAAAAGATTCGATTATAGCTTTTGCGACAGTTGTTGCGCTTTTATTATACCCTGAACCCATTGAAAATGAGAAATCAGGGTATAATGTTTTTGTGAAAATGTAACAGGCAGAAGGAGACATGGCAGACCCCATAAAGTATATATATTCTTGATCACCTTGATGAGCTGAGTTGAAATAGCCCTGTCCGTCTGTCCGTCCGTCCGTCCGTCCGTCTGTCCGTATGTTTGAACGCGTCGATCTCAGAATCTATAAGAGCTAAAGACTTGAAATTTTTATTGTAGATCCGTGTATAGCACGCGCAGATCGAGTTTGTTTCAAAAAATCGATAAATTTGATTGTTTTAATGTTATCGATTAAAAAAGAAATCAAAATCATCTTTGGAGCTAAAGTTCCAAATTTTGTATTTGGTATAATGTGGAGTTTATGCAATTTTGATTTTTGTTATATTTTGGATGCCACACCCCTTTCGCCCCAAATTTGCAAAAAACGTATTTCAAGTGCTAGAGACTTGTGCTTCGCCAAATACACACATATGAATGACATAACCACGATCTAAAAGTTTGATTAAGAACGTCAATCTACAAAAGAACTTATTCAACAATTAACTTCCCATAATATAGTTCTTACTGCAGACCAAGAGCTCGCTTATGCGTGTATGTATGTGTGTGTGTATGTGTTGCTTGTATATATACATATATGTTAAACAAGTATAAAATGTTTGGAATATCGGCTCTTCGCAGGGTTCAGGGGTTCTCCTAGTCGGGTACCACCGACTAGAGCTATCTTACTTGTTTTTATACTCATTCACAAAGTGAAATGAATATATTGGTTTTTTGCAATGTCCGTCACGCTGTCCGTCCGTCTGTCCGTCTGTCCGTCTGTCCGTCTGTCCGACTGTCCGTCTGTCCGTCTGTCCGTATGAACGCAAACCATTTGCACAGTTTTGAAGCTAGAGAGTTGAAATTTGGAATATATACTCGTGTATACCCTCGAATTATAAAGTGTCAAGATTTTCCCGATACGCCCACTAGGGGCGTGGCAAATCGGAAAATGCATTTGCCCATATCTCAGAAACACTACTTCTAGAAGTGCTAGAGAGTTGCAATTTGGAATGTAGACTTGTGTTGACAACTCAAGTTGAAAAAGCTATGGCGGATATATCTACGCCCATTGGGGGCGTGGCAAATCGGGTAAAAATGTATCTTCTACAGTTTTAAAGCTAAAACGCCCAAATTTGGCACGTAGGTTACTGATACGATCCTATGAAGATCGACCAAAAATCTATATATCCACGCCTACTAGGGGCGTGGCAAATCGGATCTGACTATATAGTGATTTTTCAAATTCTGTAATATTTTGAGCACTATTGATGCTAGAGACTTGAAACTTGGTATATATACTCGGGTTGACAACCCAAGTTGGAAAAGATATAGCGGATATATCTACGCCCATAGGGGGCGTGGCAAACCGCAAAAGTTTGTAGCTCCTACAGTTTTAGAGCTAGAAGCTTCAAAATTGGATGGTAAGTTACTGGTGAGCTCCTCTATCGATGCGCCAAAAATAAATTTTACGCCCCTTATGGGGTATGCCCGGCTAAAAAATACCCTGTAATTTTCGCATTTTTTGAGTGTAAGCATCCAAATTTCACACTTACGTTACCCTTCACTACTTCTAAGAACTGGCCAAAAATTATATGTCTACGCCTACTGGGGGCGTGGCAAATCGGACAAAACTATACGTTTTTCCGATTCTCAGTGAGAAAATCAGAATTATATACAGATATTACTGCTGATCTCTATTGATTTCCAAAAAATTATATATGTACAAACCAATTGTGGGCGTGGCAATGGGCGTGATCTGTGGGGGTGTGAATGAGTATCCCGCAGTCGGTAGCGCCCGACTGCACGTTCTTACTTGTTTATTATTGCTGTTGCACCTCGTCGATAATACAGAACAGTGTTACTTTGACCTGTTATCTCCGTGCAACTATTGACAAATTTGGAAACGGCATCATTCATATTTGTGAATGTGCCTGCCTGCATGATAAGTTTTACCTTATCAATTGAACAATTTTGGGTCAAGGCTTTTACAGCTGATATAGGCAACTTCTAGGGCCTTTGCCAGTTTTTCCACCTCTTGGGTGTATTGGTTAGCCGTTTTATTTTTCTGTTGCAGATTAAGAAGCTTAGCAGATTTTTTCATTCAAAGATCTTGGTGTACTTTTTGACTCGAAACTTAATTTCAATTCTCATATCTCTACTATCATAAATAAAGCCAAAAGTTTTCTTGGCTTTATTAAACGTTGGGCAAAAGAATTCAAGGATCCATTCATTACCAAACTTCTTTATGTTTCGCTGGTACGACCTATTTTAGAATACTGTTCAATTATATGGTCTCCTCAGCATAAATTGTATCAGGATCGAATTGAATCGGTCCAGAAACAGTTTCTACTCTTTGCCTTACGAGATCTAAACTGGGACCCCAATCTTCGTTTACCGTCTGTATGTTAGTAGGCTTCTTATTATTGATCTCCCATCATTAATCAATCGTAGAACTATCCTGGGGATTGTTTTTCTACATAATTTGATTATTGGTAATATTGACTCGTCTCGCCTGTTATTGCAACTTAATTTTTCTGTTCCTTCCAGAACAACCAGACACTTTCGTCCGTTGTGTTTACCATTGTGCACTTCGGATTATTCCTTGCGCAGCGCATTTCATGTTTTATGTATTAATTACAATAAATTTTATCACGTATTTTCCTCTGAACTCTCTCTACCTTTAATTAAATCCTTGCTTTTAGATAATCTTAGGGAAATCACACACAGTGCCCAGGAGTGAGCAAGTGCACAAATTTGACGACCGGCAAGATCTTCAACATTGTGGAGTGATTTCCCAATCCTTTTTTTTTTTCTTTATCTTTCTCTCTTTTCTTCTTATTCTGTTTGCTTTTATTAATATTTTCAATTTTCTTTTAATCTTTACTTTTATATTTATTATTTAATGAATATACTTAAGAATCTATAATAAATATTTTTAAGTTTCTATTAACACTCTCTATCTTTTTTAGTTCAATAATATCACTGACCATACAAGGCTATGAATCGGGGCATAGCTGGCCGGACTAGCAAATAAAATACCCCCATCGGGTTGGTGGTATTATTGTAATATTTTTATACCCTGAACCCATTGAAAATGGGAAAACAGGGTATAATGGTTTTGTTAAAATGTATGTAACAGGCAGAAGGAGGCGTGGCAGACCCCATAAAGTATATATATTCTTGATCAGGGCGACGAACTGAGTTGATTTAGCCCTGTCTGTCTGTCTGTCCGTCTGTCCGTCTGTCCGTCTGTCCGACTGTCCGACTGTCCTTCTGTCCGTCTGTCCGTATGTATGAACGCGTCGATCTCAGAATCTATAAGAGCTAGAGACTTGAAATTTTTTATGTAGGTTCGTGTATAGCACGCGCAGATCGAGTTTGTTTCAAAAATTCGATAACTTTTATGGTTTTAATGTTATCGATTAAAAACGAAATCGAAAACCAGTTATAAATTTATGGCTTGCACATATTTAAAGCTAGAGACTCCTTATTTGGTATTTAGTATAATATAGAGTTTATACAATTTTGATTTTTGTTATATTTTGGATGCCACGCCCCTTTCGCCCCAAATTTGCAAAAAAGTGCTAGAGACTTGAGCTTCGGCAACTATACACATATGATTGACATAATCACGCTGTGATTTAGTTTGATTAAGCAAGTCCATCTACAAAGGAACTTATTCAACAATTAACTTCCAATAATACTGCTCTTAGTGCAGCCCAAGCGCAGTCGCTGCGTAAACTGCGCAGTCAGCAGAGCGCTCTCTTAAGCGTGCGTGCGTATGTGTGTGAGTGTGTTGCTCGCAATATTTGTATAGAATGTTTGTTGGGAACATTGTCTCTTCGCAGGGTTCAGGGTATACTCAGTCACGAAGTGAAATGAGTATATTGGTTTTGTGCAATGTCCGTCACGTTGTCCGTCCGTCTGTCAGTCTGTCCGTAACGCGAACCATTTCGACACTATTGAAGCTAGAGACGAATTATAAAATATCAAGATTTTCCCGATACGCCCACTAGGGGTGTGGCAAATCAGAAAATTCATTTTCCGATATCTCATAAACACTACTTCTAAAAGTGCTAGAGAGTTTCAATTTGGAATGTAGACTTGTGTTGACAACCCAAGATCAAAAAGCTATGTCGGATATATCTACGCCCATTGAGGCGTGCAAATCGGGTAAAACTATATCTTTTATAGTTTTGAAGCTAGAACGCCCAAATTCTGTCGTATTTTGAGCACTATTGATGCTAGAGACTTGAAGTTTTGTATATATACTCGGGTTCACAACCCAAGATGAAAAAGATATGGCGGATAGATCTACGCCCATAGGGGGCGTGGCAAAAGTTTATAGTTCCTACAGTTATAGAGCTAGAATCTTCAAGATTATATGGTTGCGTTATTGGTGACGGCCTCTATCGATAACCCAAAAATAATTTTACACTCCTTTTGGGGCATGCCTTGCTAAAAAATACCCTGTAATTTTCGCATTTTTTGAGTGTAAGCATCCTAATTTCACACCTATCCGTCTGTCCGTCCGTCAACCCGTCGGTCAACCCGTCCGATTGTCCGATTGTATACCCTTACCCTTACGAAGTACGAGTTTTTTTTACATTTTCGATAGCTCATCCCGTTTCCTTATTATCGATAAAAATTGATAACTTTTCTTCGTTTTTGTATACCGTAAGAGCAATAGATTTAAAATTTACTGTGTGTATCCGTGTAGTGAATACATGTCACGCCCCCTTCGCCCAAAATTTCCAAGTAACGGCCCCAAATGACTACCCTGAGGTACACCCGAAGAAACGAAAACAAGTTTCGAAAAAGCTGTTCTCAACACAACTCTTTGGGTTCTACCTCTTAAGTAGGATGTAATCCAAGAAAGAAGTTTAGGGGAAAATCCTAAGTAATCAAGCTTTTGAAGTAATATTTCATGGTGTACTAAGTCAAACGCTTTACTGAAATCAGTATATATAACATCAAATTGCATTTTATTCCACTACATTCTTTAATTACACAACTGGGAATATTATCAGCTCCAGGAGGAAAAGCTGATTTCAATGACCAAATGGCTGAAACCAGAGAAGCAGGGGAAACATTAGAAGCATTAATAATATTAATTGTAGAAATTAAGTAAGGGTATGAAGTGGTATAGGATCTGCCGAGGAGTAAATGAATCATGATCATTAGAAGTTTTGTCCAATCCAAGGAAAAATGAGGAAGGTAAACTAGAAGATTTACGCTTCATGTTTACGAATGAATAGAATTGCTTAGGATCACGAATAAACTGCGTTTTGCAACGAAAAAGGTAATTCTCATAACACCGAGAATTTAAAATATTCAAATTCGACTTAGCTATGGAATATTTAGAACAGTCTACATTCGAACCAGACCTTTTAAATTTTTTTAAATATTTAGACTTAATATTTTATAAATTAGAAAGAGTCTGAGTAAACCAGGGGTTTTTATTAGAAACGGGCATAGGGAGACACATAGGAACACACTCATCTAGAATAGAGTTTGAAGTATTATAGAAAAAAGTTGTTGCCAAATTAATGTCAACTGACTTATATAAAGGAGACCAATCTGTTGCATTAATATTGATTTTTAATGCTAGAGTTAATATTAATGCTAGAGTCATCATTAATAAAAACTAGATCAAGTGAACGATTGAGATGAATTGAAATAGAGTTCATCTGAAACATAGACAGCGAAATAATTCATTGAAAAGGTAATATCTAACGTAGGAATAAGAAAATTAGAGTTGGGACTAGAGGACCAAGAAGTGTCAGGTATATTAAAGTCACCAAACACAAGAAACAATTCGTTATCATTAACATGTCACACACCACCACCTCTATGTATCAATCGATCATGTCTATAAATAGTGAAATCATTTGAGAGAATTTCACTATTATAAACATTCGGACTTACCCATGTTTCTGCGAAGAAGATTGTGCAAAATTTGGTTTCTTTGGCCCTGTCATTTATTTATTTATTTATTTAAAAAAAGGAAAAATGACAAATCGAGTGTCAACTTAAAGATAAACTAAACAAAATAAGTTATATAGCCTAAAAGAACACAAAAAATATTACAATAATACCACCAACCCGTTGGGGGTATTTTATTTGCCAGTCCGGCCAGCTATGCCCCGATTCATAGCCATGTATGGTCAGTGATATTAATGAACTACAAAAGATAGAGAGTGTTAATAGAAACTTAAAAATATTTATAATATATTATAGAAAAAAAAAGGATTGGGAAATCACACCACAATGTTGAAGATTTTGCCAGTCGTCAAATTTGTGCACCTGCTCACTCCTGGGCACTGTGTGTGATTTCCCTAAGATGATCTGAAAGCAAGGATTTAATTAAAGGTAGAGAGAGTTCAGAGGAAAATACGTGATAAAATTTATTATAATTAACACATAAAACGTGAAACGCGCTATGCAAGGAATAATCCGAAGTGCACAATGGTAAACACAACGGACGAAAGTGTCTGGTTGTTCTGGAAGGAACAGAAAAATTTAGTTGCAATAACAGGCGAGACGAGTCAATATTACCAATAATCAAATTATGTAGAAAAACAATCCCCAGGATAGTTCTACGATTGATTAATGATGGGAGATCAATAAGAAGAAGCCTACTAACATAAGACGGTAAACGAAGGTTGGGGTCCCAGTTTAGATCTCGTAAGGCAAAAAGTAAAAACTGTTTCTGGACCGATTCAATTCGATCCTGATACAATTTATGCTGAGGAGACCATATAATTGAACAGTATTCTAAAATAGGTCGTACCAGCGAAACATAAAGAAGTTTGGTAATGAATGGATCCTTGAATTCTTTTGCCCAACGTTCAATAAAGCCAAGAACACTTTTGGCTTCATTTATAATAGTTGAGATATGAGAACTGAAGTTAAGTTTCGAGTCAAAAAGTACACCAAGATCTTTGACTGAAAAAATACGTTGCAAGGGATAATTATTAATTGAATAATTAGCAATATATGGAATAGTACGACAGAAGGTCATTGTCATACATTTAGAACAATTTAAATGCAACCGATTAGCTACACACCAAAGTTGGAAGGAATTAAGATCATCTTGAAGGCGTAGATGATCAAGTGAATTAGCATACGAAAGACAAAGTTTTACGTCATCTGCATACATAAATATCTTTGAATTCGATATGCGATTTGGAAGATCATTTATAAATAGGGAAAAAAGTAGCGGACCCAAATGACTACCCTGAGGTACACCCGACGAAACGAAAACAAGTTTCGAAAAAGCTGTTCTCAACACAACTCTTTGGGTTCTACCTTTTAAATAGGATGAAATCCAAGAAAGAAGTTTAGGGGAACCGAAGTAGGATTTAACGATATTGGAGACAACCTATTTCGATTCTTGTGTTTGAATTCATGCACAACTACATTAGGTGGCCAAAATTTGGAGTCACATATAGTTGTGAAAAATTCAGCGGGCACATTGATTTTGAATGAAGCAATTTCACGAGGAGTCGCGAAATTAAACTTGGAAATAAAAACGTTGGCTGCAGATTCACTAGATATAAAAGAAGATATAGCTTCACATGTCGTGTCAGAAGAAAGCCTAGATAGGAGAAACGACAGATAAAGTAGGTATAGAAAGAGTGGAATATTTTTCGTTGCTTGAAGTTTAGGGAAAAATCCTAAGTGATCAAGCTTTTGAAGTAATATATCGTGGTGTACTGAGTCAAATGCTTTACTGAAATCAGTATATATAACATCAGTTTGCATTTTATTTAAAAAACTGTCATTGACTAGGGAAGTAAATTCTAATAGATTAGTGGAAGTAGATCGATTTCGAACAAAACCATGCTGCGATGGTGAAATAATCGATTTGCAAAAATGTTGTAAGGTAGATGTTATTATTTTTTCAAATAATTTTGGAATAGCAGATAGTTTTGCAATACCTCTATAATTAGAAATGTCAGACCTCCCACCTTTTTTATATAGAGGGATGATGAAAGACTCTTTCCAAATAGACGGAAAAACAGAGGTTTCCAGCGATAAATTAAATAGTTTTAGTAATGGTGTCTGAAGGGAACCACTACATTCTTTAATTACACAACTGGGAATATTATCAGCTCCAGGAGAAAAAGATGATTTCAATGACCGAATGGCTGAAATCAGAGAAGCTGGGGAAACTTTCGAAGCATTAATAATATGAGTTGTAGAAATTAAGTAAGGGTATGAATTGGTATAGGGATCAAACGAGGAGTAAGTGGATTGGAAAAAATCTGCAAATAGATTAGAGGAATCATGATCATTACAAGTTTTGTCCAATCCAAAGGAAAAATGAGGAAGGTAAACTAGAAGACTTACGCTTCATGTTTACGAATGAATAGAATTTCTTAGGATCACGAACAAACTGCCTTTTGCAACGAAAAAGGTAATTCTCATAACACCGAGAATTTAAAATATTAAAATTCGACTTGGCTATGGAATATTTAGACCAGTCTACATTCGAACCAGACTTTTTAAATTTTTTAAAATATTTAGACTTAATATTTTTTAAATTAGAAAGAGTCTGAGTAAACCAGGGGGCTTTATTAGAAACGGACATAGGGAGACACATAGGAACACACTCATCTAAAAGAGAATTTAAAGTGTTATAGAAGAAAGTTGTTGCCAAATTAATGTCAACTGACTTATATAAGGGAGACCAATCTGTTGCATTAATAAGTTGATTAAGCAAAACAAAATTGCACTTATTATAACAACGACGTTGTTTTAAAATTTTAGGTGTGAAAACTGGAGGAGTACTTATGGATAATTGTACCTCCAAAGTGGGATGATGTATATCCTCAGGTATACAAAAAGGTGATGATCTAGAGACAGTAATGCTTGAGTCATCATTAATAAAAACTAGATCAAGTGAACGATTCAGATGATTAGAAATAGAGTTCATCTGAAACATAGAAAGCGAGAATAATTCATTGAAAAGGTAATGATCTAATGTAGGAATAAGAAAACTAGAGTTGGGACTGGAGGACCAAGAAGTGTTAGGTATATTGAAGTCACCCAACACAAGAAACATATCGTTATTATTAACATGTCCATAAATTTCTTTAATGCAAGTTATATGTTGAGCATAAACTTGAACATCAGAAGAGGGAGGGATATATGAACAAGTAATAAATAGGGAACACGATGGAAGAGTTATTTTAACTCCAATAATCTCAGCATCATGAGATAACGAAAAAATAAAAGATTCTGAGAGAATATTGGTTTTAACACTAATCAAGACACCACCACCTCTACGTAGCAGTCGATCGTGTCTATAAATGGTGAAATCATTAGAGAGAATCTCACTATTATAAACATTCGGACTTAGCCACGTTTCAGTGAGAGCAATAATTTCAGAATTTATACAAAAACTACTCAAAAATACTCTTCTGAGCTTAGAATTTAGCCCGCGAACGTTTTGATATATCAAAGACAGTTGCGGAGAAGATTGAGCAAAATTTAGTTTTTTGATCCAATATTAGATGAAGATTGAACCGAAGTAGGATTTAACGATATTGGAGACAACCTATTCCGATTCTTGTGTTTGAATTCATGCACAACTACATTAGGTGGCCAAAATTTGGAGTCACATATAGTTGTGAAAAATTCAGCGGGCACATTGATTTTAAATGAAGCAATTTCACGAGGAGTCGCGAAATTAAACTTCGAAATAAAAACATTGGCTGCAGATTTACTAGAAATAAAAGCAGATATAGCTTCACATGTCGTGTCAGAAGAAAGCCTAGATAGGAAAACTTGCTTTCGAGGAGAAACAACAGATAAAGTAGGTATAGAAAGAGTGGATGAAGAGGTCGGAATATTTTTCGTTGCTTGAGCAATATTCGGGGAGGCTTTTAGTTTTTTGATTGGAACCTGTAAAGGCTCTTGAGTGTCTATTATAACACTAGCAACCGGTGTGTCCGACAAGTCATTAGCAATTGGAACTAATAACGAGTCAGGGCAAGGTGAGGAAGGCACTAATAAATTAGGAGACAGTATTGGTACGGAATGGGGTACCAACTGAGAAGGAGTCATAATTTCAGAATCCGAAGTATCAAAATTGTACTGATTTAGTAAATTTTCACCAGCTTCTAGGTCACTAGATAACTGTTTAGATATACTACTCAGTTTTAAAAATTGAACTCGCACTGAATTATACATCTTGGAAAAATTTAATTGTTTTTCCAAGCAAATTGGACACGACCAGCGTAAACCACCACAACCAATTTTGGCAGTGGACATGATTTTGTCATAGTCCCGTCCGGTGAGACCAGCACATTTTGTGTGCATCATATTCTCACATAACCAGCAACTAACAAATTGCAATTGTGCAGAATCAGCTACTTGCCGAATATTGCATGATTTTTTGCAGCAAGTCATATTGGCAATTGGGGTTAAGCAACCGAAACGTAAAAACTGATCAAAAGGAAATAATAGAAAAAAACAAAGAGAGGATTAGTGAGTCGTGAGAGCGGGTCCAACAACAAACAACTGATAAAGAGCGGGTGAGCAGCAAGCAGTGAAAGAGTTTCTTGCACAAGACGAATTTGATTTAGTGAGAAACACAAACAACTCAAGTATGAGTGTGAGTGATAACACTAACAAATATGCACAAGTGTAAAAAGAAACACAAACGAAAGAGGAGAGCGCCAAAGAAGTAAATGCAAATGTAGCAAAACAAATTACCGACGCTGACAAAACTTTCAAAATAGAAGCACTTTTATAATAGCACAAAGCACCGTGGATTATTTCTTGCACAGTAAAAAACAAAGCCTGATGGCTGAATTAAACAAATTACAAAAAAGTGTAAGTTTAAAGCCAAGAAATATTCAAAATGTGAATAAAAGTAAGGAGCACAAACAAAGCACGTCAAACACTTTCAACTGAGAACTCTCTATATCATGAGAACTCTCTATGTCATGAGCACATCATTTATTGAGAGCCCAGATGTAGTGACGGTCGAGCCGTCAGCTTTGTTGTAGAGCTATCGTCTTTTAATACGCAACGATGATGAAATATTTGCATTTGTTGACTTCTACGCTTGGGACCAATGACATGTGATTGAGATCAATATCTACGGTTATATCTACGCCCATAGGCGGCTTGGCAAACCGCAAAAGTTTATAGCTCCTACACTTTTAGAGCTAGAAGCTTCAAAATTGATGGTTGAGTTACTGGTGAGCTCCTCTATCGATGACTCAAAAATAATTTTTGCGTCCCTTTTGGGGCATGCCCGGCTAAAAAATAACCTGTAATTTTCGCATTTTTTGAGTGTAAGCATCTTAATTTCACACTTACGTTACTTTTCACTACTTCTAGGAACTGGCTAATGTTTTGTATGGCTTCACGGGCCATACTCTGCAGGGCAATGCAATTATCGCTTCCGCTTTACAATATTTGTAGTCTGTACGCACTAGGTTGCGCTGTCGGTTCCCGACTCCTTGGTCTGGCTTGATGCGCCAGACGGTGCCGGTGCTGACTGCACAGGCTGCTTCTTTGTTGGGGAACCGGTGCTGGCTGCACAGGCTGCCGTGCAATGCTTGCAGTAGAGGCAGAAGGCGCTGGCTAGCGCTGTCGCAGTCATCTGGGCACTTCTTCGTTGGCTTCAGCAGCATTTCTGGCATTAATGTTTTTATTAATAATTGGAATCTGTTTATATAGTGTGGTAGAGGTTGAGTTTTTGTTCTTTCTGTTTTCTTCGGCTGCTCAATGTGGTCAAGTTCGTTATGTAAAGCTATTGTGGCCTCTCAACGTAATGGTGGGTTGGTGGCAAACAATAGTTTTAAGATTTCCGCCTTCCTCTTTTGTAGGCGTACTCTTAAGCAGCTTCTGACGGCTTTTTTCATGTGAACACTACTCATTAACCTCTACTCACTCAGACTTTTTTTCCAATTTCTTGTTCTGCTGCAAGTTGTTGATGCTGCCAGTTGTTGTAGCTGTTGATGCTGCACTTGTTATTACTGCTCCCGCTACTGTTGGTTTGTTGGTTCCGGCTCCTTTTGCTTTCCTTACTGTTGTTGTCTGGCCATCAAATGTTGTTTGTTGGTGATCACAGGCTTGCTATCTCTGTCACAGTCGCCATGTGGTAAAACAATGTGGTAAAAACAACGCGTGTGGTTTCTATGTTGATCGAATTCAGAATGAATCCGTCTCGCTTTATTTAAAATGGACTTTGCCTAAAGTAAATAATAAAGTTTGGAGTTCTGTTGCTCAAAACAGTATTTGTATATATATTGTTATATGTACATGCAGAAGGCATATACATTCGAATACACTTGGGGCCGAACGGTCATAGTGCTTACGCTCCAGATCTCACGCTGCAGGTCAGTCCACATATAAATGGCTGATCATATTACGGCACTTGGCGGCGGTTGTATTATGTAATCAATGCGCTTGATACTCTAACTTTGAGATTGAGCATATGACCACTTTACATATTGTATACACTACAATACGGTGGGCATATGCTTATTTGGCATATAACATACTATATATATATATATATATATATATATAATTAAATATTTAGTTAAATATTTACTGTGTGTTTGAGTCGAACTAATACCGCGACACAGGCTAACGGCAACGCTAATATAATTTAAAAGACGAAGTCAAAGTTGGATTATAACAACTTGCTTTTGCTTAAAAGACGAAGTCAAAGTTCAATTATGACAACTTGCTTTATTGAATAGTAGCTTAAGACTAAAGACAATTTCATCATAGGCTTATTTTATATGTTGTTAAAATTACGCAGCAGCAACATGACGCGTCGATGCAACCGTTACTCTTGGTGACCGTCGGACGCGTTATTCTCAGAATTTGTTCTTTGCTATTTTTGTTGTTGTGCGGCAGCAACGTGCAACGGCACTTTCCAAATTCTGCGCCAGTCCGTTTGTTTATGATTTGGCTATCCGGTTTATTCTGGATTGGAGTCAAAGTGTGTGTGTATTGTTTCGCAGCACAATTGAGTGATCTCTATTAGAATGTTTGCAACTTTCGGATGATGCATGTTGCTAGGAACAAATGTTTACTTGTGGGTGATGCATGGATTTTGGATATTGTGGACGTAATCAGTATGATTATGTCACTTCCCTCTCCTTAAGAGGCGAGCCTGCGAGTCAAGGTGACACAGAAGGGTAAAGTTTTGATAAAGTTGATTGTGTAATCTCGATAGTTGTGTTTTCTTCTAGTTGAACTGATGGCGTTGTTTGATTTTACGGATTAATATTATGGGGTTACAAGATACGTATATTAAGTATAAGATTACAATTATAAATATGCTTATTGTGATTATTACAATGGTATTTGGCTCGATATATTTTATCAATTCTTTGCCATTTATATGTTAATAATTACAGATTGGTTTGTGTGTAATAGAATTTTTGTTATGCATTCATCAATTATTGGTTTATTGTTTCGATTAAAAATTGTATTATCTTTTTCATAATAAGAAATCAAGTTGATAGCCATTGTGATCAGGATATGGGATGATTTTGATTGTGTTAGTAGCTTGAAAGTCAATTAGTTTTATCTGTATTTGTTGGGTGTGGCATATCGTGTAGAAGGTAAACAGTATGAATGTAAATAGTATGATTATGAAGTAGAACCCTGTGGGACTTGAATTTGGTTAATTTTCTTTAATTTTTTAAATTGTGTTTTATAGTAACGTGTAATTCTATTTTTGTTAGTAATTTGGTAATGATCTTGATCTACTTTTTCAACATTTTTATTGGCTTTAAAGGGATTTTCTAATTTTCCTTTTTGTAACGGTTCTTTTTCGATATCTGGTATTGACTTCGTATTCTTGTCGGTCACTGTTGATTTTATTTATTACTTTTTCTTTTTTTTTGCTTGAATGTCTAACTTTGGTTGTCCAGCATACAAAAATATGTGTGCAGGAGTTTGTCCAGTTGTGTCATGTTTTGTTTTGTGATTGTAGATGTAAAGAATGGTTTCTATTTTACTGAGTTTATTTTCTTCGTCATTTAAAGTGTTTATTATTCTAATTTTTTCGTTTATTGTTTTGTGTAGTCGTTCGATGTCTGCTATTCCTGTTTTTGTAGTATTTAATTGTATTTCTACTCCTTCGTTTTCAATCCATTTTTTGAGTGCTAAGCTGGAAAATGCGCCGTCTCGGTCAGCTTTTAATAATATTGGTTTTCCTAACTGATTAAATATACGCATTAATGCATTCTTGCATTCTATCCAATCTTTTGTTTTAATATTTTCAAGAGTAGCAAATTTTGAATAAATGTCTATGCAACTAAGATAATGTTTGCCTTCAGAGGAATAAATGTCTGTTACAAATTTATCGCGACAAAGTTCGGGCCTAGGGGTAATTTTCATCGGCATGTTGGTGTTTCTGTGTTCGGTTTTTGCTAAGTTGCAAATGTTACATTCATTTATTATGTTTTGTATTAGTAATTGGCTGTTAGGGAAATAGTAAGTTTCACAGAAGAGTTTATTTGTTTTTTTAATTCCGGGGTGTAAGAGTTTTTCATGGGTTTTCAAAATAAGTTCTTTAAATTCGGCATATGAGTTTATATTTTTTAATTGAATGAGACTTCGAAGAATTTTAGTATGGTTAGTGTTGATTATTTCTTTGTGTGCGTTTTGAATGATTTCAAAATCTGCATCACTGTCTATAAACATTACACTAGTCTTTGTACAAAAATAGTCAATCAAATATTTTTCGGCTTTGTCTTTAGTCATGTTATCGTATGTAATGTGAATTATTAATTTTTTGAAGTAATTATGTTTATACCCTGAACCCATTGAAAATGGGAAATCAGGGTATAATGTTTTTGTGAAAATGTATGTAACAGGCAGAAGGAGACATCGCAGACCCCATAAAGTATATATATTCTTGATCAGCTCGATGAGCTGAGTTGAAATAGCCCTGTCCGTCTGTCCGTCCGTCCGTCCGTCCGTGCGTCCGTATGAACGCAGCGATCTCGTAAACCACAAAAGCTAGATATCTGAAATTTTCAGAGTATACTCGTGTGTGGCCTACGCAGTACGAGTTTTTTTTAGATTTTAGATAACTCATCCCGTTTCCTTATTATCGATAAAAATCGATAACTTTTCTTCGATTAAGCATACCGTAAGAGCTAGAGACTCCAAATTCTCTGTGTAGATCCGTGTAATAAATGCGGACATTATGTAATTTATGGATTTTGGATGCCACGCCCCCTTCGCCCCCAAATTTCAAAATTCGTATTTCAAATACTAGAGACTTGTGCTCTGGCAAATACACACATGTGAATGACATTATCACGCTGTGAAAGTTTGATTAAGAAAATCAATCCACAAAAAAAGTTATTAAACATTTAATTTCCCATACAATAGGCTTATTGCAGCCCGAGCGCAGTCGCCGCGCTGACTGCGCGCAGTCAGCAGAGCGCGTGCTTATGCGTGCGTGCGTATGCATGTGTGTGTGTGTGTGTGCGTTGCTCGCAATATTTGTATATGTAAAATAAGCATCTTATTGGGAAGATTGGATCTTCGCAGGGTTCAGGGTATCTCGTAGTCGAGCCGTCTCGACTAGAGCACTCTTACTTGTTAATATTTGGAATGCCTTTAGAAAATACAATTTGTCTTTTAAATGTGTTTATTGGTTTCTCTGTAATGCAAATTATATTACTATTGTCATCGTCAGCGCTATGTTGTGTTTCTTCTCCGAAATAAGTCTGTTCTATTTTTACTCGCGATAGAGCGTCAGCTATGTGGTTTTCCTTTCCTTTTATGTATTTTATATCAAAATCGTATTCTGATAATTTTACTCTCCAACGGGTTAATTTTGAATTTGGTTCTTTCATTTTATACAACCAACATAATGGTTGATGATCACTATTGATTTCGAAATTTCGACCTAGAAGGTAGTGTCGAAAGGTTTTTGTTGCCCATACAATAGCTAAAAGTTCTTTTTCTATGGCGCTGTAGATAGTTTCGGGGTCATTGAGGGTTCTGCTAATAAAACTGATGGGATGTCCGTCTTGAGAAAGTACAGCTCCAAGAGCTACATTACTTGCGTCAGTTGTTAAAATGAATTTATTTTTGAAGTCTGGAATTTTTAAAATTGGGTCATTGGAAATAAGTTGTTTTAGTTTTTCAAAAGCTCTAATATATTCTGGATTTTTAATATCTATTTTTGAGTCTTTTCGAAGTACTGTTGTCATTGGTTTGGCAATATCTGCAAAATTTGGAATAAACTTTCTATAATAACCGGTTAATCCAAGAAAACCTTTTATTTCTTTAGTTTTTGTGGGAATAGGATATTTTAGAATTGCTTTGATTTTATCAGGATTGGGTTTTATTCCATCCTTAGTTATGACGTGTCCTAGGAAGGTAGTTTCTTGTTTTAGAAACTCGCATTTATCAAGTTGTAATTTGAGATTTGCTTCAGAAAATTTCTCGAAAACTAATTGCAGTGAGTGTAGGTGTTCTTTTAAAGATGTCGAATATACAATTATATCGTCAAGATATACTAAACAGTGTTTATTTAGTAGTGGTCGCAAAACATTATTCATGCAACGTTGAAAGGTTGCAGGTGCATTCTTTAATCCAAATGGCATACGAAGATATTCATAGTGGCCATGTTTAGTGGAAAAAGCTGTTTTTTGAATGGAATCTGGATGCATTTCAAGTTGATGGAACCATTTAGCAAGGTCGATTGTTGTGAAATAATTACATCTACCTAGATTTCCTAAAATCTCATCCATATTTGGTATTGGGTGTCTGTCATTTATAGTTACGTCATTTAATTTCCTGTAGTCATTTACGATACTAAATTTTTGTTTACCTGAAGCATCTTTTTTTTCGGTACGATCCATATCGGACTACAATAAGGGGAATTGCTGGGGCGTATAATGCCTTGGTATAACATGTCCTGTATTTGGTGTTCAACTTCTTGTTCGTATGCTTGTGGATAACTGTATGGTTTTGTATGCAAAGGTGAATTGTGAGTAGTGTTAATAACATGCTTTTCTTGATTACAGAAAGTAAGTTGGTCGCCTTCTTTGAATTGAACGTGTTGATATTGTTTCAACAAGCTTATTAAATTAAATTTTTCTTCCTCATTTAAATGTTCTAGTCGGTAAAGGCTTGAGTTCATAGATTCTTGATTTTTATACTCATTCACAAAGTGAAATGAGTATATTGGTTTTGTGCAATGTCCGTCACGCTGTCCGTCCGTCTGTCCGTCTGTCCGTCTGTCCGTATGAACGCAAACCATTTGCACAGTTTTGAAGCTAGAGAGTGAAATTTGGAATATATACTCGTGTATACCCTCGAATTATAAAGTGTCAAAATTTTCCCGATACGCCCACTAGGGGCGTGGCAAATCGGAAAATGCATTTGCCCATACCTCAGAAACACTACTTCTAGAAGAGCTAGAGAGTTGCAATTTGGAATGTAGACTTGTGTTGACAACTCAAGTTGAAAAAGCTATGGCGGATATATCTACGCCCATTGGGGGCGTGGCAAATCGGGTAAAACTGTATATTCTACAGTTTTAAAGCTAAAACGCCCAAATTTGGCACGTAGGTTACTGATACGATCCTATGAAGATCGACTAAAAATCTATATATCCACGCCTACTAGGGGCGTGGCAAATCGGATCTGACTATATAGTGATTTTTCAAATTCTGTAATATTTTGAGCACTATTGATGCTAGAGACTTGAAACTTAGTATATATACTCGGGTTGACAACCCAAGTTGAAAAAGATATGGCGGATATATCTACGCCCATAGGGGGCGTGGCAAACCGCAAAAGTTTGTAGCTCCTACAGTTTTAGAGCTAGAAGCTTCAAAATGGATGGTAAGTTACTGGTGAGCTCCTCTATCGATGCGCCAAAAATAAATTTTACGCCCCTAATGGGGTATGCCCGGCTAAAAAATACCCTGTAATTTTCGCATTTTTTGAGTGTAAGCATCCAAATTTCACACTTACGTTACCCTTCACTACTTCTAAGAACTGGCCAAAAATTATATATCTACGCCTACTGGGGGCGTGGCAAATCGGGAAAAACTATACGTTTTTCCGATTCTCAGTGAGAAAATCAGAATTATATACAGATATTACTGCTGATCTCCTCTATTGATTTCCAAAAAATTATATATGTACAAACCAATTGTGGGCGTGGCAATGGGCGTGATCTGTGGGGGTGTGAATGAGTATCCCGCAGTCGGTAGCGCCCGACTGAAACGTTCTTACTTGTTAGAATTATCTTTGATTGGATTGTTGAAGTGCTGATTAGTTTCAAGATTTGGTTGAGCCATGAAATGATTTTGGTTTGTGATCGGAATATTGTTGATTAATTTATACTTTCTGTTGTATAAATTTACAGTTTGGGATTTATAATCTATAACGGCTTGAGCTTCTGAAAGCAGTTTTCTACCAATTAATAGATCATAATCTGGTGAAAATTGATGTAGAAGAAATTCATTATTACTCTTGAACAAGTTGTTGGAAAGGACATTCACTTTTTTTGTGATAGTTAGAGGTCCATTGCTGGTTTGAATAAAACAATCGGTATCATGAATTGGTAAATTAAAAAAATTAGATGTCATCATATTGACAGTTGATCCTGTATCTATTAAACATTTTAGATTTTTGCCCTTATAAGTGATAATTATGTACTGTTGGTTTCCGAGGCTGGCAGCTGAAAATTTTCGGCTTTCTCGGTTTCTATTTCATTTGGTTCGTCCGTCTCATGTTCGGCTGTGGCTGTTTGTGTAGTCTGAATTTTGTGGGTAACTTTGTTCTTGGTAATATTGAGGATAGTATTCGGAATAAGAAGCTAATTGATTATAATATTCTTGTTGCATATAATCGTGATAGTTTATTTCTTCTTGATTTCTAGTTTCATCTATGCTCATTTTACTTTGTCCACTTTCTGCAGGTCTAGCACGCTTTATTGTTTGGTTGGCTACGCCAGAACTATTGAAAGGGATTTGTTGTGCAGTTACATGTTAATGTTGTCCAAAACGATTATTGTCAAATTGGTTGTCTAAAATTTGGTCTGAATGCAAAGTATGATGGTCTGATCGGATTAGGTGTTGGTTGCATTGGTTGAGGTGAATAATGATTAGGTGAAAAAATGTTATTGTTAGTATAATTAGGTGTTGGTGGAAGATATGGTTGTTGAAAATAAGGTCGATATGGGACATAGGAATGGTTTGGTTGAAGAAATGTGGGAAACTTTTGAATATTGGGATTTGGCTGTAAAGGCTTGAAATTTCTATCTTGTTTTAATTTGTTTTGATTTAAATTTATACAGGATTCTTCTTGTAATATGTTTATTAAAGATCTTAAATCGGTAATTTCGCAATTTATAATTCTAATGCAAATATTTGTAGGTAGTTTTTGGATAAGTTCGTCAATACTAGTTTTAATTAACCGCGCATACAATGTTTTTTCATCTAAATTATTTTCTAATTCTAGCTTACTCATCAATGTCTGCCTACGGTGTTCTGCTTCTTCCAGAAAAGCTCGTACGTTCCCTTTGAATGGGGTGCTCCTGAATGCCTCCAATAAGACGTGGTTCTTGGTTTGCGTCTTGTAGTTCAGGATCAGTTGCTTTCGAAGATCCGTCCATGTTGTTAGATTGTTTATGCCAAGAGATAGCATAACTTCACTGCTGATGCAGCTTTCCACTAGTCCAAAAAGTATTGACCTCTGCCTCGCATCATTGGTGGTGTAAAGTGCCAATATGTAGTCGATCCGGTTAACGAACGTGTATAAACTGTTCTTATTTCCAGTAAACTTCTCAACATTTTTAAGTTGGTTGATCACTTGTGTCATGCTGGCATCGGAAAGGGGTGTTGTTGCGTCTCCTTCCATTTTGTTTACACTATTTTTTTATTTATTTATTTTTATTTATTTATTTATATTTTTATTTATTTATTTATTTTTATTTTTTTTCACTTAATTTTAAGTTCAGTTTCTTTTTATTGTAAATTATTATTTGTTTAATTTTATTCACTTCATTATACTCATTCACAAAGTGAAATGAGTATATTGGTTTTGTGCAATGTCCGTCACGCTGTCCGTCCGTCTGTCCGTCTGTCCGTCTGTCCGACTGTCCGTCTGTCCGTCTGTCCGTATGAACGCAAACCATTTGCACAGTTTTGAAGCTAGAGAGTTGAAATTTGGAACATATACTCGTGTATACCCTCGAGTTATAAAGTGTCAAGATTTTCCCGATACGCCCACTAGGGGCGTGGCAAATCGGAAAATGCATTTGCCCATATCTCAGAAACACTACTTCTAGAAGTGCTAGAGAGTTTCAATTTGGAATATATACTCGTGTTGACAACTCAAGTTGAAAAAGCTATGGCGGATATATCTACGCCTATTGGGGGCGTGGCAAATCGGGTAAAACTGTATCTTCTACAGTTTTAAAGCTAGAACGCCCAAATTTGGCACGTAGCTTACTGATATGATCCTATGAAGATCGATTAAAAATTTATATATCCACGCCTACTAGGGGCGTGGCAAATCGGATCTGACTATATAGTGATTTTTCAAATTCTGTAATATTTTGAGCACTGTTGACGCTAGAGACTTGAAACTTGGTATATATACTCGGGTTATCAACCCAAGTTGGAAAAGATATGGCGGATATATCTACGCCCATAGGGGGCGTGGCAAACCGCAAAAGTTTGTAGCTCCTACAGTTTTAAAGCTAGAAGCTTTAAAATTGGATGGTTGAGTTACTGGTGAGCTCCTCTATCGATGCGCCAAAAATAATTTTTACGCCGCTTATGGGGTATGCCCGGCTAAAAAATACCCTGTAATTTTCGCATTTTTTGAGTGTAAGCATCCAAATTTCACACTTACGTTACCCTTCACTACTTCTAAGAACTGGCCAAAAATTATATGTCTACGCCTACTGGGAGCGTGGCAAATCGGGAAAAACTATACGTTTTTCCGATTCTCAGTGAGAAAATCAGAATTATATACAGATATTACTGCTGATCTCCTCTATTGATTTCCAAAAAATTATATATGTACAAACCAATTGTGGGCGTGGCAATGGGCGTGATCTGTGGGGGTGTGAATGAGTATTCCGCAGTCGGTAGCGCCCGACTGCAACGTTCTTACTTGTTTTAAGATCAGTTTGTTTTTATTGTAAATTATTTTTTGTTTAATTGTATTCACTTAATTTTAAGTTCAGTTTGTTTTTATTGTAAATTTTTATTTGTTTAATTGTATTCACTTAATTTTAAGTTCAGTTTGTTTTTATTGTAAATTCTTATTTGTTTAATTGTATTCACTTAATTTTAAGTTCAGTTTGTTTTTATTGTAAATTCTTATTTGTTTAATTGTATTTCCTTAATTTTAAGTTCAGTTTGTTTGCACAGATAGCTCTTTCGAATTTTCGTGAGATAACCAGAAGCTTCTGGAATTATGTTCTCTTCGAATTCTATCGCGTCTTCTTGAATTGTTTTCAAGTTTTTTGCACAATCTGCGGCTTTGGCAATATGCGAATTTTGGTACACGTCACTGTCCAGGTTTTATTTAAAAAACTTGACGCGATATTGACCGTCGCGTGGGTTGCCTTTGCGTTAGTTGTTTAGCGGATAGCAGTAAACGGGGCACAAGAATTAATAACTTAGTTATTGCATCAGGATCCACAATTTATTGCTATCCTACCGGCTATTTACGTATTACTGTGTGTTTGAGTCGAACTAATGCCGCGACACAGGCTAACGGCAACGCTAATATAATTTAAAAGACGAAGTCAAAGTTGGATTATAACAACTTGCTTTTGTTTAAAAGACGAAGTCAAAGTTCAATTATGACAACTTGCTTTATTGAATAGTAGCTTAAGACTAAAGACAATTTCATCATAGGCTTATTTTATATGTTGTTAAAATTACGCAGCAGCAACATGACGCGTCGATGCAACCGTTACTCTTGGTGACCGTCGGACGCGTTATTCTCAGAATTTGTTCTTTGCTATTTTTGTTGTTGTGCGGCAGCAACGTGCAACGGCACTTTCCAAATTCTCCGCCAGTCCGTTTGTTTATGATTTGGCTATCCGGTTTATTCTGGATTGGAGTCAAAGTGTGTGTGTATTGTTTCGCAGCACAATTGAGTGAGCTCTATTAGAATGCTTGCAACTTTCGGATGATGCATGTTGCTAGGAACAAATGTTTACTTGTGGGTGATGCATGTTGCGAGTTTGGGAATGGGAACAGCTTTTGGATATTGTGGACGTAATCAGTATGATTATGTCACTTATATATATATATATAATTGAATATTTGGTTTAAATATTTACTTTGTGTTTGAGTCGAACTAATGCCGCGACACAGGCTAACGGCAACGCTAATATAATTTAAAAGACGAAGTCAAAGTTGGATTATAACAACTTGCTTTTATTTAAAAGACGGAGTTAAAGTTCGATTATGACAACTTGCTTTATTGAATAGTAGCTTAAGACTAATTTTTGTATGTCTATTGAACAATAAAGTGAGCTCTATCAGAATGTTTGCAACTTTCGGGTGATGCATGTTGCTGGGAACAAATGTTTACTTGTGGGTGATGCATGTTGCTGGGAACGGATTTATGCTGATTGTGATTTATTTCGATCGATGCCGATCGATGGGGGAGAAGCGCCAGCTTGGCCGCTCTTTGTTTACAATTACCAAGCTTGGGAATGTTTACATTAATATATTTCGATCGATGCCGATGGATGGGGGAGAAGCGCCGGCTTGGCCGCTCTTTGTTTATAATTACCGAGCTTGGGAATATTTACATTAATAATTTGGCTATGGGAACAGCTTTTGGGTATTGTAGACGTAATCAGTATGATTATGTCACTTCCCTCTCCTTAAGAGGTGAGCCTGCGAGTCAAGGTGACACAGAAGGGTAAAGTTTTGGTAAAGTTGATTCTGTCATCTCGATAGTTGTGTTTTCTTGTTGTTGCTCTTCTGGTTGAATTGATGGCATTGTTTGATTGTTGGGCTCGTCAATTTGTTTCTTAAATTTTTTATGGATTAATATTATGGGGTTACAAGATACGTATTTAAAATATAAGATTACAATTATGAATATGATTATTGTGATTATAATGATTGTACATGTGAAGATATTATTTTGTGATACAATTTTTACAATGTCATCATGCTTGATAGGTTTTACTTTAATAATTTCTATGGGGGGATACAATGGTGTAAGATCAACTTCTGGTTGAAAATAGTTATCGCTTATAGTTATGTCATTTATTTGCAGTTTACATTGATTGATACTTATAATTTTCTTACCCTGAATATTAAGATTAACATTATTTTTCTGGCAATTTTGCCTTACAACTGTAGTACTTATGTTCCAAGTTACAATGGTATTAGGCTCGATATATTGTAACGAACCTCGGTTTATCCCGTGTTTAAGCCGGGCCGGACTCAGCCGACTGTGCGTTCGTGCCAACAAATTTATATGTAGCGCCTTGCGATAAATTACAATGCAGTGTGTTTATGTTTGCGTTGGGTATATTCTCTCAATTTACAAGTTTATATATTTGATATTTATTTATCAAATCTAGCGCTTAGTAAAGCACACCTTTTCACAGGCTCGCAGGTAGACGTTTAACGCACTCTGGCAAATGGTACGGCACTCTTGGTTTTCCAAGGATACGCTTGAGCACTCCAGGTGACGCCAGGATCCACACTGAATACTCTGGCGGTTCGCTCGGCTATTGCAGTGACTCCTACGGCTGGATACGCTCACAAGCACACCTTGAGATCTTCTCAAGCTACCGTCACCACTCTTACGCACAGCTACGCAAACGTTACCTTTGCTCCTGCTCCAGGATCCGCCACTAATGCTGTAGATTTGGCCGTGCTGCACCAATGTCCTGGTTGGTGGCAGCTGATGTCCTTCCGGTGTCCGCGTCTCAAGCCTATGTCCTCAATAGGCGTCCAGGATATCCCTCGTAGATATCCTTCCAGCGATGTCCTTCCTCTCGAAGTCCTTGGCAGTGATGTCCTTCCTCTCGAAGTCCTTGGCAGCGATGTCCTTCCTCTCGAAGTCCTTGCTGGTCACTTTTCCACTCGCGTTCTTGTTTCGTCGGCACTCAATACTTTCACTTTTATATTTCTTTGACTGTCCCGGTGCCGAGTTGCGGGCGCCTTTTTATAGCAGCGACGCAGGCCCTGCTTCGCGCTATGACGGCGCCGGCTCGGCTCTGGAGCGGGGCCTGTCTGCCGCTCGTGTCCGCGAAAACGGCAGTATCACGTGATTTAGCGCGATGCCAAATCGCCGAAATCTGCGTGGCAGCCTCTCATTGGCCATAGCACCGTTATTGGCATACGAGTGAAAGTGTACACTACTTTCTCGCAGCCACAAGCGGTACTTCGGCCAACGGTCGCCGATGATCGCCGTGAGAGCGACGCGAGCAATGCGCTGAACACATACGAGCGACAGAGACAGACTACGTCGCTCTCTGCGCCCTTTCCAGTAGCGAGGGTCGCTACTATCGTACTCGCGTCGCTGTGTGGAACAATACATGCAGGCACGCATATATGCATAAGTGCACAGCAAATACATGCACTTATACATACACTACGTGCCCGTCTATATTGTTCCTCACACTCCCCTCTTCCTTCGGGAAACACGAAGCCTTCGTGTTAACATCCGTTCGGGACTCACTTCTGGCGCTCCCTTTTGTTTGCACTGCTTGCTTCTCTTCAGCAAGCAGTTCGCCGCGCTCCTCCAGCTGCAAGCAGTGCTACGCACAGGGCCGCTGTTAACACTCTGTTGTTAACAGCGCCGCTGCTACGCAACTCTGCGTACAGCTGATCGCTCCAGCCTCCAGCAACTCTGTGTGCTGCAGGTAAGTGGCTGAAACGTGTTAGGTAAATCTTCTCAGAAATTTACCAATTTTCTTCCAAATTTATATAGCGCGATCCTCTCCATGTTGTCCCTCTCCTGGACCGGGTTGCATTCTCCTCTGGCCACGCCCGCCGCTGCAGAAAAACACCCGTTTTCCACTGCTTTGCCAGCCTCCGTGGTTACAATGCGGCTGCGTGGCTGCTGCTGTCCCGATGTCGCTGCTGTCCCTTGTTGCTGGGATGGTGGTAGCGAAACGATCTTCCGTTGCAGATGCCGTTCACAACTGACCCGGGTCCGGACATCGGATATCGGTGGGGTTCTCGGCTCACTCCTCATTCGCGCACAGCTCCAGCGAAGTCGCTGGCCAATGCGCGAGGATCGGCCGGTCCGCCCTCCCGACACCTTTGCCGAACCGCTGGATTTCGCCAGTCATGTGGCTCGCATCTGCCGCGGCTGACCTCCCTGTACCTGCACCCCATCGTCGCAGTAAGTACGCAGCGATGAACAAATTATTTTTAGACTTGGCGGCGACTGCGGCTGCTGTGGTGGCTGCTCCTCAACTTCTTGGCTGCTGCTACTACTGCTGCTGGTCACCGCTACTCCTCTGGTCGCCGATGCTCCTCTGGCCGCTGCCAGTGACTGTAACTGGGCTTTGTAGGAGAATTCTTCTACTATAGACGACGTTCGAGGCTGGTTCTGGCGCGCCGACACTTTGACGCCGGTTGGGAAATCCGGCTCACTCCTCATTCGCGCACAGCTCCAGCGGAGTCGCTGTCCAGTGCGCGAGGATCGGCCGGGCAAACCCTTCCGACGCCCAAGTCCGGACGGCCGAGAAATCCAGCTACGTAGCAGAAGTCTATAGAGTTGAATTTTCACAAAAAGCCCTGCTCATATGCATGCATGCCCTTTTGTACCCTCTGCTGCAGCGCTGCCGCCAGCGGAGTGTCGGAAATTAACGGATCCTGCACCAGCTAGTTCTCTCACTCTCTACAGGTCACGCTCTTCCAACACTCTGGCCTTATGGCTGAACACGAGGCATTGTTGTTGCATCTCTAATGCATTTCTCACACTCTCTCTATTTCCCTTCGCATATATGTGTGAGTGCACAGCAACTACATGCACTCATACATACGCTGCGTGCCCTATTTTGTTGTTGGCCGTTTTGCATGTCGCTAGCATCGACACCTTCGTGTCATCTCGTGCGCTAGCGATCGTGCGTAGCCGACAAAGTTCAGTAGCCTTTCGCCGCGGCTGTTGAACTTTGGGCGCTCTGCGTTGTTGTTGCCTACCACGCTCATCGTGATTTTCGTCCCATTTTGCGCATGCGCTGACCACTGTGCGCCTTTCATGCTGTCGCTGTTTTCGTTCTGCGTGTGTGTGCGCTCTTTTTCGGCTCGGGTGCCTGATGTTGTTGTTGTTTTTTGCAGGGTGCGCGCGCAACTCAAACGGTTTCGGTCGTGCCTGTTGTTGTTGTGCCGTTTCGTAGCTGACGATTATTATTATGCTGCTGCGCATGCGCCTCCGTTTCGTGTGTGTGCGCGCGCAAATTCAAACAACTTTTTTGTTGTGTTCACAACATTTGTGCGCGCGCGCACATACAAACAACTTTGTGGTTCCGCTCACAACATTTTTGCTGTTTTTGCCGTGGATTTGATTTGCGCGGCCGATGTTAATTTTTGTTTATGTTTAAAAAAAAACTTTTCCCCCTACAGACATATATAGGTTTTTCCCCCTACATACATATATAGGTTTTTGGCTAATACACATAGCTATGTGTATTCACTCCCTTTTTTTTTTTTTTTTATAAACTGGCTGGCAACTCACCCGCTTCTGCTCGATATGGCTTGAGGTCCGCCACATGAGCCGTCCTGCTCCGTTTATCTGCCTCTGAAGTGATCCGGCAGATAACCGGGGAGATCAAACTGACCACCGTATATGGTCCTCCATATCGTGGGGCCAGTTTCGCTGTGAATCCATCCGCGGCATTGGACAAGTGGCGTTCTTTTGCCCACACCTTGTCCCCTACGGCCGGCTTCCACTGCCGCCGCCGTAGATTGTAGTGCCGCGCTTGATCCTGAGCAGCTTTCTCCAGGCTGCGTCGCACCACCTGGAACACCTCGGCCATTTTCGTTGCTCGCTCCACCGGACTCTGTTCCTCTTGGCCTGTTCCCACTGTTTGTGCGTCGAACAGTGATTTTGGCAATCTTGGCTCACGCCCTTGCGTGAGGAAGGCTGCCGTATAGCCTGTTGACGCCGAAACGCTGCTGTTGACTGCCAGTGTCAACTCCGGCAACGCCTCGTCCCAACACCTCTGATCACTGCCCGCGAATTGCGCGATCATGGTCTTCACCGTGCGATTTGCCCTTTCGGTGGGATTTTCCTGGGGCGTATATGGCGCTGTCAGCTGGTGATGGACGCCTAGCTCGTCCAGGAACACTTTGTATGCGCGACTCGTGAATTGAGTGCCATTGTCGGTGATGAGTACCTTTGGCACGCCAAATCGTGCCAATATCCTCTCCCGGAACGCCTTTTGGAGCGCCGCCGTGTTCGCGCTTCTTAATGGCACCATCTCCGTCCATTTTGAGAAGCGATCGATGAACACCAACAACATCGTATGGCCATGCTTGGACCTGGGTAGCGGACCTACAAAATCGGCGCACACTGTTGCCCATGGTTCCTCGGGGATCTTGGTCAGCATCTGCCCCGCCGCTTGGAGTTGGCTGGACTTGTAGCGCTGGCACAGCTCGCACCGCTGCACGTATGTACGCACGTCGCGATACATATACGGCCAGTAGTACCTCGCGGCCAGCCGAGCAATTGTTTTCCGGCTCCCAAGGTGACCCGCGGTAGCTGCGTCGTGGTTCTCTTCCAGAACTTGCTTGCGCTGCTCCGTCGGCACACATAACTTCCACGCAGCCACGTCCTCATGGCCTGCCTGGTGTGGAATGTGTCTGTATACACTTCCCGCCTCCTCCCGATAATCCGGAAACTTCTTTGGGCTCCTACGCAGGTCCTGGCGAAGCTTGACAATCCAGCGACATCCTGTCCCAGCTGCATTGTCCTTGCTCGTCACCAAGCGGCATGCCTCTTCGCCCAGCGGCTGCCGTGATAGCGCATCGGCCACAACATTTTGCTTGCCTTTCCGGTATCTGATCTCGAAGTCGTACTGCTGCAACTCCAGAGCCCATCTAGCAATCCTCCCTGAAGGGCTCTCAATAGAGTTGAGCCACTTCAGTGCCATGTGATCTGTTACCACAATAAAATGGTGGCCTTCTAGATATGGCCTCGGCTTCCGAATGCCCCAGATGATGGCCAGACACTCCTTTTCTGTTGCCGAATAATTCCGCTCTGCGCTATTCAGTGTTCGGCTGGCGTACGAGATCACACGCTCTCCATCCTCCGAAGTCTGCGTCAAGATTGCTCCAAGTCCATAATTGCTCGCGTCCGTTTGCAAGCAGAAAGGCTTTGAGAAATCTGGGCACGCCAAGACTGGTGATTCCGTCAGCTTGGCCTTTACCGTCTCAAAAGCCCTCTGACGCTCCTCTGTCCACTCCCATTTGGTGCCCTTTTTCAGCAGTGCATTGAGCGGATGCACTGTGGTCGCAAAATCTGGCACAAAACGGCGGTACCATGAAGCCACTCCCACGTATTGCCGCAACTCTTTTACGTTGGCAGGTGGTTTTAACTCAGCAATTGCGGCCACTTTCTCCGGGTTCGTGCGGATGCCATGTTCCGTCACCTTATGGCCAAGATATTTGAGCTCCTTCTTAAAGAAATCGCACTTGTCGATGTTGATCCTTAAGTTGGCCGCTCGTAGCCGCCGGAACACCTCCCGCAGGTTGTCCATGTGTTCCTGGCGTGTTTTCCCAATGACGATGATATCATCCAGGTAGGCAAAGGCATGCGGCATCATTTCTGGGCCAATAACTTGGTCCAGCGCTCGTTGAAATGTTGCCGGCGCCGAATGGAGCCCGAACGGCATCACCTTCCATTGGAACAGCCCTTTTCCTGGGACTGTGAACGCTGTCAATGGCCGGCTGGATTTCTTCATTGGTATCTGCCAATACCCATCCTTCAAATCCAGGCTAGTTATGAAACGAGCCTCTCGCAGCTGGTCCAAAATATGGTGCACCCGCGGCAACGGATATGCGTCCTTAATCGATCGGTTGTTCAGCTGCCGAAAATCCACACACAGCCGCCATTTCCCAGTCTTCTTCTTGACCATCACGATTGGCGCGCTGTGAGGACTCTTGGACGGCTCGATGCAGCCTTTGGCCAGCAACTCATTCACCTGGCGGTTAATCTCGGCCTGCATTTTTGGATTCTTCGGAAAATAGCGCTGTTTTATGTCCTGCATCGTGATCCGATGCTCCGTGATCCTCGTAGTGCCCTTCACGTCCTGAAACTTCACAAGTTCCCTCCTCAGGAACGTATCCACCTCCACATCCTCATGGAGTGGGCTTTGAAGTCCCGGACTCGCCTCCATCGGCGTCTGTGGACGCACCTCAGTGCTGCTGACAGCCACTGAGAGCCTCTCCTCCAGCTTTCCACCTGGTGGCGGATTTCTGGGCTTAATCTGCAGTTCCAAGCCACCGCACTCAAATGCGATGCCCATTCTGGCCAAGAAATCCCAGCCCAGCACCAGATCGTCGATCACGCCTGGCAGCACCAGCAATGAAAGGCGGATTTGCTGACCTCCCAGCCTGATCCTTGTTTCCAGTTGCGAGTCCACCTGACTGCAACTGCCGTCTGCCAATCTTACGCGTCTTCGTGTGGCGCGCCTCACGCCCACTTCTCGGAGCCTGTCGGCCAGCTTCTCGCTCACAAAGCTGCTGGTGGCCCCAGTATCAATTGTGGCCTTGTGCTGATCAGCTCCAATGACCACAATTGCCGACAATTGGGTGCCTTCATCCAGAAGACTACCCACTAGTGTCTGGGGCCTCCGCGACGCTGCTCCCGCTCGCCCCTGGATGGCGGGTGCCTCTGGCCGTTTCCCGATTGGCAACACGTCGCTGTTCGCACGCCGATGCGCCCGCATTGCCAGCAAAAGTCCAGGCGCTCGTTGCGGCACTCAATGGCGTAGTGGCCCTCTTGGCCACATATCCGGCATGCCCGGGCGGGGTTCTGGACATGTGTCCTTGGCCCTGCTGTGCCTGTCCTGGGCGCGGGTCGAGGTTTCGACTCTTCAACGGCCATGCTCCGGTGGTATTCTTCTTCATCCGGGCTCCCAGCGTCGTCCATGGCCATCAGTCGCGTCCTGCTGCCTCGCTGTTGCTGCCGCAACTTTTGCCGATCCCTTTCCAGATCCTCGAAATCGTTCGCCAGCAGCATCAGCTCCGTCAAGTTGCAGAACTGATATGGACGAGCGTATGCGCGCAGATCAGGCAAACTATTGCTGTAAATAGTTTTCAGCTCACGATCTGCCGCATAGCGTAGTGGCCGCATCAAGGTTTGCATCTCCACCATGTAAACCTTGAAGGGCTCGCCCATCATCTGCCTCCGTCGAGCAACCTCGTCCTTCAACTCCCGCATATAGTCCCTGGGCAGGAAGAACTCCTGGAAGCTTCTGACGAACGTTTCCCACGCTGTCCAGTGCCTGTTGTTGGCCACGTACCACTTTAAGGCCATGCCTTTGAGCAGCTCTGGCATCGACCTCGGGATCAGGTCCAGATCCAAACCATAGGTGTCGGCCGACCACTCCACTTGTTCCAAAAACTCCAGCGGCTTCGTTGTGCCATCGAAGCGGAAGCCCCATTCTCGCACCTGCTTGGCGACCTTTGGGTACTCCAGCGCTGTGCAGCTCGGCCCTCGTGGCCTTATTTCTGGTTGCGGGGTGGATGTGGCTCTCCACGATCCTCGTTGCATCTCTTGCAGGCGGGCGGCGGCGGCACTGGTGGATGGCAGAGACAATCGTGCCACGTTCACGATTTCATCTTTCTCACCCAGCTCGTTTTCCTCGACGGCGGTCAGCGCCTCGTCTCTCAGCGGCGAATGGCGTCCATGTAGCTTCGCAATCTCTGCGATCCTGATTGAATAGGGAATCCTTCCCTCATTCATGGTGACCCGCCGAACTGCCTCCGCATCGCGTACAGAGTGCCAGTCAGACTTACGCCGAACTCGATCCCGTAGCGCAGCACATCATCCTTCTTGAGATTATATACCCAAGCTCGCACCATTTTTATACCCTGAACCCATTGAAAATGGGAAATCAGGGTATAATGGTTTTGTTAAAATGTATGTAACAGGCAGAAGGAGGCGTGGCAGACCCCATAAAGTATATATATTCTTGATCAGGGCGATGAGCTGAGTTGATTTAGCTCTGTCTGTCTGTCTGTCTGTCTGTCTGTCCGTCTGTCCGTATGTATGAACGCGTCGATCTGAGAATCTATAAGAGCTAGAGACTTGAAATTTTTTATATAGGTTCGTGTATAGCACGCGCGTATCAAGTTTGTTTCAAAAAATCGATAGCTTTGATCATTTTAATGTTATCGATTAAAACGAAATCGGAAACCTGTTATAAAATTATGTCTCTCACATCTTTAAAACTAGAGACTCCTAATTTTGTATTTAGTATAATGTAGAGTTTTTACAATTTTGATTTTTGTTATATTTTGGATGCCACGCCCCCTTTGCCCCAAATTTGCAAAAAACGTATTTCAAGTGCTAGAGACTTGTGCTTCGGCAAATACACACATATGAATGACATGATCACGCTCTGCAAGTTTGATTAAGCAAGTCCATCTACAAAGGAACTTATTCAACAATTAACTTCCCATAATATAGCTCTTACTGCAGCCCGAGCGCAGTCGCTGCGTAAACTGCGCAGTCAGCATAGCGCTCGCTTATGCGTGAGTGCGTATGTGTGTGTATGTGTGTGTGTGTATGTGTTGCTCGTAATGTACATATTAAGAGAAGTGTAGAACGTTTGGAATATCGGCTCTTCGCAGGGTTCAGGGGATCTCCTAGTCGGGTACTCCCGACTAGAGCTTTCTTACTTGTTATACCCTGAACCCATTGAAAATGGGAAAACAGGGTATAATGGTTTTGTTAAAAAGAATGTAACAGGCAGAAGGAGGCGTGGCAGACCCCATAAAGTATATATATTCTTGATCAGCTCGACGAACTGAGTCGATATAGCCATGTCCGTCTGTCCGTCTGTCCGTCCGTCCGTCTGTCCGTCTGTCCGTATGTATAAACGCGTCGATCTCAGAATCTATAAGAGCTAGAGACTTGAAATTTTTTATGTAGATCCGTGTATAGCACGCGCAGATCGAGTTTGTTTCAAAAAATCGATAAATTTGATCGTTTTAAAGTTATCGATTTAAAACGTTATCGAAATGCAGCTATAAATTTATATCTCCTACATCTTTGAAGCTAGTCTCCAAATTTTGTATTTGGTATAATGTGGAGTTTATACAATTTTGATTTTTGTCACATTTTGGACACCATCCCCCCTTTCCGTCCCTTCTCACCAAACTTGTAAAATCCGTATTTCAAATAGTAGAGACTTGTGCTTTAGCAAATACATACATATGAATGACGTAATTACGCTGTAAAAGTTTGATGAAGAAAGTTCATATACAAAAGAAGTTATTAAACATTTAATTTCCCATACAATAGGCATATTGCACCCCAAGCGCAGTCGCTGCGTTGACTGCGCAGTCAGTAGAGCGCGTGCTTATGCGTGCGTGCGTATGCATGTGTGTGTGTGTGCATGTGTTGATTGTATATATGTGTTAAATAAGAATAGAATGTTTGGAATATCGGCTCTTCGCAGGGTTCAGGGGATCTCCTAGTCGGGTACCGCCGACTAGAGCCTTCTTACTTGTCCTACACTGATTATATTATCGCAGGGCCCCACGTTGGGCGCCAGTTGTAACGAACCTCGGTTTATCCCGAGTTTAAGCCGGGCCGGACTCAGCCGACTGTGCGTTCGTGCCAACAAATTTATTGTAGCGCCTTGCGATAAATTACAATGCAGTGTGTTTATGTTTGCGTTGGGTATATTCTCTCAATTTACAAGTTTATATATTTGATATTTATTTATCAAATCTAGCGCTTAGTAAAGCACACCTTTTCACAGGCTCGCAGGTAGACGTTTAACGCACTCTGGCAAATGGTACGGCACTCTTGGTTCTCCAAGGATACGCTTGAGCACTCCAGGTGACGCCAGGATCCACACTGAATACTCTGGCGGTTCGCTCGGCTATTGCAGTGACTCCTACGCCTGGATACGCTCACAAGCACACCTTGAGATCTTCTCAAGCTACCGTCACCACTCTTACGCACAGCTACGCAAACGTTACCTTTGCTCCTGCTCCAGGATCCGCCACTAATGCTGTAGATTTGGCCGTGCTGCACCAATGTCCTGGTTGGTGGCAGCTGATGTCTATGCCTATGTCCTCAATAGGCGTCCAGGATATCCCTCGTAGATATCCTTCCAGCGATGTCCTTCCTCTCGAAGTCCTTGGCAGTGATGTCCTTCCTCTCGAAGTCCTTGGCAGCGATGTCCTTCCTCTCGAAGTCCTTGCTGGTCACTTTTCCACTCGCGTTCTTGTTTCGTCGGCACTCAATACTTTCACTTTTATATTTCTTTGACTGTCCCGGTGCCGAGTTGCGGGCGCCTTTTTATAGCAGCGACGCAGGCCCTGCTTCGCGCTATGACGGCGCCGGATCGGCTCTGGAGCGGGGCCGGCCTGCCGCTCGTGTCCGCGAAAACGGCAGTATCACGTGATTTAGCGCGATGTCAAATCGCCGAAATCTGCGTGGCAGCCTCTCATTCGCCAAAGCACCGTTATTGGCATACGAGTGAAAGTGTACACTACTTTCTCGCAGCCACAAGCGGTACTTCGGCCAACGGTCGCCGATGATCGCCGTGAGAGCGACGCGAGCAATGCGCTGAACACATACGAGCGACAGAGACAGACTACGTCGCTCTCTGCGCCCTTTCCAGTAGCGAGGGTCGCTACTATCGTACTCGCGTCGCTGTGTGGAACAATACATGCAGGCACGCATATATGCATAAGTGCACAGCAAATACATGCACTTATACATACACTACGTGCCCGTCTATATTGTTCCTCACAATATTTTATCATCTCATTGCCATTTATATGTTCATAATTACAGATTGGTTTTGTGTGTAATAGAATTTTTGTAATGCATTCATCAATTATTGGTTTATTGTCTCGATTAAAGATTTTATTATCTTTTTCATAATAGGAAGTAGTGCTAATGTAGTCAAGTTGATAGCCATTGTGATCAGGATATGGGATAATTTTTATTGTGTTAGTGGATTGAAAGTCGATTGGGATATGGGATACAATTAGTATGATATTATCTTGATAGTTAATCCAAGTGGATGTTTTGATTAGAAGTATGTTTTGATTATTGACGCTGTCAAGTCTGTCATACGTAAGTAGTTTTGGATTAAAAAGTCCTAGTCTTGACAATTGCATACCCATTTCAATGTCTTCTACATATTCTATAAATTGTAATAACTGGTAAATAAAAGTATCTTGCATGTTTTCCTTATTTTGATGATCTTGTATTATTTTCATATTATTGTTAATTATGTTTATTATATCATTTATTTCATTAATTTGGACAATATTTAAAGATAGGTTTCTAATATTTTTTCAAATTCTATTCTGTCGTTATCGTCAAGTGTACCAAAAAGAAATTTGTATAGTGAGCCTACTATATTGAATAATCCGCGTTTACTACGATTCTCATGATGAAAGATTATACCGTTTAATTCTTGTTGCAATTTGTTGTATAAATGATTTATTTGTGTTGAATTTTTAAACAAAGAAATAGATCTACGGAAATATTAGTTTGCTATTATTATTTCAGTTATGTTAATTTTCAAAGAGTGATGCTCGAATCTTGTTGGTAATTCTAAAGGTTTGTCTGAGAACAGTAAGTATCCGTGATCCGTATCCAAGTTATTTATCTGTATTTGTTGAGTGTGGCATATCATACAGAATGTAAACGATAGTATTATTATGAAGTAGAAACCTGTGGGATTTGAATTTGGTTAATTTTCTTTAATTTTTTAAATTGTGTTTTATAGTAACGTGTAATCCTATTTTTGTTAGTAATTTGGTAGTGATCTTGAGCTATTTTTTCAACATTTTTATTGGCTTTAAAGGGATTTTCTAATTTTCCTTTTTGTAACGGTCCTTTTCGATATCTGGTATCGACTTCGTATTCTTGTCGGTCACTGTTGATTTTATTTATTACTTTTTCTTTTTTTTCTTGAGTGTCTAACTTTGGTTGTCCAGCATATAAGAATATGTGAGCAGGAGTTTGTCCAGTTGTGTCATGTTTTGTTTTGTGATTGTAAATGTAAAGAATGGTTTCTATTTTACTGAGTTTATTTTCTTCGTCATTTAAAGTGTTTATTATTCTAATTTTTTCGTTTATTGTTTTGTGTAGTCGTTCGATGTCTGCTATTCCTGTTTTTGTAGTATTTAATTGTATTTCTACTCCTTCATTTTCAAGGAATTTTTTGAGTGCTAAGCTGGAAAATGCGCCGTCTCGGTCAGCTTTTAATAATATTGGTTTTCCTAACTGATTAAATATACGCATTAATGCATTCTTGCATTCTATCCAATCTTTTGTTTTAATATTTTCAAGAGTAGAAAATTTTGAATAAATGTCTATGCAACTAAGATAATGTTTGCCTTCAGAGGAATAAATGTCTATTACAAATTTATCGCGACAATGTTCGGGCCTGGGGGTAATTTTCATCGGCATGTTGGTGTTTCTGTGTTCGGTTTTTGCTAAGTTGCAAATGTTACATTCGTTTATTATGTTTTGTGTTAGTAATTGGCTGTTAGGAAAATAGTAAGTTTCACAGAAGAGTTTATTTGTTTTTTGAATTCCGGGGTGTAAGAGTTTTTCATGGGTTTTCAAAATAAGTTCTTTAAATTCGGCATATGAGTTTATATTTTTTAATTGAATGAGACTTCGTAGAATTTTAGTATGGTTAGTGCTGATTATTTCTTTGTGTGCGTTTTGAATGATTTCATAATCTGCATCACTGTCTATAAACATTACACTAGTCTTTGTACAAAAATAGTCAATCAAATATTTTTCGGCTTTGTCTTTAGTCATGTTATCGTATGTAATGTGAATTATTAATTTTTTTAAGTAATTATGTTTTTTAATATTTGGAATGCCTTTAGAAAATATAATTTGTCTTTTGAATGTGTTAATTGGTTTCTCTGTAATGCAAATTAAATTACTATTGTCTTCGTCAGCGCTATGTTGTGTTTCTTCTCCGAAATAAGTCTGTTCTATTTTTACTCTCGATAGAGCGTCAGCTATGTGGTTTTCCTTTCCTTTTATTTATTTTATATCAAAATCGTATTCTGATAATTTTACTCTCCATCGCGTTAATTTTGAATTTGGTTCTTTCATTTTATACAACCAACATAATGGTTGATGATCACTATTGATTTCGAAATGTCGACCTAGAAGGTAGTGTCGAAAGGTTTTTGTTGTTCTTTTTCTATGGCGCTGTAGTTAGTTTCGTGGTCATTGAGGGTTCTGCTAATAAAACTGATAGGATGTCCGTCTTGAGAAAGTACAGCTCCAAGAGCTACATTACTTGCGTCAGTTGTTAAAGTGAATTTATTTTTGAAGTCTGGAATTTTTAAAATTGGGTCATTGGAAATAAGTTGTTTTAGTTTTTCAAAAGCTCTAATATATTCTGGATTTTTAATATCTATTTTTGAGTCTTTTCGAAGTACTGTTGTCATTGGTTTGGCTATGTCTGCAAAATTTGGAATAAACTTTCTATAATAACCGGTTAACCCAAGAAAACCTTTTATTTCTTTAGTTTTTGTGGGAATAGGATATTTTAGAATTGCTTTGATTTTATCAGGATTGGGTTTTATTCCATCCTTAGTTATGACGTGTCCTAGGAAGGTAGTTTCTTGTTTTAGAAACTCGCATTTATCAAGTTGTAATTTGAGATTTGCTTCAGAAAGTTTCTCGAAAACTAATTGCAGTGAGTGTAGGTGTTCTTTTAAAGATGTCGAATATACAATTATATCGTCAAGATATACTAAACAGTGTTTATTTAGTAGTGGTCGCAAAACATTATTCATGCAACGTTGAAAGGTTGCAGGTGCATTCTTTAATCCAAATGGCATACGAAGATATTCATAGTGGCCATGTTTAGTGGAAAAAGCTGTTTTTTGAATGGAATCTGGATGCATTTCAAGTTGATGGAATCCTTTAGCAAGGTCGATTGTTGTGAAATAATTACATCTACCTAATTTTCCTAAAATCTCATCCATATTTGGTATTGGGTGTCAGTCATTTATAGTTACGTCGTTTAATTTCCTGTAGTCAATTACGATTCTAAATTTTTGTTTACCTGAAGCATCTTGTTTTTTCGGTACAATCCATATAGGAATACAATAAGGGGAATTGCTGGGGCGTATAATGCCTTGATCTAACATGTCCTGTATTTGGTGTTCAACTTCTTGTTCGTATGCTTGTGGATAGCTGTATGGTTTTGTATGCAAAGGTGAATTGTGAGTAGTGTTAATAACATGCTTTTCTTGATTACTGAAACTAAGTTTGTCGCCTTCTTTGAATTGAATGTGTTGATATTGTTTCAACAAGCTTATTAAATTAAATTTTTCTTCTTCATTTAAGTGTTCTAGTCGGTAAAGGCTTGAGTTAGTAGATTCTTGATTTTTAGAATTAACTTTGATTGGATTGTTAATGTGTTGATTAGTTTGAAGATTTGGTTGAGCTACGAAATGATTTTGGTTTGTGATCGTAATATCGTTGATTAATTTATACTTTCTATTGCAGTTTGGGATTTATAATCTATAACGGCTTGTGCTTCTGAAAGCAGTTTTCTACCAATTAATAGATCATAGTCTGGTGAAAATTGATGTAGAAGAAATTCATTATTACTCTTGAACAAGTTGTTGGAAAGGACATTCACTTTTTTTGTGATAGTTAAAGGTCCATTGCTGGTTTGAATAAAACAATCGGTATCATGAATAGGTAAATTAAAAACATTAGATGTCATCATATTGACAGTAGATCCAGTATCTATTAAACATTTTAAATTTCTGCCTTTATAGGTGATAATTATGTACTGTTGGTTTCCGAGGCTGGCAGCTGAAAATTTTCGGCTTTCTCGATTTCTATTTCATTTGGTTGCTCCGTCTCATGTTCGGCTGTAGCTGTTTGTGCGTATGTGTAGTCTGAACTTTGTGGGTAACTTTGTTCTTGGTAATATTGAGGATAGTATTCGGAATAGGAAGCTAATTGATTATAATATTCTTGTTGCATATAATCGTGATAGTTTATTTCTTCTTGATTTCTAGTTTCATCTATGCTCATTTTACTTTGTCCACTTTCTGCAGGTCTAGCACGCTTTGTTGGTTGGTTGGCTACGCCAGGACTATTGAAAGGGGTTTGTTGTGCAGTTACTTGTGTATGTTGTCCGAAACGATTATTGTCAAATTGGTTCTGTCTAAAATTTGGTCTGAATGCAGAGTATAATGGTCTGACCGGATTAGGTGTTGGTTGCATTGGTCGAGGTGAATAATGATTAGGTGGAAAAATGTTATTGTTAGTATAATTTGGTGTTGGTGGAAGATGTGGTTGTTGAAAATATGGTCGATATGGGACATAGGAATGGTTTGGTTGAAGAAATGTGGGAAACTTTTGAATATTGGGATTTGGGTGTAACGGCTTTGAATTTTTATCTTGTTTTACTTTATTTTGATTTGAATTTAGATAGGGTTCTTCATAAAGATTTTTTTCTTGTAATATGTTTATTAAAGATCTTAAATCGGGAATTTCGCAATTTATAATTCTAATGCAAATATTTGTAGGTAGTTTTTGGATAAGTTCGTCAATACTAGTTTTAATTAACCGCGCATACAATGTTTTTTCATCTAAATTATTTTCTAATTCTAGCTTACTCATCAATGTCTGCCTACGGTGTTCTGCCTCTTCCAGAAAAGCTCGTACGTTGCCTTTGAATGGGGTACTCCTGAATTCCTCCAATAAGACATGGTTCTTAGTTTGCGTCTTGTAGTTAAGGATCAGTTGCTTTCGAAGATCCGTCCATGTTGTTAAATTGTTTATGCCAAGAGATAGCATAACTTCACTGCTGATGCAGCTTTCCACTAGTCCAAAAAGTGTTGACCACTGTCTCGCATCATTGGTGGTGTAAAATGCCAATATGTAGTCGATCCGGTTAACGAACGTGTATAAACCGTTCTTATTTCCAGTGAACTTCTCAACATTTTTAAGTTGGTTGATCACTTGCGTCATGCTGGCATCGGAAAGGGGTGTTGTTGCGTCTCCTTCCATTTTGTTTATTTAATTTATTATAATTAAAATTATTTTTATTTTAATTTTATTTTATTTTATTAATTTATTTATTTTTATTTATTTATTTATATTTTTTTTTTTCACTTAATTTCAAGTTCAGTTTATTGTAAATTATTTTTATTTAATTATATTCACTTAAATTTCTTATGGTTTTAATTGTTCAGTTTGTTTGCACAGATAGCTGTTCCGAATTTTCTTGAGATAACCAGAAGCTTCTGGAATTATGTTCTCTTCGAATTCTATCGCGTCTTCTTGAATTGTTTTTCAAGTTTTTTGCACAATCTGCGGCTTTGGCAATGTGCGAATTTCGGTATTCACGTCACTGTCGAGGTTTTATTTTAAAACTTGAGCGATATTGACCGTCGCGTGGGTTGCCTTCGCGTTAGTTGTTTAGCGGATAGCAGTAAACGGGGCACAAGAATTAATAACTTAGTTATTGCATCAGGATCCACAATTTATGCTATCCTACCGGCTGCGCCAATTGAATATTTGGTTTAAATATTTACTTTGTGTTTGAGTCGAACTAATGCCGCGACACAGGCTAACGGCAACGCTAATATAAATTAAAAGACGAAGTCAAAGTTATATTATAACAACTTGCATTTATTTAAAAGACGGAGTTAAAGTTCGATTATGACAACTTGCTTTATTGAATAGTAGCTAAGATATTTTTGTATGTCTATCGAACAATAAAGTGAGCTCTATCAGAATGTTTGCAACTTTCGGGTGATGCATGTTGCTGGGAACAAATGTTTACTTGTGGGTGATGCTGTTGTGGGAACGGATTTATGCTGATTGTGATTTATTTCGATCGATGCCGATCGATGGGGGAGAAGCGCCAGCTTGGCCGCTCTTTGTTTACAATTACCAAGCTTGGGAATGTTTACATTAATATATTTCGATCGATGCCGATCGATGGGGAGAAGCGCCGGCTTGGCCGCTCTTTGTTTATAATTACCGAGCTTGGGAATATTTACATTAATAATTTGGCTATGGGAACAGCTTTTGGATATTGTAGACGTAATCAGTATGATTATGTCACTTCCTCTCCTTAAGAGGTGAGCCTGCGAGTCAAGTGACACAGAAGGGTAAAGTTTTGGTAAAGTTGATTTGTCATCTCGATAGTTGTGTTTTCTTGTTGTTGCTCTTCTGGTTGAATGATGGCATTGTTTGATTGTTTGAATCGTCAATTTGTTTCTTAAATTTTTTATGGATTACAAGATACGTATTTAAAATATAAGATTACAATTATGAATATGATTATTGTGATTATTATGATTGTACATGTGAAGATTTTGTGATACAATTTTTACAATGTCATCATGCTTGATAGGTTTTACTTTAATAATTTCTATAGGGAGATACAATGGTGTAAGATCAACTTCTGGTTGAAAATAGTTATCGCTTATAGTTATGTATTTATTGCAGTTTACATGATTGATACTTATAATTTGTTACCTGAATATTAAGATTAACATTATTTTTCTGGCAATTTTGCTTTACAACTGTAGTACTTATGTTCCAAGTTAAATGGTATTAGGCTCGATATTTTATCATTGCCATTTATAGTTATAATTACAGATTGGTTTTGTGTGTAATAGAATTTTTGTAATGCATTATCAATTATTGGTTTATTGTTGATTAAAGATTTTATTATCTTTTTCATAATAGGAAGTAGTGCTAATGTAGTCAAGTTGATAGCCATTGTGATCAGGATATGGGATAATTATACTCATTCACAAAGTGAAATGAGTATATTGGTTTTGTGCAATGTCCGTCACGCTGTCCGTCCGTCTGTCCGTCTGTCCGTCTGTCCGTATGAACGCAAACCATTTGCACAGTTTTGAAGCTAGAGAGTTGAAATTTGGAATATATACTCGTGTATACCCTCGAATTATAAAGTGTCAAGATTTTCCCGATACGCCCACTAGGGGCGTGGCAAATCGGAAAATGCATTTTCCAATATCTCAGAAACACTACTTTTGGAAGTGCTAGAGAGTTGCAATTTGGAATGTAGACTTGTGTTGACAACTCAAGTTGAAAAAGCTATGGCGGATATATCTACGCCCATTGGGGGCGTGGCAAATCGGGTAAAACTGTATCTTCTACAGTTTTAAAGCTAGAATGCCCAAATTTGGCACGTAGGTTACTGATACGATCTTATGAAGATCAACCAAAAATCTATATATCCACGCCTACTAGGGGCGTGGCAAATCGGATCTGACTATATAGTGATTTTTCAAATTCTGTAATATTTTGAGCACTATTGATGCTAGAACTTGAAACTTAGTATATATACTCGGGTTGACAACCCAAGTTGAAAAAGATATGGCGGATATATCTACGCCCATAGGGGGCGTGGCAAACCGCAAAAGTTTATAGCTCCTACAGTTTTAAAGCTAGAAGCTTCAAAATTGGATGGTAAGTTACTGGTGAGCTCCTCTATCGATGCACCAAAAATAATTTTTACGCACCTTATGGGGTATGCCCGGCTAAAAAATACCCTGTAATTTTCGCAATTTTTGAGTGTAAGCATCCAAATTTCACACTTACGTTACCCTTCACTACTTCTAAGAACTGGCCAAAAATGATATGTCTACGCCCACTGGGGGCGTGGCAAATCGGAAAAAACTGTATGATTTTCCGATTCTCAGTGAGAAAATCAAAATTTTATGACGATGTTACTTCTGATCTATTGAGTGCCAAAAAATTATATATGTACAAACCAATTGTGGGCGTGGCAATGGGCGTGATCTGTGGGGGTGTGAATGAGTATCCCGCAGTCGGTAGCGCCCGACTGAAACGTTCTTACTTGTTAGAATTATCTTTGATTGGATTGTTGAAGTGCTGATTAGTTTCAAGATTTGGTTGAGCCATGAAATGATTTTGGTTTGTGATCGGAATATTGTTGATTAATTTATACTTTCTGTTGTATAAATTTACAGTTTGGGATTTATAATCTATAACGGCTTGAGCTTCTGAAAGCAGTTTTCTACCAATTAATAGATCATAATCTGGTGAAAATTGATGTAGAAGAAATTCATTATTACTCTTGAACAAGTTGTTGGAAAGGACATTCACTTTTTTTGTGATAGTTAGAGGCCCATTGCTGGTTTGAATAAAACAATCGGTATCATGAATTGGTAAATTAAAAAAATTGGATGTCATCATATTGACAGTTGATCCTGTATCTATTAAACATTTTAGATTTTTGCCCTTATAAGTGATAATTATGTACTGTTGGTTTCCGAGGCTGGCAGCTGAAAATTTTCGGCTTTCTCGGTTTCTATTTCATTTGGTTCGTCCGTCTCATGTTCGGCTGTGGCTGTTTGTGTAGTCTGAATTTTGTGGGTAACTTTGTTCTTGGTAATATTGAGGATAGTATTCGGAATAAGAAGCTAATTGATTATAATATTCTTGTTGCATATAATCGTGATAGTTTATTTCTTCTTGATTTCTAGTTTCATCTATGCTCATTTTACTTTGTCCACTTTCTGCAGGTCTAGCACGCTTTATTGTTTGGTTGGCTACGCCAGAACTATTGAAAGGGATTTGTTGTGCAGTTACATGTTAATGTTGTCCAAAACGATTATTGTCAAATTGGTTCTGTCTAAAATTTGGTCTGAATGCAAAGTATGATGGTCTGATCGGATTAGGTGTTGGTTGCATTGGTTGAGGTGAATAATGATTAGGTGAAAAAATGTTATTGTTAGTATAATTAGGTGTTGGTGGAAGATATGGTTGTTGAAAATAAGGTCGATATGGGACATAGGAATGGTTTGGTTGAAGAAATGTGGGAAACTTTTGAATATTGGGATTTGGCTGTAAAGGCTTGAAATTTCTATCTTGTTTTAATTTGTTTTGATTTAAATTTATACAGGATTCTTCTTGTAATATGTTTATTAAAGATCTTAAATCGGTAATTTCGCAATTTATAATTCTAATGCAAATATTTGTAGGTAGTTTTTGGATAAGTTCGTCAATACTAGTTTTAATTAACCGCGCATACAATGTTTTTTCATCTAAATTATTTTCTAATTCTAGCTTACTCATCAATGTCTGCCTACGGTGTTCTGCTTCTTCCAGAAAAGCTCGTACGTTCCCTTTGAATGGGGTGCTCCTGAATGCCTCCAATAAGACGTGGTTCTTGGTTTGCGTCTTGTAGTTCAGGATCAGTTGCTTTCGAAGATCCGTCCATGTTGTTAGATTGTTTATGCCAAGAGATAGCATAACTTCACTGCTGATGCAGCTTTCCACTAGTCCAAAAAGTATTGACCTCTGCCTCGCATCATTGGTGGTGTAAAGTGCCAATATGTAGTCGATCCGGTTAACGAACGTGTATAAACTGTTCTTATTTCCAGTAAACTTCTCAACATTTTTAAGTTGGTTGATCACTTGTGTCATGCTGGCATCGGAAAGGGGTGTTGTTGCGTCTCCTTCCATTTTGTTTACACTATTTTTTTATTTATTTATTTTTATTTATTTATTTATATTTTTATTTATTTATTTATTTTTATTTTTTTTCACTTAATTTTAAGTTCAGTTTCTTTTTATTGTAAATTATTATTTGTTTAATTTTATTCACTTCATTATACTCATTCACAAAGTGAAATGAGTATATTGGTTTTGTGCAATGTCCGTCACGCTGTCCGTCCGTCTGTCCGTCTGTCCGTCTGTCCGACTGTCCGTCTGTCCGTCTGTCCGTATGAACGCAAACCATTTGCACAGTTTTGAAGCTAGAGAGTTGAAATTTGGAACATATACTCGTGTATACCCTCGAGTTATAAAGTGTCAAGATTTTCCCGATACGCCCACTAGGGGCGTGGCAAATCGGAAAATGCATTTGCCCATATCTCAGAAACACTACTTCTAGAAGTGCTAGAGAGTTTCAATTTGGAATATATACTCGTGTTGACAACCCAAGAACAAAAAGCTATGGCGGATATATCTACGCCTATTGGGGGCGTGGCAAATCGGGTAAAACTGTATCTTCTACAGTTTTAAAGCTAGAACGCCCAAATTTGGCACGTAGCTTACTGATATGATCCTATGAAGATCGATTAAAAATTTATATATCCACGCCTACTAGGGGCGTGGCAAATCGGATCTGACTATATAGTGATTTTTCAAATTCTGTAATATTTTGAGCACTGTTGACGCTAGAGACTTGAAACTTGGTATATATACTCGGGTTATCAACCCAAGTTGGAAAAGATATGGCGGATATATCTACGCCCATAGGGGGCGTGGCAAACCGCAAAAGTTTGTAGCTCCTACAGTTTTAGAGCTAGAAGCTTCAAAATTGGATGGTTGAGTTACTGGTGAGCTCCTCTATCGATGCGCCAAAAATAATTTTTACGCCGCTTATGGGGTATGCCCGGCTAAAAAATACCCTGTAATTTTCGCATTTTTTGAGTGTAAGCATCCAAATTTCACACTTACGTTACCCTTCACTACTTCTAAGAACTGGCCAAAAATTATATGTCTACGCCTACTGGGAGCGTGGCAAATCGGGAAAAACTATACGTTTTTCCGATTCTCAGTGAGAAAATCAGAATTATATACAGATATTACTGCTGATCTCCTCTATTGATTTCCAAAAAATTATATATGTACAAACCAATTGTGGGCGTGGCAATGGGCGTGATCTGTGCGGGTGTGAATGAGTATTCCGCAGTCGGTAGCGCCCGACTGCAACGTTCTTACTTGTTTTAAGATCAGTTTGTTTTTATTGTAAATTATTTTTTGTTTAATTGTATTCACTTAATTTTAAGTTCAGTTTGTTTTTATTGTAAATTTTTATTTGTTTAATTGTATTCACTTAATTTTAAGTTCAGTTTGTTTTTATTGTAAATTCTTATTTGTTTAATTGTATTCACTTAATTTTAAGTTCAGTTTGTTTTTATTGTAAATTCTTATTTGTTTAATTGTATTTCCTTAATTTTAAGTTCAGTTTGTTTGCACAGATAGCTCTTTCGAATTTTCGTGAGATAACCAGAAGCTTCTGGAATTATGTTCTCTTCGAATTCTATCGCGTCTTCTTGAATTGTTTTCAAGTTTTTTGCACAATCTGCGGCTTTGGCAATATGCGAATTTTGGTACACGTCACTGTCCAGGTTTTATTTAAAAAACTTGACGCGATATTGACCGTCGCGTGGGTTGCCTTTGCGTTAGTTGTTTAGCGGATAGCAGTAAACGGGGCACAAGAATTAATAACTTAGTTATTGCATCAGGATCCACAATTTATTGCTATCCTACCGGCTATTTACGTATTACTGTGTGTTTGAGTCGAACTAATGCCGCGACACAGGCTAACGGCAACGCTAATATAATTTAAAAGACGAAGTCAAAGTTGGATTATAACAACTTGCTTTTGTTTAAAAGACGAAGTCAAAGTTCAATTATGACAACTTGCTTTATTGAATAGTAGCTTAAGACTAAAGACAATTTCATCATAGGCTTATTTTATATGTTGTTAAAATTACGCAGCAGCAACATGACGCGCCGATGCAACCGTTACTCTTGGTGACCGTCGGACGCGTTATTCTCAGAATTTGTTCTTTGCTATTTTTGTTGTTGTGCGGCAGCAACGTGCAACGGCACTTTCCAAATTCTCCGCCAGTCCGTTTGTTTATGATTTGGCTATCCGGTTTATTCTGGATTGGAGTCAAAGTGTGTGTGTATTGTTTCGCAGCACAATTGAGTGAGCTCTATTAGAATGCTTGCAACTTTCGGATGATGCATGTTGCTAGGAACAAATGTTTACTTGTGGGTGATGCATGTTGCGAGTTTGGGAATGGGAACAGCTTTTGGATATTGTGGACGTAATCAGTATGATTATGTCACATATATATATATATATAATTGAATATTTGGTTTAAATATTTACTTTGTGTTTGAGTCGAACTAATGCCGCGACACAGGCTAACGGCAACGCTAATATAATTTAAAAGACGAAGTCAAAGTTGGATTATAACAACTTGCTTTTATTTAAAAGACGGAGTTAAAGTTCGATTATGACAACTTGCTTTATTGAATAGTAGCTTAAGACTAATTTTTGTATGTCTATTGAACAATAAAGTGAGCTCTATCAGAATGTTTGCAACTTTCGGGTGATGCATGTTGCTGGGAACAAATGTTTACTTGTGGGTGATGCATGTTGCTGGGAACGGATTTATGCTGATTGTGATTTATTTCGATCGATGCCGATCGATGGGGGAGAAGCGCCAGCTTGGCCGCTCTTTGTTTACAATTACCAAGCTTGGGAATGTTTACATTAATATATTTCGATCGATGCCGATGGATGGGGGAGAAGCGCCGGCTTGGCCGCTCTTTGTTTATAATTACCGAGCTTGGGAATATTTACATTAATAATTTGGCTATGGGAACAGCTTTTGGGTATTGTAGACGTAATCAGTATGATTATGTCACTTCCCTCTCCTTAAGAGGTGAGCCTGCGAGTCAAGGTGACACAGAAGGGTAAAGTTTTGGTAAAGTTGATTCTGTCATCTCGATAGTTGTGTTTTCTTGTTGTTGCTCTTCTGGTTGAATTGATGGCATTGTTTGATTGTTGGGCTCGTCAATTTGTTTCTTAAATTTTTTATGGATTAATATTATGGGGTTACAAGATACGTATTTAAAATATAAGATTACAATTATGAATATGATTATTGTGATTATAATGATTGTACATGTGAAGATATTATTTTGTGATACAATTTTTACAATGTCATCATGCTTGATAGGTTTTACTTTAATAATTTCTATGGGGGGATACAATGGTGTAAGATCAACTTCTGGTTGAAAATAGTTATCGCTTATAGTTATGTCATTTATTTGCAGTTTACATTGATTGATACTTATAATTTTCTTACCCTGAATATTAAGATTAACATTATTTTTCTGGCAATTTTGCCTTACAACTGTAGTACTTATGTTCCAAGTTACAATGGTATTAGGCTCGATATATTGTAACGAACCTCGGTTTATCCCGTGTTTAAGCCGGGCCGGACTCAGCCGACTGTGCGTTCGTGCCAACAAATTTATATGTAGCGCCTTGCGATAAATTACAATGCAGTGTGTTTATGTTTGCGTTGGGTATATTCTCTCAATTTACAAGTTTATATATTTGATATTTATTTATCAAATCTAGCGCTTAGTAAAGCACACCTTTTCACAGGCTCGCAGGTAGACGTTTAACGCACTCTGGCAAATGGTACGGCACTCTTGGTTTTCCAAGGATACGCTTGAGCACTCCAGGTGACGCCAGGATCCACACTGAATACTCTGGCGGTTCGCTCGGCTATTGCAGTGACTCCTACGCCTGGATACGCTCACAAGCACACCTTGAGATCTTCTCAAGCTACCGTCACCACTCTTACGCACAGCTACGCAAACGTTACCTTTGCTCCTGCTCCAGGATCCGCCACTAATGCTGTAGATTTGGCCGTGCTGCACCAATGTCCTGGTTGGTGGCAGCTGATGTCCTTCCGGTGTCCGCGTCTCAAGCCTATGTCCTCAATAGGCGTCCAGGATATCCCTCGTAGATATCCTTCCAGCGATGTCCTTCCTCTCGAAGTCCTTGGCAGTGATGTCCTTCCTCTCGAAGTCCTTGGCAGCGATGTCCTTCCTCTCGAAGTCCTTGCTGGTCACTTTTCCACTCGCGTTCTTGTTTTGTCGGCACTCAATACTTTCACTTTTATATTTCTTTGACTGTCCCGGTGCCGAGTTGCGGGCGCCTTTTTATAGCAGCGACGCAGGCCCTGCTTCGCGCTATGACGGCGCCGGCTCGGCTCTGGAGCGGGGCCTGTCTGCCGCTCGTGTCCGCGAAAACGGCAGTATCACGTGATTTAGCGCGATGCCAAATCGCCGAAATCTGCGTGGCAGCCTCTCATTGGCCATAGCACCGTTATTGGCATACGAGTGAAAGTGTACACTACTTTCTCGCAGCCACAAGCGGTACTTCGGCCAACGGTCGCCGATGATCGCCGTGAGAGCGACGCGAGCAATGCGCTGAACACATACGAGCGACAGAGACAGACTACGTCGCTCTCTGCGCCCTTTCCAGTAGCGAGGGTCGCTACTATCGTACTCGCGTCGCTGTGTGGAACAATACATGCAGGCACGCATATATGCATAAGTGCACAGCAAATACATGCACTTATACATACACTACGTGCCCGTCTATATTGTTCCTCACACTCCCCTCTTCCTTCGGGAAACACGAAGCCTTCGTGTTAACATCCGTTCGGGACTCACTTCTGGCGCTCCCTTTTGTTTGCACTGCTTGCTTCTCTTCAGCAAGCAGTTCGCCGCGCTCCTCCAGCTGCAAGCAGTGCTACGCACAGGGCCGCTGTTAACACTCTGTTGTTAACAGCGCCGCTGCTACGCAACTCTGCGTACAGCTGATCGCTCCAGCCTCCAGCAACTCTGTGTGCTGCAGGTAAGTGGCTGAAACGTGTTAGGTAAATCTTCTCAGAAATCTACCAATTTTCTTCCAAATTTATATAGCGCGATCCTCTCCATGTTGTCCCTCTCCTGGACCGGGTTGCATTCTCCTCTGGCCACGCCCGCCGCTGCAGAAAAACACCCGTTTTCCACTGCTTTGCCAGCCTCCGTGGTTACAATGCGGCTGCGTGGCTGCTGCTGTCCCGATGTCGCTGCTGTCCCTTGTTGCTGGGATGGTGGTAGCGAAACGATCTTCCGTTGCAGATGCCGTTCACAACTGACCCGGGTCCGGACATCGGATATCGGTGGGGTTCTCGGCTCACTCCTCATTCGCGCACAGCTCCAGCGAAGTCGCTGGCCAATGCGCGAGGATCGGCCGGTCCGCCCTCCCGACACCTTTGCCGAACCGCTGGATTTCGCCAGTCATGTGGCTCGCATCTGCCGCGGCTGACCTCCCTGTACCCCACCCCATCGTCGCAGTAAGTACGCAGCGATGAACAAATTATTTTTAGACTGGCGGCGACTGCGGCTGCTGTGGTGGCTGCTCCTCAACTTCTTGGCTGCTGCTACTACTGCTGCTGGTCACCGCTACTCCTCTGGTCGCCGATGCTCCTCTGGCCGCTGCCAGTGACTGTAACTGGGCTTTGTAGGAGAATTCTTCTACTATAGACGACGTTCGAGGCTGGTTCTGGCGCGCCGACACTTTGACGCCGGTTGGGAAATCCGGCTCACTCCTCATTCGCGCACAGCTCCAGCGGAGTCGCTGTCCAGTGCGCGAGGATCGGCCGGGCAAACCCTTCCGACGCCCAAGTCCGGACGGCCGAGAAATCCAGCTACGTAGCAGAAGTCTATAGAGTTGAATTTTCACAAAAAGCCCTGCTCATATGCATGCATGCCCTTTTGTACCCTCTGCTGCAGCGCTGCCGCCAGCGGAGTGTCGGAAATTAACGGGTCCTGCACCAGCTAGTTCTCTCACTCTCTACAGGTCACGCTCTTCCAACACTCTGGCCTTATGGCTGAACACGAGGCATTGTTGTTGCATCTCTAATGCATTTCTCACACTCTCTCTATTTCCCTTCGCATATATGTGTGAGTGCACAGCAACTACATGCACTCATACATACGCTGCGTGCCCTATTTTGTTGTTGGCCGTTTTGCATGTCGCTAGCATCGACACCTTCGTGTCATCTCGTGCGCTAGCGATCGTGCGTAGCCGACAAAGTTCAGTAGCCTTTCGCCGCGGCTGTTGAACTTTGGGCGCTCTGCGTTGTTGTTGCCTACCACGCTCATCGTGATTTTCGTCCCATTTTTGCGCATGCGCTGACCACTGTGCGCCTTTCATGCTGTCGCTGTTTTCGTTCTGCGTGTGTGTGCGCTCTTTTTCGGCTCGGGTGCCTGATGTTGTTGTTGTTTTTTGCAGGGTGCGCGCGCAACTCAAACGGTTTCGGTCGTGCCTGTTGTTGTTGTGCCGTTTCGTAGCTGACGATTATTATTATGCTGCTGCGCATGCGCCTCCGTTTCGTGTGTGTGCGCGCGCAAATTCAAACAACTTTTTTGTTGTGTTCACAACATTTGTGCGCGCGCGCACATACAAACAACTTTGTGGTTCCGCTCACAACATTTTTGCTGTTTTTGCCGTGGATTTGATTTGCGCGGCCGATGTTAATTTTTGTTTATGTTTAAAAAAACTTTTCCCCCTACAGACATATATAGGTTTTTCCCCCTACATACATATATAGGTTTTTGGCTAATACACATAGCTATGTGTATTCACTCCCTTTTTTTTTTTTTTTATAAACTGGCTGGCAACTTACCCGCTTCTGCTCGATATGGCTTGAGGTCCGCCACATGAGCCGTCCTGCTCCGTTTATCTGCCTCTGAAGTGATCCGGCAGATAACCGGGGAGATCAAACTGACCACCGTATATGGTCCTCCATATCGTGGGGCCAGTTTCGCTGTGAATCCATCCGCGGCATTGGACAAGTGGCGTTCTTTTGCCCACACCTTGTCCCCTACGGCCGGCTTCCACTGCCGCCGCCGTAGATTGTAGTGCCGCGCTTGATCCTGAGCAGCTTTCTCCAGGCTGCGTCGCACCACCTGGAACACCTCGGCCATTTTCGTTGCTCGCTCCACCGGACTCTGTTCCTCTTGGCCTGTTCCCACTGTTTGTGCGTCGAACAGTGATTTTGGCAATCTTGGCTCACGCCCTTGCGTGAGGAAGGCTGCCGTATAGCCTGTTGACGCCGAAACGCTGCTGTTGACTGCCAGTGTCAACTCCGGCAACGCCTCGTCCCAACACCTCTGATCACTGCCCGCGAATTGCGCGATCATGGTCTTCACCGTGCGATTTGCCCTTTCGGTGGGATTTTCCTGGGGCGTATATGGCGCTGTCAGCTGGTGATGGACGCCTAGCTCGTCCAGGAACACTTTGTATGCGCGACTCGTGAATTGAGTGCCATTGTCGGTGATGAGTACCTTTGGCACGCCAAATCGTGCCAATATCCTCTCCCGGAACGCCTTTTGGAGCGCCGCCGTGTTCGCGCTTCTTAATGGCACCATCTCCGTCCATTTTGAGAAGCGATCGATGAACACCAACAACATCGTATGGCCATGCTTGGACCTGGGTAGCGGACCTACAAAATCGGCGCACACTGTTGCCCATGGTTCCTCGGGGATCTTGGTCAGCATCTGCCCCGCCGCTTGGAGTTGGCTGGACTTGTAGCGCTGGCACAGCTCGCACCGCTGCACGTATGTACGCACGTCGCGATACATATACGGCCAGTAGTACCTCGCGGCCAGCCGAGCAATTGTTTTCCGGCTCCCAAGGTGACCCGCGGTAGCTGCGTCGTGGTTCTCTTCCAGAACTTGCTTGCGCTGCTCCGTCGGCACACATAACTTCCACGCAGCCACGTCCTCATGGCCTGCCTGGTGTGGAATGTGTCTGTATACACTTCCCGCCTCCTCCCGATAATCCGGAAACTTCTTTGGGCTCCTACGCAGGTCCTGGCGAAGCTTGACAATCCAGCGACATCCTGTCCCAGCTGCATTGTCCTTGCTCGTCACCAAGCGGCATGCCTCTTCGCCCAGCGGCTGCCGTGATAGCGCATCGGCCACAACATTTTGCTTGCCTTTCCGGTATCTGATCTCGAAGTCGTACTGCTGCAACTCCAGAGCCCATCTAGCAATCCTCCCTGAAGGGCTCTCAATAGAGTTGAGCCACTTCAGTGCCATGTGATCTGTTACCACAATAAAATGGTGGCCTTCTAGATATGGCCTCGGCTTCCGAATGCCCCAGATGATGGCCAGACACTCCTTTTCTGTTGCCGAATAATTCCGCTCTGCGCTATTCAGTGTTCGGCTGGCGTACGAGATCACACGCTCTCCATCCTCCGAAGTCTGCGTCAAGATTGCTCCAAGTCCATAATTGCTCGCGTCCGTTTGCAAGCAGAAAGGCTTTGAGAAATCTGGGCACGCCAAGACTGGTGATTCCGTCAGCTTGGCCTTTACCGTCTCAAAAGCCCTCTGACGCTCCTCTGTCCACTCCCATTTGGTGCCCTTTTTCAGCAGTGCATTGAGCGGATGCACTGTGGTCGCAAAATCTGGCACAAAACGGCGGTACCATGAAGCCACTCCCACGTATTGCCGCAACTCTTTTACGTTGGCAGGTGGTTTTAACTCAGCAATTGCGGCCACTTTCTCCGGGTTCGTGCGGATGCCATGTTCCGTCACCTTATGGCCAAGATATTTGAGCTCCTTCTTAAAGAAATCGCACTTGTCGATGTTGATCCTTAAGTTGGCCGCTCGTAGCCGCCGGAACACCTCCCGCAGGTTGTCCATGTGTTCCTGGCGTGTTTTCCCAATGACGATGATATCATCCAGGTAGGCAAAGGCATGCGGCATCATTTCTGGGCCAATAACTTGGTCCAGCGCTCGTTGAAATGTTGCCGGCGCCGAATGGAGCCCGAACGGCATCACCTTCCATTGGAACAGCCCTTTTCCTGGGACTGTGAACGCTGTCAATGGCCGGCTGGATTTCTTCATTGGTATCTGCCAATACCCATCCTTCAAATCCAGGCTAGTTATGAAACGAGCCTCTCGCAGCTGGTCCAAAATATGGTGCACCCGCGGCAACGGATATGCGTCCTTAATCGATCGGTTGTTCAGCTGCCGAAAATCCACACACAGCCGCCATTTCCCAGTCTTCTTCTTGACCATCACGATTGGCGCGCTGTGAGGACTCTTGGACGGCTCGATGCAGCCTTTGGCCAGCAACTCATTCACCTGGCGGTTAATCTCGGCCTGCATTTTTGGATTCTTCGGAAAATAGCGCTGTTTTATGTCCTGCATCGTGATCCGATGCTCCGTGATCCTCGTAGTGCCCTTCACGTCCTGAAACTTCACAAGTTCCCTCCTCAGGAACGTATCCACCTCCACATCCTCATGGAGTGGGCTTTGAAGTCCCGGACTCGCCTCCATCGGCGTCTGTGGACGCACCTCAGTGCTGCTGACAGCCACTGAGAGCCTCTCCTCCAGCTTTCCACCTGGTGGCGGATTTCTGGGCTTAATCTGCAGTTCCAAGCCACCGCACTCAAATGCGATGCCCATTCTGGCCAAGAAATCCCAGCCCAGCACCAGATCGTCGATCACGCCTGGCAGCACCAGCAATGAAAGGCGGATTTGCTGACCTCCCAGCCTGATCCTTGTTTCCAGTTGCGAGTCCACCTGACTGCAACTGCCGTCTGCCAATCTTACGCGTCTTCGTGTGGCGCGCCTCACGCCCACTTCTCGGAGCCTGTCGGCCAGCTTCTCGCTCACAAAGCTGCTGGTGGCCCCAGTATCAATTGTGGCCTTGTGCTGATCAGCTCCAATGACCACAATTGCCGATAATTGGGTGCCTTCATCCAGAAGACTACCCACTAGTGTCTGGGGCCTCCGCGACGCTGCTCCCGCTCGCCCCTGGATGGCGGGTGCCTCTGGCCGTTTCCCGATTGGTATATATACTCGGGTTGACAACCCAAGTTTTAAAAGATATAGCGGATATATCTACGCCCATAGGGGGCGTGGCAAACCGCAAAAGTTTGTAGCTCCTACAGTTTTAGAGCTAGAAGCTTCAAAATTGGATGGTAAGTTACTGGTGAGCTCCTCTATCGATGCGCCAAAAATAAATTTTACGCCCCTTATGGGGTATGCCCGGCTAAAAAATACCCTGTAATTTTCGCATTTTTTGAGTGTAAGCATCCAAATTTCACACTTACGTTACCCTTCACTACTTCTAAGAACTGGCCAAAAATTATATGTCTACGCCTACTGGGGCCGTGGCAAATCGGACAAAACTATACGTTTTTCCGATTCTCAGTGAGAAAATCAGAATTATATACAGATATTACTGCTGATCTCCTCTATTGATTTCCAAAAAATTATATATGTACAAACCAATTGTGGGCGTGGCAATGGGCGTGATCTGTGGGGGTGTGAATGAGTATCCCGCAGTCGGTAGCGCCCGACTGCAACGTTCTTACTTGTTTTAAGTTCAGTTTGGTTCCTTTTATTGTAAATTATTATTTGTTTAATTGTATTCACTTCATTTTAAGATCAGTTTGTTTTTATTGTAAATTATTATTTGTTTAATTGTATTCACTTAATTTTAAGTACAGTTTGTTTTTATTGTAAATTTTTATTTGTTTAATTGTATTCACTTAATTTTAAGTTCAGTTTGTTTTTATTGTAAATTCTTATTTGTTTAATTGTATTCACTTAATTTTAAGTTCAGTTTGTTTTTATTGTAAATTCTTATTTGTTTAATTGTATTTCCTTAATTTTAAGTTCAGTTTGTTTGCACAGATAGCTCTTTCGAATTTTCGTGAGATAACCAGAAGCTTCTGGAATTATGTTCTCTTCGAATTCTATCGCGTCTTCTTGAATTGTTTTCAAGTTTTTTGCACAATCTGCGGCTTTGGCAATATGCGAATTTTGGTACACGTCACTGTCCAGGTTTTATTTAAAAAACTTGACGCGATATTGACCGTCGCGTGGGTTGCCTTTGCGTTAGTTGTTTAGCGGATAGCAGTAAACGGGGTACAAGAATTAATAACTTAGTTATTGCATCAGGATCCACAATTTATTACTATCCTACCGGCTATTTACGTATTACTGTGTGTTTGAGTCGAACTAATGCCGCGACACAGGCTAACGGCAACGCTAATATAATTTAAAAGACGAAGTCAAAGTTGGATTATAACAACTTGCTTTTGTTTAAAAGACGAAGTCAAAGTTCAATTATGACAACTTGCTTTATTGAATAGTAGCTTAAGACTAAAGACAATTTCATCATAGGCTTATTTTATATGTTGTTAAAATTACGCAGCAGCAACATGACGCGTCGATGCAACCGTTACTCTTGGTGACCGTCGGACGCGTTATTCTCAGAATTTGTTCTTTGCTATTTTTGTTGTTGTGCGGCAGCAACGTGCAACGGCACTTTCCAAATTCTCCGCCAGTCCGTTTGTTTATGATTTGGCTATCCGGTTTATTCTGGATTGGAGTCAAAGTGTGTGTGTATTGTTTCGCAGCACAATTGAGTGAGCTCTATTAGAATGCTTGCAACTTTCGGATGATGCATGTTGCTAGGAACAAATGTTTACTTGTGGGTGATGCATGTTGCGAGTTTGGGAATGGGAACAGCTTTTGGATATTGTGGACGTAATCAGTATGATTATGTCACTATATATATATATATAATTGAATATTTGGTTTAAATATTTACTTTGTGTTTAAGTCGAACTAATGCCGCGACACAGGCTAACGGCAACGCTAATATAATTTAAAAGACGAAGTCAAAGTTGGATTATAACAACTTGCTTTTATTTAAAAGACGGAGTTAAAGTTCGATTATGACAACTTGCTTTATTGAATAGAAGCTTAAGACTAATTTTTGTATGTCTATTGAACAATAAAGTGAGCTCTATCAGAATGTTTGCAACTTTCGGGTGATGCATGTTGCTGGGAACAAATGTTTACTTGTGGGTGATGCATGTTGCTGGGAACGGATTTATGCTGATTGTGATTTATTTCGATCGATGCCGATCGATGGGGGAGAAGCGCCAGCTTGGCCGCTCTTTGTTTACAATTACCAAGCTTGGGAATGTTTACATTAATATATTTCGATCGATGCCGATGGATGGGGGAGAAACGCCGGCTTGGCCGCTCTTTGTTTATAATTACCGAGCTTGGGAATATTTACATTAATAATTTGGCTATGGGAACAGCTTTTGGGTATTGTAGACGTAATCAGTATGATTATGTCACTTCCCTCTCCTTAAGAGGTGAGCCTGCGAGTCAAGGTGACACAGAAGGGTAAAGTTTTGGTAAAGTTGATTCTGTCATCTCGATAGTTGTGTTTTCTTGTTGTTGCTCTTCTGGTTGAATTGATGGCATTGTTTGATTGTTGGGCTCGTCAATTTGTTTCTTAAATTTTTTATGGATTAATATTATGGGGTTACAAGATACGTATTTAAAATATAAGATTACAATTATGAATATGATTATTGTGATTATAATGATTGTACATGTGAAGATATTATTTTGTGATACAATTTTTACAATGTCATCATGCTTGATAGGTTTTACTTTAATAATTTCTATGGGGGGATACAATGGTGTAAGATCAACTTCTGGTTGAAAATAGTTATCGCTTATAGTTATGTCATTTATTTGCAGTTTACATTGATTGATACTTATAATTTTCTTACCCTGAATATTAAGATTAACATTATTTTTCTGGCAATTTTGCTTTACAACTGTAGTACTTATGTTCCAAGTTACAATGGTATTAGGCTCGATATATTGTAACGAACCTCGGTTTATCCCGTGTTTAAGCCGGGCCGGACTCAGCCGACTGTGCGTTCGTGCCAACAAATTTATATGTAGCGCCTTGCGATAAATTACAATGCAGTGTGTTTATGTTTGCGTTGGGTATATTCTCTCAATTTACAAGTTTATATATTTGATATTTATTTATCAAATCTAGCGCTTAGTAAAGCACACCTTTTCACAGGCTCGCAGGTAGACGTTTAACGCACTCTGGCAAATGGTACGGCACTCTTGGTTTTCCAAGGATACGCTTGAGCACTCCAGGTGACGCCAGGATCCACACTGAATACTCTGGCGGTTCGCTCGGCTATTGCAGTGACTCCTACGCCTGGATACGCTCACAAGCACACCTTGAGATCTTCTCAAGCTACCGTCACCACTCTTACGCACAGCTACGCAAACGTTACCTTTGCTCCTGCTCCAGGATCCGCCACTAATGCTGTAGATTTGGCCGTGCTGCACCAATGTCCTGGTTGGTGGCAGCTGATGTTCTTCCGGTGTCCGCGTCTCAAGCCTATGTCCTCAATAGGCGTCCAGGATATCCCTCGTAGATATCCTTCCAGCGATGTCCTTCCTCTCGAAGTCCTTGGCAGTGATGTCCTTCCTCTCGAAGTCCTTGGCAGCGATGTCCTTCCTCTCGAAGTCCTTGCTGGTCACTTTTCCACTCGCGTTCTTGTTTCGTCGGCACTCAATACTTTCACTTTTATATTTCTTTGACTGTCCCGGTGCCGAGTTGCGGGCGCCTTTTTATAGCAGCGACGCAGGCCCTGCTTCGCGCTATGACGGCGCCGGCTCGGCTCTGGAGCGGGGCCTGTCTGCCGCTCGTGTCCGCGAAAACGGCAGTATCACGTGATTTAGCGCGATGCCAAATCGCCGAAATCTGCGTGGCAGCCTCTCATTGGCCATAGCACCGTTATTGGCATACGAGTGAAAGTGTACACTACTTTCTCGCAGCCACAAGCGGTACTTCGGCCAACGGTCGCCGATGATCGCCGTGAGAGCGACGCGAGCAATGCGCTGAACACATACGATCGACAGAGACAGACTACGTCGCTCTCTGCGCCCTTTCCAGTAGCGAGGGTCGCTACTATCGTACTCGCGTCGCTGTGTGGAACAATACATGCAGGCACGCATATATGCATAAGTGCACAGCAAATACATGCACTTATACATACACTACGTGCCCGTCTATATTGTTCCTCACACTCCCCTCTTCCTTCGGGAAACACGAAGCCTTCGTGTTAACATCCGTTCGGGACTCACTTCTGGCGCTCCCTTTTGTTTGCACTGCTTGCTTCTCTTCAGCAAGCAGTTCGCCGCGCTCCTCCAGCTGCAAGCAGTGCTACGCACAGGGCCGCTGTTAACACTCTGTTGTTAACAGCGCCGCTGCTACGCAACTCTGCGTACAGCTGATCGCTCCAGCCTCCAGCAACTCTGTGTGCTGCAGGTAAGTGGCTGAAACGTGTTAGGTAAATCTTCTCAGAAATCTACCAATTTTCTTCCAAATTTATATAGCGCGATCCTCTCCATGTTGTCCCTCTCCTGGACCGGGTTGCATTCTCCTCTGGCCACGCCCGCCGCTGCAGAAAAACACCCGTTTTCCACTGCTTTGCCAGCCTCCGTGGTTACAATGCGGCTGCGTGGCTGCTGCTGTCCCGATGTCGCTGCTGTCCCTTGTTGCTGGGATGGTGGTAGCGAAACGATCTTCCGTTGCAGATGCCGTTCACAACTGACCCGGGTCCGGACATCGGATATCGGTGGGGTTCTCGGCTCACTCCTCATTCGCGCACAGCTCCAGCGAAGTCGCTGGCCAATGCGCGAGGATCGGCCGGTCCGCCCTCCCGACACCTTTGCCGAACCGCTGGATTTCGCCAGTCATGTGGCTCGCATCTGCCGCGGCTGACCAGTAAGTACGCAGCGATGAACAAATTATTTTTAGACTGGCGGCGACTGCGGCTGCTGTGGTGGCTGCTCCTCAACTTCTTGGCTGCTGCTACTACTGCTGCTGGTCACCGCTACTCCTCTGGTCGCCGATGCTCCTCTGGCCGCTGCCAGTGACTGTAACTGGGCTTTGTAGGAGAATTCTTCTACTATAGACGACGTTCGAGGCTGGTTCTGGCGCGCCGACACTTTGACGCCGGTTGGGAAATCCGGCTCACTCCTCATTCGCGCACAGCTCCAGCGGAGTCGCTGTCCAGTGCGCGAGGATCGGCCGGGCAAACCCTTCCGACGCCCAAGTCCGGACGGCCGAGAAATCCAGCTACGTAGCAGAAGTCTATAGAGTTGAATTTTCACAAAAAGCCCTGCTCATATGCATGCATGCCCTTTTGTACCCTCTGCTGCAGCGCTGCCGCCAGCGGAGTGTCGGAAATTAACGGATCCTGCACCAGCTAGTTCTCTCACTCTCTACAGGTCACGCTCTTCCAACACTCTGGCCTTATGGCTGAACACGAGGCATTGTTGTTGCATCTCTAATGCATTTCTCACACTCTCTCTATTTCCCTTCGCATATATGTGTGAGTGCACAGCAACTACATGCACTCATACATACGCTGCGTGCCCTATTTTGTTGTTGGCCGTTTTGCATGTCGCTAGCATCGACACCTTCGTGTCATCTCGTGCGCTAGCGATCGTGCGTAGCCGACAAAGTTCAGTAGCCTTTCGCCGCGGCTGTTGAACTTTGGGCGCTCTGCGTTGTTGTTGCCTACCACGCTCATCGTGATTTTCGTCCCATTTTTGCGCATGCGCTGACCACTGTGCGCCTTTCATGCTGTCGCTGTTTTCGTTCTGCGTGTGTGTGCGCTCTTTTTCGGCTCGGGTGCCTGATGTTGTTGTTGTTTTTTGCAGGGTGCGCGCGCAACTCAAACGGTTTCGGTCGTGCCTGTTGTTGTTGTGCCGTTTCGTAGCTGACGATTATTATTATGCTGCTGCGCATGCGCCTCCGTTTCGTGTGTGTGCGCGCGCAAATTCAAACAACTTTTTTGTTGTGTTCACAACATTTGTGCGCGCGCGCACATACAAACAACTTTGTGGTTCCGCTCACAACATTTTTGCTGTTTTTGCCGTGGATTTGATTTGCGCGGCCGATGTTAATTTTTGTTTATGTTTAAAAAAACTTTTCCCCCTACAGACATATATAGGTTTTTCCCCCTACATACATATATAGGTTTTTGGCTAATACACATAGCTATGTGTATTCACTCCCTTTTTTTTTTTTTTTTATAAACTGGCTGGCAACTCACCCGCTTCTGCTCGATATGGCTTGAGGTCCGCCACATGAGCCGTCCTGCTCCGTTTATCTGCCTCTGAAGTGATCCGGCAGATAACCGGGGAGATCAAACTGACCACCGTATATGGTCCTCCATATCGTGGGGCCAGTTTCGCTGTGAATCCATCCGCGGCATTGGACAAGTGGCGTTCTTTTGCCCACACCTTGTCCCCTACGGCCGGCTTCCACTGCCGCCGCCGTAGATTGTAGTGCCGCGCTTGATCCTGAGCAGCTTTCTCCAGGCTGCGTCGCACCACCTGGAACACCTCGGCCATTTTCGTTGCTCGCTCCACCGGACTCTGTTCCTCTTGGCCTGTTCCCACTGTTTGTGCGTCGAACAGTGATTTTGGCAATCTTGGCTCACGCCCTTGCGTGAGGAAGGCTGCCGTATAGCCTGTTGACGCCGAAACGCTGCTGTTGACTGCCAGTGTCAACTCCGGCAACGCCTCGTCCCAACACCTCTGATCACTGCCCGCGAATTGCGCGATCATGGTCTTCACCGTGCGATTTGCCCTTTCGGTGGGATTTTCCTGGGGCGTATATGGCGCTGTCAGCTGGTGATGGACGCCTAGCTCGTCCAGGAACACTTTGTATGCGCGACTCGTGAATTGAGTGCCATTGTCGGTGATGAGTACCTTTGGCACGCCAAATCGTGCCAATATCCTCTCCCGGAACGCCTTTTGGAGCGCCGCCGTGTTCGCGCTTCTTAATGGCACCATCTCCGTCCATTTTGAGAAGCGATCGATGAACACCAACAACATCGTATGGCCATGCTTGGACCTGGGTAGCGGACCTACAAAATCGGCGCACACTGTTGCCCATGGTTCCTCGGGGATCTTGGTCAGCATCTGCCCCGCCGCTTGGAGTTGGCTGGACTTGTAGCGCTGGCACAGCTCGCACCGCTGCACGTATGTACGCACGTCGCGATACATATACGGCCAGTAGTACCTCGCGGCCAGCCGAGCAATTGTTTTCCGGCTCCCAAGGTGACCCGCGGTAGCTGCGTCGTGGTTCTCTTCCAGAACTTGCTTGCGCTGCTCCGTCGGCACACATAACTTCCACGCAGCCACGTCCTCATGGCCTGCCTGGTGTGGAATGTGTCTGTATACACTTCCCGCCTCCTCCCGATAATCCGGAAACTTCTTTGGGCTCCTACGCAGGTCCTGGCGAAGCTTGACAATCCAGCGACATCCTGTCCCAGCTGCATTGTCCTTGCTCGTCACCAAGCGGCATGCCTCTTCGCCCAGCGGCTGCCGTGATAGCGCATCGGCCACAACATTTTGCTTGCCTCTCCGGTATCTGATCTCGAAGTCGTACTGCTGCAACTCCAGAGCCCATCTAGCAATCCTCCCTGAAGGGCTCTCAATAGAGTTGAGCCACTTCAGTGCCATGTGATCTGTTACCACAATAAAATGGTGGCCTTCTAGATATGGCCTCGGCTTCCGAATGCCCCAGATGATGGCCAGACACTCCTTTTCTGTTGCCGAATAATTCCGCTCTGCGCTATTCAGTGTTCGGCTGGCGTACGAGATCACACGCTCTCCATCCTCCGAAGTCTGCGTCAAGATTGCTCCAAGTCCATAATTGCTCGCGTCCGTTTGCAAGCAGAAAGGCTTTGAGAAATCTGGGCACGCCAAGACTGGTGATTCCGTCAGCTTGGCCTTTACCGTCTCAAAAGCCCTCTGACGCTCCTCTGTCCACTCCCATTTGGTGCCCTTTTTCAGCAGTGCATTGAGCGGATGCACTGTGGTCGCAAAATCTGGCACAAAACGGCGGTACCATGAAGCCACTCCCACGTATTGCCGCAACTCTTTTACGTTGGCAGGTGGTTTTAACTCAGCAATTGCGGCCACTTTCTCCGGGTTCGTGCGGATGCCATGTTCCGTCACCTTATGGCCAAGATATTTGAGCTCCTTCTTAAAGAAATCGCACTTGTCGGTGTTGATCCTTAAGTTGGCCGCTCGTAGCCGCCGGAACACCTCTCGCAGGTTGTCCATGTGTTCCTGGCGTGTTTTCCCAATGACGATGATATCATCCAGGTAGGCAAAGGCATGCGGCATCATTTCTGGGCCAATAACTTGGTCCAGCGCTCGTTGAAATGTTGCCGGCGCCGAATGGAGCCCGAACGGCATCACCTTCCATTGGAACAGCCCTTTTCCTGGGACTGTGAACGCTGTCAATGGCCGGCTGGATTTCTTCATTGGTATCTGCCAATACCCATCCTTCAAATCCAGGCTAGTTATGAAACGAGCCTCTCGCAGCTGGTCCAAAATATGGTGCACCCGCGGCAACGGATATGCGTCCTTAATCGATCGGTTGTTCAGCTGCCGAAAATCCACACACAGCCGCCATTTCCCAGTCTTCTTCTTGACCATCACGATTGGCGCGCTGTGAGGACTCTTGGACGGCTCGATGCAGCCTTTGGCCAGCAACTCATTCACCTGGCGGTTAATCTCGGCCTGCATTTTTGGATTCTTCGGAAAATAGCGCTGTTTTATGTCCTGCATCGTGATCCGATGCTCCGTGATCCTCGTAGTGCCCTTCACGTCCTGAAACTTCACAAGTTCCCTCCTCAGGAACGTATCCACCTCCACATCCTCATGGAGTGGGCTTTGAAGTCCCGGACTCGCCTCCATCGGCGTCTGTGGACGCACCTCAGTGCTGCTGACAGCCACTGAGAGCCTCTCCTCCAGCTTTCCACCTGGTGGCGGATTTCTGGGCTTAATCTGCAGTTCCAAGCCACCGCACTCAAATGCGATGCCCATTCTGGCCAAGAAATCCCAGCCCAGCACCAGATCGTCGATCACGCCTGGCAGCACCAGCAATGAAAGGCGGATTTGCTGACCTCCCAGCCTGATCCTTGTTTCCAGTTGCGAGTCCACCTGACTGCAACTGCCGTCTGCCAATCTTACGCGTCTTCGTGTGGCGCGCCTCACGCCCACTTCTCGGAGCCTGTCGGCCAGCTTCTCGCTCACAAAGCTGCTGGTGGCCCCAGTATCAATTGTGGCCTTGTGCTGATCAGCTCCAATGACCACAATTGCCGACAATTGGGTGCCTTCATCCAGAAGACTACCCACTAGTGTCTGGGGCCTCCGCGACGCTGCTCCCGCTCGCCCCTGGATGGCGGGTGCCTCTGGCCGTTTCCCGATTGGCAACACGTCGCTGTTCGCACGCCGATGCGCCCGCATTGCCAGCAAAAGTCCAGGCGCTCGTTGCGGCACTCAATGGCGTAGTGGCCCTCTTGGCCACATATCCGGCATGCCCGGGCGGGGTTCTGGACATGTGTCCTTGGCCCTGCTGTGCCTGTCCTGGGCGCGGGTCGAGGTTTCGACTCTTCAACGGCCATGCTCCGGTGGTATTCTTCTTCATCCGGGCTCCCAGCGTCGTCCATGGCCATCAGTCGCGTCCTGCTGCCTCGCTGTTGCTGCCGCAACTTTTGCCGATCCCTTTCCAGATCCTCGAAATCGTTCGCCAGCAGCATCAGCTCCGTCAAGTTGCAGAACTGATATGGACGAGCGTATGCGCGCAGATCAGGCAAACTATTGCTGTAAATAGTTTTCAGCTCACGATCTGCCGCATAGCGTAGTGGCCGCATCAAGGTTTGCATCTCCACCATGTAAACCTTGAAGGGCTCGCCCATCATCTGCCTCCGTCGAGCAACCTCGTCCTTCAACTCCCGCATATAGTCCCTGGGCAGGAAGAACTCCTGGAAGCTTCTGACGAACGTTTCCCACGCTGTCCAGTGCCTGTTGTTGGCCACGTACCACTTTAAGGCCATGCCTTTGAGCAGCTCTGGCATCGACCTCGGGATCAGGTCCAGATCCAAACCATAGGTGTCGGCCGACCACTCCACTTGTTCCAAAAACTCCAGCGGCTTCGTTGTGCCATCGAAGCGGAAGCCCCATTCTCGCACCTGCTTGGCGACCTTTGGGTACTCCAGCGCTGTGCAGCTCGGCCCTCGTGGCCTTATTTCTGGTTGCGGGGTGGATGTGGCTCTCCACGATCCTCGTTGCATCTCTTGCAGGCGGGCGGCGGCGGCACTGGTGGATGGCAGAGACAATCGTGCCACGTTCACGATTTCATCTTTCTCACCCAGCTCGTTTTCCTCGACGGCGGTCAGCGCCTCGTCTCTCAGCGGCGAATGGCGTCCATGTAGCTTCGCAATCTCTGCGATCCTGATTGAATAGGGAATCCTTCCCTCATTCATGGTGACCCGCCGAACTGCCTCCGCATCGCGTACAGAGTGCCAGTCAGACTTACGCCGAACTCGATCCCGTAGCGCAGCACATCATCCTTCTTGAGATTATATACCCAAGCTCGCACCATTTTTATACCCTGAACCCATTGAAAATGGGAAATCAGGGTATAATGGTTTTGTTAAAATGTATGTAACAGGCAGAAGGAGGCGTGGCAGACCCCATAAAGTATATATATTCTTGATCAGGGCGATGAGCTGAGTTGATTTAGCTCTGTCTGTCTGTCTGTCTGTCTGTCTGTCCGTCTGTCCGTATGTATGAACGCGTCGATCTGAGAATCTATAAGAGCTAGAGACTTGAAATTTTTTATATAGGTTCGTGTATAGCACGCGCGTATCAAGTTTGTTTCAAAAAATCGATAGCTTTGATCATTTTAATGTTATCGATTAAAACGAAATCGGAAACCTGTTATAAAATTATGTCTCTCACATCTTTAAAACTAGAGACTCCTAATTTTGTATTTAGTATAATGTAGAGTTTTTACAATTTTGATTTTTGTTATATTTTGGATGCCACGCCCCCTTTGCCCCAAATTTGCAAAAAACGTATTTCAAGTGCTAGAGACTTGTGCTTCGGCAAATACACACATATGAATGACATGATCACGCTCTGCAAGTTTGATTAAGCAAGTCCATCTACAAAGGAACTTATTCAACAATTAACTTCCCATAATATAGCTCTTACTGCAGCCCGAGCGCAGTCGCTGCGTAAACTGCGCAGTCAGCATAGCGCTCGCTTATGCGTGCGTGCGTATGTGTATGTGTGTGTGTGTATGTGTTGCTCGTAATGTACATATTAAGAGAAGTGTAGAACGTTTGGAATATCGGCTCTTCGCAGGGTTCAGGGGATCTCCTAGTCGGGTACTCCCGACTAGAGCTTTCTTACTTGTTATTTTTTATACCCTGAACCCATTGAAAATGGGAAATCAGGGTATAATGGTTTTGTTAAAATGTATGTAACAGGCAGAAGGAGGCGTGGCAGACCCCATAAAGTATATATATTCTTGATCAGCTCGACGAACTGAGTCGATATAGCCATGTCCGTCTGTCCGTCTGTCCGTCCGTCCGTCTGTCCGTCTGTCCGTATGTATAAACGCGTCGATCTCAGAATCTATAAGAGCTAGAGACTTGAAATTTTTTATGTAGATCCGTGTATAGCACGCGCAGATCGAGTTTGTTTCAAAAAATCGATAAATTTGATCGTTTTAAAGTTATCGATTTAAAACGTTATCGAAATGCAGCTATAAATTTATATCTCCTACATCTTTGAAGCTAGTCTCCAAATTTTGTATTTGGTATAATGTGGAGTTTATACAATTTTGATTTTTGTCACATTTTGGACACCATCCCCCCTTTCCGTCCCTTCTCACCAAACTTGTAAAATCCGTATTTCAAATAGTAGAGACTTGTGCTTTAGCAAATACATACATATGAATGACGTAATTACGCTGTAAAAGTTTGATGAAGAAAGTTCATATACAAAAGAAGTTATTAAACATTTAATTTCCCATACAATAGGCATATTGCACCCCAAGCTGCGTTGACTGCGCAGTCAGTAGAGCGCGTGCTTATGCGTGCGTGCGTATGCATGTGTGTGTGTGTGCATGTGTTGATTGTATATATGTGTTAAATAAGAATAGAATGTTTGGAATATCGGCTCTTCGCAGGGTTCAGGGGATCTCCTAGTCGGGTACCGCCGACTAGAGCCTTCTTACTTGTCCTACACTGATTATATTATCGCAGGGCCCCACGTTGGGCGCCAGTTGTAACGAACCTCGGTTTATCCCGAGTTTAAGCCGGGCCGGACTCAGCCGACTGTGCGTTCGTGCCAACAAATTTATTGTAGCGCCTTGCGATAAATTACAATGCAGTGTGTTTATGTTTGCGTTGGGTATATTCTCTCAATTTACAAGTTTATATATTTGATATTTATTTATCAAATCTAGCGCTTAGTAAAGCACACCTTTTCACAGGCTCGCAGGTAGACGTTTAACGCACTCTGGCAAATGGTACGGCACTCTTGGTTCTCCAAGGATACGCTTGAGCACTCCAGGTGACGCCAGGATCCACACTGAATACTCTGGCGGTTCGCTCGGCTATTGCAGTGACTCCTACGCCTGGATACGCTCACAAGCACACCTTGAGATCTTCTCAAGCTACCGTCACCACTCTTACGCACAGCTACGCAAACGTTACCTTTGCTCCTGCTCCAGGATCCGCCACTAATGCTGTAGATTTGGCCGTGCTGCACCAATGTCCTGGTTGGTGGCAGCTGATGTCCTTCCGGTGTCCGCGTCTCAAGCCTATGTCCTCAATAGGCGTCCAGGATATCCCTCGTAGATATCCTTCCAGCGATGTCCTTCCTCTCGAAGTCCTTGGCAGTGATGTCCTTCCTCTCGAAGTCCTTGGCAGCGATGTCCTTCCTCTCGAAGTCCTTGCTGGTCACTTTTCCACTCGCGTTCTTGTTTCGTCGGCACTCAATACTTTCACTTTTATATTTCTTTGACTGTCCCGGTGCCGAGTTGCGGGCGCCTTTTTATAGCAGCGACGCAGGCCCTGCTTCGCGCTATGACGGCGCCGGCTCGGCTCTGGAGCGGGGCCGGCCTGCCGCTCGTGTCCGCGAAAACGGCAGTATCACGTGATTTAGCGCGATGTCAAATCGCCGAAATCTGCGTGGCAGCCTCTCATTCGCCAAAGCACCGTTATTGGCATACGAGTGAAAGTGTACACTACTTTCTCGCAGCCACAAGCGGTACTTCGGCCAACAAACTGAACAATTAAAACCATAAGAAAGTTAAGTGAATATAATTAAACAAAAATAATTTACAATAAACTGAACTTGAAATTAAGTGAAAAAAAAAAATAAATAAATAAATAAAAATAAATAAATAAATAAGATAAAATAAAAATAAAAAAATAAAAAAAAATAAAATAAAAATAAAAATAATTTTAATTATAATAAATTAAATAAACAAAATGGAAGGAGACGCAACAACACCCCTTTCCGATGCCAGCATGACACAAGTGATCAACCAACTTAAAAATGTTGAGAAGTTTACTGGAAATAAGAACAGTTTATACACGTTCGTTAACCTGATCGACTACATATTGGCACTTTACACCACCAATGATGCGAGGCAGAGGTCAATACTTTTTGGACTAGTGGAAAACTGCATCAGCAGTGAAGTTATGCTATCTCTTGGCATAAACAGTTTAACAACATGGACGGATCTCCGAAAGCAACTGATCCTTAACTACAAGACGCAAACTAAGAACCATGTCTTATTGGAGGAATTCAGGAGCACCCCATTCAAAGGCAACGTACGAGCTTTTCTGGAAGAAGCAGAACACCGTAGGCAGACATTGATGAGTAAGCTAGAATTAGAAAATAATTTAGATGAAAAAACATTGTATGCGCGGCTAATTAAAACCAGTATTGACGACCTAACCCAAAAACTACCTACAAATATTTGCATTAGAATTATAAATTGCGAAATTACCGATTTAAGATCTTTAATAAACATATTACAAGAAAAAAACCTTTATGAAGAATCCTGTATAAATTTAAATCAAAACAAAGTAAAACAAGATAGAAATTTCAAGCCGTTACACCCAAATCCCAATATTCAAAAGTTTCCCACATTTCTTCAACCAAATCATTCCTATGTCCCATATCGACCTTATTTTCAACAACCATATCTTCCACCAACACCTAATTATACTAACAATAACATTTTTTCACCTAATCATTATTCACCTCGACCAATGCAACTAACATCTAATCCGGTCAGACCATTATACTCTACATCCAGACCAAATTTTAGACAGAACCAATTTGACAATAATCGTTTTGGACAACATACACAAGTAACTGCACAACAAACCCCTTTCAATAGTTCTGGCGTAGTCAACCAAACAATAAAGCGTGCTAGACCTGCAGAAAGTGGACAAAGTAAAATGAGCATAGATGAAACTAGAAATCAAGACGAAATAAACTATCACGATTATATGCAAAAAGAATATTATAATCAGTTAGCTTCTTATTCCGAATACTATCCTCAATATTACCAACAACCAAGTTAACCACAAAGTTCAGACTACACATACACACAAACAGCCACAGCCGAACAAGAGACGAAGCAACCAAATGAAATAGAAATCGAGAAAGCCTAAAATTTCCAGCTGTTAATTGGTAGAAAACTGCTTTCAGAAGCACCAGCCGTTATAGATTATAAATCCCAAAATGTAAATTTATACAATAGAAAGTAAAAATTATTCAACGATATTCCGACCACAAACCAAAATCATTTCGTAGCTCAAACAAATCTTGAAACTAATCAACACTTTAACAATCCAATCAGAGATAAAACACAACATAGCGCTGACGAAGACAATAGTAATTTAATTTGCATTACAGAGAAACCAATAAACACATTTAAAAGACAAATTATATTTTCTAAAGGCATTCCAAATATTACAAAACATATTTATTTCAAAAAATTAATAATTCACATTACATACGATAACATGACAAAAGACAAAGCCGAAAAATATTTGATTGACTATTTTTGTACAAAGAGTAGTGTAATGTTTATAGACAGTGATGCAGATTTTGAAATCATTCAAAACGCACACAAAGAAATAATCAACACTAACCATTGTAAGGCGGCTGCCAGAGTAGCCGCCTCACATGGCATAGATATATAGTCAGTTATGTAATTAGTAATCATAGAACATAGTTTTAAGTTAGAAATAAGACGCAAGGAGCGCAACATAGTTTTAAGTTAGAATTAAGACGCAAGGAGCGCAACGTAGTTTTAAGTTAAGACGCAAGGAGCGTAACATATTTGAATTTGAATGTAACCGCTCGAGTGCGCGCCGACGATCGGCGATGCAACTCTGCGCAGCGTGGTGAAAGCTCCACCGTGGGGAGCGAGCGCTGTGGTGAGTTGCGTCGCCGAGGCGATCGGGCGGCTCGAGTGTGGTAGAATCGAGGGCTTAAGGTTAATTAGTTTTTGGCACGCGACGAGGACAGTCGAAGAGAAAAAGGAACAATACCAAATCAGCGAGCGCGGGGCGCCGCCGACGGGGAAACAAGGTTATTTGGACACGTGACCGGTACGACAGGGCTCGACCGGCGGTCAAGGTACAATAAGAAGAAAATGTTAACTAATAATAAATAAGGAAATTAGATAATCTAACAGATCTGATTTTCACTTTAACAAAGCCGGCTGAAACGCCATTCTAACAAATCGCGCGCCGGCCGACGTGAACCCCGTTGGCGGCCGCCACTAATCCGCAGTAGTTTTGAGCAGTAGTTTGGGCGAGGCAAAGTCCCGTCCGCCGCGCGGATAACCCCGGCATAAAAAACGGCGCGGCCTAGAGAGAACTTCAGCGGCGACGCTGTGCTGTTCCTCGGCCAGCCGTTCTACTGTATCAAAAATAGAAACTAATTCAAAGTAGAGACGAGGCTAAGTCCGCGTTTGATCATGCAGATAACCCCGACTCCAACACTTAGATTTTGCGAGCAATAGTTTGTATTAACCAAAACGACCCCCTTTCCCTTCCCTTAAGTCCCCGTCCCCGCACTTAACAAATATTCTTGTAGGTGCTGGTCCTGGGAGACTGAGTCTGCACCCCAGCCAGATTTGTAACTTTACAAGTGGCGCCCGAGCAGGGACTCTGGGACTACTAAGGAGCGTGGCATGTTCGCGGCGTAAAATCCTGCGCACATGCCCAAATAAAGGTGCTGGTCGGCAAATGCCGCAAAATCTACGTCAAGTCGGCGATACCCAAGCATACTCTTCAAGCGCGGCGACGGTAACGGCGAACGAAATTCAAGGGCACGGCGACGCCGAAAAAGTACAGCATGCAACGGGAAACGTCGAGAACGAGCAAGCGTGTACAGTGGGTCGAGAGCTAGAAATTTCGAGCAAAAATCGAGTGAACTGCAGGCCGAGGGCCAAAAACTCAGAGCAAGTGTGTGCCGGCGTAACATGTACGAAATTTTTTTTTGAGTGAGTTTTTTTTTTGAGAAAAATAAAAAGGTATACGTACAAAGAGAGACAGCGGCGAGTGGCGAATGAACAGTAGCGCACAGCGGCTTTGAGTGATTTTTTTTTGAGTGTTTTTTTTTTGGAAAAAAATATATATATATACGCACAAAGAGAGACAGTGGCGAGTGGCGAATGAACAGTAGCGCACAACGGCTTTGAGTGATTTTTTTTTGAGTGAGTTTTTTTTTTGAGAAAAAAAAAATATATATACGTACAAAGAGAGACAGTGGCGAGTGGCGAATGAACAGTGGCGCACAACAACTTTGAGTGATTTTTTTTGAGTGTTTTTTTTTTTGAAAAAAAAAATAAAAAATAAATAAATATATATATACGTACAAAAAGAGACAGTGGCAAGTGGCGAATGAACAGTGGCGCACACCGACTTTTTTTTTGAGTGAGTTTTTTTTTGTTGAAAAAAATATATATATATATATGAAGAGAGACACCGGCTACGAAGACAAGTGTACAGTGGGACAAAGTTACGTTTTTTTTTGAGTGAGTTTTTTTTTTGAAAAAAAAATATATATAGAGACGAGACAATAGTAAGAGGAACAAGAAGTGCACACTGGTACAAAGCAACGTTTTTTTTTAGTGAATTTTTTTTTGAGAAAAAAAATCGGCAACGAGAACAAGAAGAACAAATTAAATTAAAGTAAACAAATTTAAAGAAAGCAAAAGGAAAAAAATTACACGAAGGAAAATTCAGCACAAATCCAGGGAAAACTTCAGCGACAGAACGAGGCACCGCAACGAAGACGGGAAAACAGTCAAAGAAGGAGCAGAGCATAAATGGAAGGAGGTGAGTGCCAGAATCCGGGGGTGGGCGTGCGCTGGGTGTATCAGCGGTGTAAAGAGGAGCTGATCACCATAACCCAAGAGTTCGGGTTAGAAAGCGACGGACGTGTAGAAGACCTTCGAAAGAGGTTATCTGCATTCATCCAGAGCAGCGGCCACTCCGCGGGGGTCTGGGCACGTCTGGCAGAATTGGAGGCACGGTACGCCAAGATGCCAGAACCCTACCTAGGGGGTGCGGCGCCTTGTGCCGGTGGCCGGGCTTACCAGAAGTCCGAACCGGACCTGCGTAGAGCTCAGCTACACGAGCCGATCCCTGCGCCATCATGGAAGCTGAGCGTTCCGACGATCAGCGGGATGACCGAGGGCCGAAAGTGCGGAACACGGGAGGACTCGAGAGTCGACGGTGAGGTCAAAGAGCCGCCTCCGACCCTCAAGGTCAGCCAATATGTTCCTGCACACCAACCCCAGCCCGAGAGGAGCCCGCCCAGATGCATAGCAGAGCAGGTCAGGAAGTGGGGCATGAGGTATGACGGCCAGTCGGACCCACTCGGATTTTTGGAAATCTTGGAGGAGCGGGCCATCACATACGGCATCGACCTCGACCGTATGCCTAGGGCAGTAAGCGAGGTGCTCGTGGACAAAGCCGCCAGGTGGTTCATTACAAGCGGGTTAAGGGACGTGACCTGGGCAGAGTTTAAAAGTGGATTTCTGGAGTTCTTCCTGCCACCGCAATATTTTGAGCGCCTCGAAGATCAGATCAGGTCGCGTCGGCAGCGGGGAGGAGAGAGCTTCAAGGACTATCTCGTAGAGATTAGGCTGATGATGCGCCACGCAGCGTATAGTTCGGCACAGGAGCTGTACCGAATATACGAGAATGCCGCCCCTGAGTACAGATTGTACGTAAGACGTCATGACTTTACGTCTCTCGCACAGCTGACTCAGATGGCGGCGGAGTATGAAAATGTGCGGGACCAAGGGAAGGACCTGGAGAAGAGCGCCACGGCTGGACGGACGAGGACTGCCGGGGCGCAAAAAGCGGATAGTCGGTCCAACAACCCGTTCCGCTCGCAGCCGGCGGAATATCGTCCGACAGAGTCGCGACCAAGTGCGTCATCGGCACCATCTGCGAAGCAAACGGAGGCCGCACATCAGATGATGAGCCAGGATATCGGATCTGGGTTCGATCCGCGCCGGGTCTGCCATCGTTGTGCACAGACGGGACACTTCGCCCGGGAATGTCCCAACAAGCTGGTGTTGTTTTGCCGCCGTTGTGGGAAGACGGGGAGGAGTACGCAAGAGTGCTGCTACCGTGCAGACGCGGGAAACGGACAGGGGCGTCCTCTGCAGGAGCGGAGCGGCGCCAACTAACCAGCCGAGAGAGGGAGGAGTACCCGCTAGTGGTCGAAGAGGGGAGAATCGTCGCAAGGGTGGAGATTGCGGGTCGACGCATGGACGCCACAATCGACACCGGAGCCACGCGTAGCTTCATGAGCGAAGATTGCGTGCGCAGGAGGGCGATTCAGGGAGAGCTCCAGGACGTGCAGTCACGGATCAGGTTGGCTGACGGATCGTCACTGGAAGTAAAGAAGATGATGAAAGTGGACGTGAGTCTCGCCGGGAAGGCAGTGCGGATGACAGTGCTCATCATGCCGACCATGCTGGATCACGTCATCTTGGGGATGGACTTTCTGTGCGCCATAGGCACGACGGTGCGCTGTGGCCGCGCAGAACTGCTGATGAGGACGAAGGAGACACCGGCTGGAAAGGAGTCACCACCCTCCGCGAGAGAGGCGTCGAAAGAGGGCATCGCGTCTGGAGGACAAGAGATGCTCGCTCGGCGCCCAACTCTTGCAGAGGAGAGAGGACTGAACTCTGGAGTGCCGGGTGGGAAGCCTGCGACGAAGCAAGTGAAGGCGTCGGCAGAGGAGGAGTCGCCATCCGAGATGCGGGTTGAGTCGATAGAGGGCGCACCGTCTGGAGCACGGAAGGCGCCTGCTCGACGACGAGCTCGATCGAGGAAGCATCTGAAGGAGGAGATGCGGCATAAGGAGAAATTGGAGTCGATGGACGACGAGGGAAAGATTCCGGGGACCAGGGAGCGTCCGCCGGAAATAAAAACGATTGAGGTGGAAGAGAAAGAGGGCGCACCGTCTGGAGCACGGAAGGCGCCTGCTCGACGACGAGCTCAATCGAAGAAGCATCTGAAGGAGGAGGTGCGGCATAAGGACACAGAAGTGGAGAAATTGGAGTCGATGGACGACGAGGAAAGGATTCCGGGGACCAGGGAGCGTCCGCCGGAAATAAAAACGATTGAGGTGGAAGAGAAAGAGGGCGCACCGTCTGGAGCACGGAAGGCGCCTGCTCGACGACGAGCTCAATCGAAGAAGCATCTGAAGGAGGAGGTGCGGCATAAGGACACAGAAGTGGAGAAATTGGAGTCGATGGACGACGAGGAAAGGATTCCGGGGACCAGGGAGCGTCCGCCGGAAATAAAAACGATTGAGGTGGAAGAGAAAGAGGGCGCACCGTCTGGAGCACGGAAGGCGCCTGCTCGACGACGAGCTCGATCGAAGAAGCATCTGAAGGAGGAGGTGCGGCATAAGGAGAAATTGGAGTCAATGGACGACGAGGGAAAGATTCCGGGGACCAGGGAGCGTCCGCCGGAAATAAAAACGATTGAGGTGGAAGAGGAAGAGGGCGCACCGTCTGGAGCACGGAAGGCGCCTGCTCGGCTACGAGCTCAATCTAAGAGGCATCTGGAGGAGGAGGTGCAGTACAAGGATACAGAAGTAGAGTCGATGGACGACGAGGGAAGGATCCCGGGGACCAGGGAGCGTCCGCCGGAAATAAAAACAATTGAAGAGGAAGAGGGAGCTGGGACTCCCGCAGAGGATATGGAATGGCCAGAGGACCTAGAGGACGAACTCAGGGAGTTCTTGGAAAAGGAGCTGGCGCTGTTTGAGAACCTAAAGGGGGTGTCTCACATAGCGGAGCATAGCATCAGGATGAGGGATAATAAGCCACTGAAGCAGCGATATTATCCCAAGAATCCGGCTATGAGCAAGGTGATTGACGAGCAGATAGATGAGCTGCTTCGAGTGGGGGCCATTGAGCCGTCGCGAAGTCCGCACAGTGCACCAATAGTCTTGGTAAGGAAAAAGACTGGAGATTGGCGCATGTGCGTAGACTACCGACAGCTCAATGCACACTCGATTCCAGATGCTTATCCTGTTCCTAGGATCAATCACATCCTGGAGAAGTTGCGCCATGCTCGTTTCATCTCGACGTTGGATCTCAAGAGCGGTTATTGGCAGATCCCCATGGCGGCGGATAGCCGAGAATGCACAGCCTTCACCGTGCCCGGAAGAGGTTTATTCCACTGGCGGGTGATGCCATTCGGTTTGCATTCGGCCGGTGCGACGTTCCAGAGAGCGCTGGATACGGTCATCGGACCCGAAATGGAGCCCCATGCGTTCGCCTATCTAGACGACATCGTGGTGATCGGAGCCACCAAGGAAGAGCATGTGGCTAATTTGAAGGAGGTGTTCCGCCGATTGAGGGCGGCGAACCTCAAGTTGAACAGGAGGAAGTGCAGTTTCTTCAGAGAAAGGCTGGCGTATCTGGGACACGTGATCAGCGGTGAAGGAATTTGCACCGATCCAGCGAAGGTGGAGGCGATACAGAAGCTTCCGGCTCCTACCAATCTAAAGGAGTTGCGGCAATGCTTGGGGATGGCGTCCTGGTACCGGCGGTTCGTGCCAAACTTCGCATCGCTGGTCCAGCCAATGACGTCGCTCCTCAAGAAGGGCCAGAAGTGGGTATGGAGCGAGGACCAGGAGGAAGCTTTGAGGAAGCTCAAGGAGAACTTAACGACGGCGCCCGTCTTGGCGTGTCCCGACTTCTCGACCAAGTTTGTGCTGCAAACAGATGCTAGCGATTACGGACTCGGGGCAGTGTTGACGCAGACAGTCGAGGATCAGGAACGGGTGATAGCGTACGCCAGTCGAAAACTGCTGAAGGCGGAGGTGAATTATTCGGCCACTGAGAAGGAGTGCCTGGCAATCGTATGGGCAATTAGGAAAATGCGATGCTACCTCGAAGGCTACAGGTTCGACGTGGTGACGGATCACCTCGCTTTAAAGTGGTTAAACTCAATAGAGAGCCCTACCGGCAGGATCGCCCGTTGGGCATTGGAGTTGCAGCAGTACCAATTCGATGTCCATTATCGACGAGGGAAACTGAATGTGGTGGCCGACGCTCTCTCCCGGCAACCTCTAGAGATCTGTCAACAAGCAGTGGTAGCGGAGTTCCCCTGCAAATGGATCGCGAGGATGCACGAGAGGATCGTCAAAGAGCCAGCAAAATTTACGGACTACGTCGAGGAAAACGGACAGTTGTATCGAAACCTGGGACACCGCACAGATGAAGAGGACTACATACCCTGGAAGCTTTGCGTCCCCGTCGGTCAGAGGGGCAGGGTGCTGCGAGAGTGCCACGACGCTCCCACGGCCGGACATCAAGGTGTGAGGAAGACGGCAGCCAGGCTGGCCCAAAGATATTATTGGCCAGGCATGTTTCGGGATGCCGCCAAGTATGTGAAACGCTGCGTAACGTGCCAGAAGTTTAAAAGCGAGCAACAAAAACCGGCCGGCCAGATGCTAACGAGACAGGTAGCTGAGCCCATGGCCGTGTTGTGTGCCGACTTTGTGGGTCCGTTGCCGCGTTCGAAACGGGGCAACACCATGCTGTTGGTGTTTCATGACGCTTTCGCTAAGTGGGTGGAGCTGGTACCTCTGAGGAGAGCGACGACGGCGCTCCTACAGATTGCGTTTCGAGAGCGTATTCTGAGCAGATTTGGAGTGCCGAGAACGCTGGTCTGCGATAATGGAGTGCAGTTCGCGAGCAGGAGTTTCCGCTCGTTCATGGAATCCTTAGGGGTGGAACTCCAGCACACGGCTCCATACTCTCCGCAGGAAAACCCAACAGAGAGGACGAATCGCACAGTAAAAACGATGATAGCGCAGTTTATCGAGGGTCATCAAAGTTCGTGGGACGAACTGCTGCCCGAGATAACACTGGCTGTCAACTCCAGTGTGGCAGATTCTACAGGATTCAGTCCATCGTTCCTAATGTCGGGTCGGGAGCCACGCTTGCCGGCCGCATTATACGAGGAGGTCACACCTGGATCAGCGACGAGGGAATTGAGCCCGAATTCAAGAGGGGGCAAGATGAAAGAGATCTTCCACATAGTTCGGAGCAATCTGCAGCGGGCGTCGAGGGACCAAGGACGTCACTACAACCTGCGTCGACGGGAATGGAGACCCACGATAGGGTCATCAGTGCTGTTGCGGCAGCACCAACTCTCTAACGCAACAGAGGGATTCGCTGCGAAGTTGGCACCTAAGTTTGACGGTCCCTACAGGGTCGTCAAATTCATATCCCCCAATATCGTGCGTCTCGCGAAGCAGGGCGAGCGCAAACGAAGGGTGGCCAACATAGCGCAGCTGAAGCCATTCCATCAGGACGACAACGAGAGCGACGTGGGATCCGCAGATGACGACACTGGAAAGATGCACGACGAAGGAAGACTCGACGACGACGGGAGTGGCATCGACGGCGATGCATCAGATCCTTAAATATATTTTTTTGGTTTATGTAACTTTACTAATTCTAACTCTTAACGATCCCGAATTGTAACAATAATTAACTTTAGTAGTTGTTAGCCGTGCCGGGAGGAGTAATTAAGAATAGTAATTAATGAAAATAAGTTACAGATGGATGGAGAAGTTATCAATATCAGCAGCGAGGAGGAAGCCGAGATGGACTTCGAGGCAGAGAAGGACCTCGAAGAAGAAGTGAGCGGTGAGGAGGAAGTAGACGAAGAAGAAGTGAGCGGCGAGGAGGAAGAAAACGGAGAAGAAGAAGCGGAAGAAGAGGAATTAATGGATGTGGACGAAGACGTGCCGGAGGACGAGCCGGTATTCGTCGAAGACGTGAGCAGCGACGATACCGAACCCTTTCCCGGGGCGCAGGCACATGGTCGGCGAGGTGATCCCAGGCAGGGCCGGGATTATTACAGACCGCGCGAGGAACAGGGTCCGCCGCCATTCCTCCACACGGTTTATACCACGACGACGAACGTGGCAGAGAGACTAGATGGCTCGGTGATGCTCGTACGAGCAGAAGTAACCACCATCTTTGTAAAGGTGCCAGAATCCCGGCCGTCGCCCCCGTACGTAGAGGAACCACCATCACCACCCATCCTACAAGCTCTCCCGGAGCCGGACATAAACACCGTCTCCGAGGAAGAAGGGACGGGACGATGGGCAAGCCCGACGCCTTGGACAGCAAGTGAGGAGTTGGAGCATCCCACGATCGTCACGGCGAGTTCAGCGACGTGCGCGGTGGATGAGAAAGAGTGGGATGACGGCGGGGAAGGTTGTCCCTCCGTCACCATTCCCGCTCCGGCAGCCGCAGCACGGAATGAAGACGGATGGTCGGAGGACCAGGGGAGGAGACTTTGGACGAGGAGAGGCGAGCAGAGCCCCGCCGGAGTCGCTCGATTCGAGCCGGCGACAAGCGACGAGGAGGAAGGCCCCCTCTTCCGGCGCCGCTTCGATGGAGCGCGGCGGGAGGTGGACCAACTAAGCGTATCTCCCCGGGTCAGTGTACGCTACACGCCGGGAGCGGTCAACAACGAGAAGATTCTGTCAAGTCCCCACCTCTCGGAGCAACGACTGGCCGAGGGAGGACGGGCGCGTAGGCGCAAACGCCCAAGACGAAGGGGACGATCAACCTGCGCCCGGGATCGAAGCTCCGGCGAGCCCGTCCAACAAAAGAAGAGGATGCAGAATGAAGAACGACAGGCGGAGGATCAACGGCCGATCCCAAGAGACCAGACGGGGCCGATGACGGAGGACGAGGACAATTTGCTATCGGACATGGCCGATATCCTGGAAGGATGGGAACCGGATCTAGCCGACATATTCCCTGAGGCGGCAGATCCGGGAGAGGAGATGCCCGCGCTGGTCCCATCAAACTGGAAAATCTTTCCCCCTTGGATGATGCTTAGCCGCCCCCTGGTGGCATTATTGCGCAGGGAGATCGACGCGCAACACAGGCGGCACAGGCGCACTAGGTTCCGCGTCGAGATGGAGGACGCAGCGTACAACGTGACGGTGGCAGCCAATGGCGGGGTCGTCGTCGCTTTGCGGAAGAAAGGGGGGGTGTAAGGCGGCTGCCAGAGTAGCCGCCTCACATGGCATAGGTATATAGTTAGTTATAGTAATTAGTAATTATAGCAACATAGTTTTAAGTTAGAAATAAGACGCAAGGAGCGCAACATAGTTTTAAGTTAGAATTAAGACGCAAGGAGCGCAACGTAGTTTTAAGTTAAGACGCAAGGAGCGTAACATATTTGAATTTGAATGTAACCGCTCGAGTGCGCGCCGACGATCGGCGATGCAACTCTGCGCAGCGTGGTGAAAGCTCCACCATGGGGAGCGAGCGCTGTGGTGAGTTGCGTCGCCGAGGCGATCGGGCGGCTCGAGTGTGGTAGAATCGAGGGCTTAAGGTTAATTAGTTTTTGGCACGCGACGAGGACAGTCGAAGAGAAAAAGGAACAATACCAAATCAGCGAGCGCGGGGCGCCGCCGACGGGGAAACAAGGTTATTTGGACACGTGACCGGTACGACAGGGCTCGACCGGCGGTCAAGGTACAATAAGAAGAAAATGTTAACTAATAATAAATAAGGAAATTAGATAATCTAACAGATCTGATTTTCACTTTAACAAAGCCGGCTGAAACGCCATTCTAACAAATCGCGCGCCGGCCGACGTGAACCCCGTTGGCGGCCGCCACTAATCCGCAGTAGTTTTGAGCAGTAGTTTGGGCGAGGCAAAGTCCCGTCCGCCGCGCGGATAACCCCGGCATAAAAAACGGCGCGGCCTAGAGAGAACTTCAGCGGCGACGCTGTGCTGTTCCTCGGCCAGCCGTTCTACTGTATCAAAAATAGAAACTAATTCAAAGTAGAGACGAGGCTAAGTCCGCGTTTGATCATGCAGATAACCCCGACTCCAACACTTAGATTTTGCGAGCAATAGTTTGTATTAACCAAAACGACCCCCTTTCCCTTCCCTTAAGTCCCCGTCCCCGCACTTAACAAATATTCTTGTAGGTGCTGGTCCTGGGAGACTGAGTCTGCACCCCAGCCAGATTTGTAACTTTACACCATACTAAAATTCTTCGAAGTCTCAATCAATTAAAAAATATAAATGTAACTGCTCGAGTCGCGCCGACGATCGGCGATGCAACTCTGCGCAGCGTGGTGAAAGCTCCACCGTGGGGAGCGAGCGCTGTGGTGAGTTGCGTCGCCGAGGCGATCGGGCGGCTCGAGTGTGGTAGAATCAAGGGCTTAAGGTTAATTAGTTTTTGGCACGCGACCAAGACGGTCGAAAAGGAAAAGGAAAAGAAATAAGATCAGCGAGCGCGGGACGCCGCCGACGGGGAAATAAGGTTATTTGGACACGTGACCGGTGCGACAGGGCTCGACCGGCAGCTAAGGTATAATAAGAAGAAAGTGTTAACTAATAATAAATAAGGAAATTAGATAATCTAACAGATCTGATTTTTACTTTAACAAAGCCGGCTGAAACGCCATTCTAACAAATCGCGCGCCGGCCGACGTGAACCCCGTTGGCGGCCGCCACTAATACGAAGTAGTTTTGAGCAGTAGTTTGGGCGAGGCAAAGTCCCGTCCGCCGCGCGGATAACCCCGGCATTAAAACGGCGCGGCCTAGAGAGAACTTCAGCGGCGACGCTGTGCTTGTTCCTCGGCCAGCCGTTCTACTGTATCAAAAATAGAAACTAATCCAAAGTAGAGACGAGGCAAAGTCCGCGTTTGGACATGCAGATAACCCCGACTCCAACACCTAGATTTTGCGAGCAACAGTTTGTATTAACCAAAACGACCCCCTTTCCCTTCCCTTAAGTCCCCGTCCCCGCACTTAACAAATATTCTTGTAGGTGCTGGTCCTGAGAGACTGAGTCTGCACCCCAGCCAGATTTGTAACTTTACAAGTGGCGCCCGAGCAGGGACCCTGGGACTAATAAGGGGCGTGGCATGTTCGCGGCGTAAAATTCTGCGCACATGCCCAAATAAAGGTGCTGGTCGGCAAATGCCGCAAAATCTACGTCAAGTCGGCGATACCCAAGCATACTCTTCAAGCGCGGCGAAGGTAACGGCGAATGAAATTCAAGGGCACAGCGACGCCGAAAAAGTACAGCATGCAACGGGAAACATCGAGAACGAGCAAATTTCGAGCAAAATCGAGTAAACTGCAGGCCGAGGGCCGAAAACTCAGAGCAAGTGTGTGCTGGCGTAACATGTACGAAATTTTTTTTGAGTGAGTTTTTTTTTGAGAAAAATAAAAATGCATACGTACAAAGAGAGACAGTGGCGAGTGGCGAATGAACAGTAGCGCACAACGGCTTTGAGTGATTTTTTTTGAGTGAGTTTTTTTTTGAGAAAAAAAATGTATATATACGTACAAAGAGAGACAGTGGCGAGTGGCGAATGAACAGTGGCGCTCAACAACTTTTTTTTGAGCAAAAAAAAAAAAAAATAAATAAATATATATATACGTACAAAAAGAGACAGTGGCAAGTGGCGAAAAAAAAATATATATATATGAAGAGAGACACCGGCGACGAAGACAAGTGTACAGTGGTACAAAGTTACGTTTTTTTTGAGTGAGTTTTTTTTTAGAAAAAAAAAATATATATATAGAAACGAGACAATAGTAAGAAGAACAAGAAGTGCACACTGGTACAAAGCAACGTTTTTTTTTAGTGAATTTTTTTTTTGGAAAAAAAAATCGGCAACGAGAACAAGAAGAACAAATTAAATTAAAGCAAACAAATTTAAGGAAAGCAAAAGGAGAAAATTACACGAAGGAAAATTCAGCACAAATCCAGGGAAAACATCAGCGACAGAACGAGGCACAGCCAGCGGTGCAACGAAGACGGGAAAACAGTCAAAGAAGGAGCAGAGCATAAATGGAAGGAGGTGAGTGCCAGAATCCGGGGGTGGGCGTGCGCTGGGTGTATCAGCGGTGCAAAGAGGAGCTGATCACCATAACCCAAGAGTTCGGGTTAGAAAGCGACGGACGTGTAGAAGACCTTCGAAAGAGGTTATCTGCATTCATCCAGAGCAGCGGCCACTCCGCGGGGGTCTGGGCACGTCTGGCAGAATTGGAGGCACGGTATGCCAAGATGCCAGAGCCCTACCTAGGGGGTGCGGCGCCTTGTGCCGGTGGCCGGGCTTACCAGAAGTCCGAACCGGACCTGCGTAGAGCTCAGCTACACGAGCCGATCCCTGCGCCATCATGGAAGCTGAGCGTTCCGACGATCAGCGGGATGACCGAGGGCCGAAAGTGCGGAACACGGGAGGACTCGAGAGTCGACGGTGAGGTCAAAGAGCCGCCTCCGACCCTCAAGGTCAGCCAATATGTTCCTGCACACCAACCCCAGCCCGAGAGGAGCCCGCCCAGATGCATAGCAGAGCAGGTCAGGAAGTGGGGCATGAGGTATGACGGCCAGTCGGACCCACTCGGATTTTTGGAAATCTTGGAAGAGCGGGCCATCACATACGGCATCGACCTCGACCGTATGCCTAGGGCAGTGAGCGAGGTGCTCGTGGACAAAGCCGCCAGGTGGTTCATTACAAGCGGGTTAAGGGACGTGACCTGGGCAGAGTTTAAAAGTGGATTTCTGGAGTTCTTCCTGCCACCGCAATATTTTGAGCGCCTCGAAGATCAGATCAGGTCGCGTCGGCAGCGGGGAGGAGAGAGCTTCAAGGACTATCTCGTAGAGATTAGGCTGATGATGCGCCACGCAGCGTATAGTTCGGCACAGGAGCTGTACCGAATATACGAGAATGCCGCCCCTGAGTACAGATTGTACGTAAGACGTCATGACTTTACGTCTCTCGCACAGCTGACTCAGATGGCGGCGGAGTATGAAAATGTGCGGGACCAAGGGATGGATCTGGAGAAGAGCGCCACGGCTGGACGGACGAGTCGGTCCAACAACCCGTTCCGCTCGCAGCCGGCGGAATATCGTCCGACAGAGTCGCGACCAAGTACGTCATCGGCACCATCTGCGAAGCAAACGGAGGCCGCACATCAAATGATGAGCCAGGATATCGGATCTGGGTTCGATCCGCGCCGGGTCTGCTATCGTTGTGCACAGACGGGACACTTCGCCCGGGAATGTCCCAACAAGCTGGTGTTGTTTTGCCGCCGTTGTGGGAAGACGGGGAGGAGTACGCAAGAGTGCTGCTACCGTGCAGACGCGGGAAACGGACAGGGGCGTCCTCTGCAGGAGCGGAGCGGCGCCAACTAACCAGCCGAGAGAGAGAGGAGTACCCGCTAGTGGTCGAAGAGGGGAGAATCGTCGCAAGGGTGGAGATTGCGGGTCGACGCATGGACGCCACAATCGACACCGGAGCCACGCGTAGCTTCATGAGCGAAGATTGCGTGCGCAGGAGGGCGATTCAGGGAGAGCTCCAGGACGTGCAGTCACGGATCAGGTTGGCTGACGGATCGTCACTGGAAGTAAAGAAGATGATGAAAGTGGACGTGAGTCTCGCCGGGAAGGCAGTGCGGATGACAGTGCTCATCATGCCGACCATGCTGGATCACGTCATCTTGGGGATGGACTTTCTGTGCGCCATAGGCACGACGGTGCGCTGTGGCCGCGCAGAACTGCTGATGAGGACGAAGGAGACACCGGCTGGAAAGGAGTCGCCACCCTCTGCGAGAGAGGCGTCGAAAGAGGGCATCGCGTCTGGAGGACAAGAGATGCTCGCTCGGCGTCCAACTCTTGCAGAGAAGAGAGGACTGAACTCTGGAGTGCCGGGTGGGAAGCCTGCGACGAAGCAAGTGAAGGCGTCGGCAGAGGAGGAGTCGCCATCCGAGATGCGGGTTGAGTCGATAGAGGGCGCACCGTCTGGAGCACGGAAGGCGCCTGCTTGACGACGAGCTCGATCGAGGAAGCATCTGAAGGAGGAGGTGCGGCATAAGGAGAAATTGGAGTCGATGGACGACAAGGGAAAGATTCCGGGGACCAGGGAGCGTCCGCCGGAAATAAAAACGATTGAGGTGGAAGAGAAAGAGGGCGCACCGTCTGGAGCACGGAAGGCGCCTGCTCGACGACGAGCTCGATCGAAGAAGCATCTGAAGGAGGAGGTGCGGCATATGGAGAAATTGGAGTCGATGGACGACGAGGGAAAGATTCCGGGGACCAGGGAGCGTCCGCCGGAAATAAAAACGATTGAGGTGGAAGAGGAAGAGGGCGCACCGTCTGGAGCACGGAAGGCGCCTGCTCGACGACGAGCTCAATCGAAGAGGCATCTGGAGGAGGAGGTGCGGTACAAGGATACAGAAGTAGAGTCGATGGACGACGAGGGAAGGATTCCGGGGACCAGGGAGCGTCCGCCGGAAATAAAAACAATTGAGGTAGAAGAGGAAGAGGGAGCTGGGACTCCCGCAGAGGATATGGAATGGCCAGAGGACCTGGAGGACGAACTCAGGGAGTTCTTAGAAAAGGAGCTGGCGCTGTTTGAGAACCTAAAGGGGGTGTCTCACATAGCGGAGCATAGCATCAGGATGAGGGATAATAAGCCACTGAAGCAGCGATATTATCCCAAGAACCCGGCTATGAGCAAGGTGATTGACGAGCAGATAGATGAGCTGCTTCGAGTGGGGGCCATTGAGCCGTCGCGAAGTCCGCACAGTGCACCAATAGTCTTGGTAAGGAAAAAGACTGGAGATTGGCGCATGTGCGTAGACTACCGACAGCTCAATGCACACTCGATTCCAGATGCTTATCCTGTTCCTAGGATCAATCACATCCTGGAGAAGTTGCGCCACGCTCGTTTCATCTCGACGTTGGATCTCAAGAGCGGTTATTGGCAGATCCCCATGGCGGCGGATAGCCGAGAATGCACAGCCTTCACCGTGCCCGGAAGAGGTTTATTCCACTGGCGGGTGATGCCATTCGGTTTGCATTCGGCCGGTGCGACGTTCCAGAGAGCGCTGGATACGGTCATCGGACCCGAAATGGAGCCCCATGCGTTCGCCTATCTAGACGACATCGTGGTGATCGGAGCCACCAAAGAAGAGCATGTGGCTAATTTGAAGGAGGTGTTCCGCCGATTGAGGGCGGCGAACCTCAAGTTGAACAGGAGGAAGTGCAGTTTCTTCAGAGAAAGGCTGGCGTATCTGGGACACGTGATCAGCGGTGAAGGAATTTGCACCGATCCAGCAAAGGTGGAGGCGATACAGAAGCTCCCGGCTCCTACCAATCTAAAGGAGTTGCGGCAATGCTTGGGGATGGCGTCCTGGTACCGGCGGTTCGTGCCAAACTTCGCATCGCTGGTCCAGCCAATGACGTCGCTCCTCAAGAAGGGCCAGAAGTGGGTATGGAGCGAGGACCAGGAGGAAGCTTTGAGGAAGCTCAAGGAGAACTTAACGACGGCGCCCGTCTTGGCGTGTCCCGACTTCTCGGCCAAGTTTGTGCTGCAAACAGATGCTAGCGACTACGGACTCGGGGCAGTGTTGACGCAGACAGTCGAGGATCAGGAACGGGTGATAGCGTACGCCAGTCGAAAGTTGCTGAAGGCGGAGGTGAATTATTCGGCCACAGAGAAGGAGTGCCTGGCAATCGTATGGGCAATTAGGAAAATGCGATGCTACCTCGAAGACTACAGGTTCGACGTGGTGACGGATCACCTCGCTTTAAAGTGGCTAAACTCAATAGAGAGCCCTACCGGCAGGATCGCCCGTTGGGCATTGGAATTGCAGCAGTACCAATTCGATGTCCATTATCGACGAGGGAAACTGAATGTGGTGGCCGACGCTCTCTCCCGGCAACCTCTAGAGATCTGTCAACAAGCAGTGGTAGCGGAGTTCCCCTGCAAATGGATCGCGAGGATGCACGAGAGGATCGTCAAAGAGCCAGCAAAATTTACGGACTACGTCGAGGAAAACGGACAGTTGTATCGAAACCTGGGACACCGCACAGATGAAGAGGACTACATACCCTGGAAGCTTTGCGTCCCCGTCGGTCAGAGGGGCAGGGTGCTGCGAGAGTGCCACGACGCTCCCACGGCCGGACATCAAGGTGTGAGGAAGACGGCAGCCAGGCTGGCCCAAAGATATTATTGGCCAGGCATGTTTCGAGATGCCGCCAAGTATGTGAAACGCTGCGTAACGTGCCAGAAGTTCAAAAGCGAGCAACAAAAACCGGCCGGCCAGATGCTAACGAGACAGGTGGCTGAGCCCATGGCCGTGTTGTGTGCCGATTTTGTGGGTCCGTTGCCGCGTTCGAAACGGGGCAACACCATGCTGTTGGTGTTTCATGACGCTTTCGCTAAGTGGGTGGAGCTGGTACCTCTGAGGAGAGCGACGACGGCGCTCCTACAGATTGCGTTTCGAGAGCGTATTCTGAGCAGATTTGGAGTGCCGAGAACGCTGGTCTGCGATAATGGAGTGCAGTTCGCGAGTAGGAGTTTCCGCTCGTTCAGGAATCCTTAGGGGTGGAACTCCAGCACACGGCTCCATACTCTCCGCAGGAAAACCCAACAGAGAGGACGAATCGCACAGTAAAAACGATGATAGCGCAGTTTATCGAGGGTCATCAAAGTTCGTGGGACGAACTGCTGCCCGAGATAACACTGGCTGTCAACTCCAGTGTGGCAGATTCTACAGGATTCAGTCCATCGTTCCTAATGTCGGGTCGGGAGCCACGCTTGCCGGCCGCATTATACGAGGAGGTCACACCTGGATCAGCGACGAGGGAATTGAGCCCGAATTCAAGAGGGGGCAAGATGAAAGAGATCTTCCACATAGTTCGGAGCAATCTGCAGCGGGCGTCGAGGGACCAAGGACGTCACTACAACCTGCGTCGACGGGAATGGAGACCCACGATAGGGTCATCAGTGCTGTTGCGGCAGCACCAACTCTCTAACGCAACAGAGGGATTCGCTGCGAAGTTGGCACCTAAGTTTGACGGTCCCTACAGGGTCGTCAAATTCATATCCCCCAATATCGTGCGTCTCGCGAAGCAGGGCGAGCGCAAACGAAGGGTGGCCAACATAGCGCAGCTGAAGCCATTCCATCAGGACGACAACGAGAGCGACGTGGGATCCGCAGATGACGACACTGGAAAGATGCACGACAAAGGAAGACCCGACGACGACGGGAGTGGCATCGACGGCGATGCATCAGATCCTTAAAGATTTTTTTTTGGTTTATGTAACTTTACTAATTCTAACTCTTAACGATCCCGAATTGTAACAATAATTAACTTTAGTAGTTGTTAGCCGTGCCGGGAGGAGTAATTAAGAATAGTAATTAATGAAAATAAGTTACAGATGGATGGAGAAGTTATCAATATCAGCAGCGAGGAGGAAGCCGAGATGGACTTCGAGGCAGAGACGGACCTCGAAGAAGAAGTGAGCGGCGAGGAGGAAGTAGACGAAGAAGAAGTGAGCGGCGAGGAGGAAGAAAACGGGGAAGAAGAGGCGGAAGAAGAGGAATTGATGGATGTGGACGAAGACGTGCCGGAGGACGAGCCGGTATTCGTCGAAGACGTAAGCAGCGACGATACCGAACCCTTTCCCGGAGCGCAGGCACATGGTCGGCGAGGTGATCCCAGGCAGGGCCGGGATTATTACAGACCGCGCGAGGAACAGGGTCCGCCGCCATTCCTCCACACGGTTTATACCACGACGACGAACGTGGCAGAGAGACTAGATGGCTCGGTGATGCTCGTACGAGCAGAAGTAACCACCATCTTTGTAAAGGTGCCAGAATCCCGGCCGTCGCCCCCGTACGTAGAGGAACCACCATCACCACCCATCCTACAAGCTCTCCCGGAGCCGGACATAAACACCGTCTCCGAGGAAGAAGGGACGGGACGATGGGCAAGCCCGACGCCTTGGACAGCAAGTGAGGAGGAGTTGGAGCATCCCACGATCGTCACGGCAAGTTCAGCGACGTGCGCGGTGGATGAGAAAGAGTGGGATGACGGCGGGGAAGGTTGTCCCTCCGTCACCACTCCCGCTCCGGCGGCCGCAGCACAGAATGAAGACGGATGGTCGGAGGACCAGGGGAGGAGACTTTGGACGAGGAGAGGCGAGCAAAGCCCCGCCGGAGTCGCTCGATTCGAGCCGGCGACAAGCGACGAGGAGGAAGGTCCCCTTTTTCGGCGCCGCTTCGATGGAGCGCGGCCGGGGGTGGACCAACAAAGCGGATTTCCCCGGGTCAGTGTACGCTACACGCCGGGAGCAGTCAACAACGAGAAGATTCTGTCCAGACCCCACCTCTCGGAGCCACGACTGGCCGAGGGAGGACGGGCGCGTAGGCGCAAACGCCCAAGACGAAGGGGGCGATCAACCTGCGCCCGGGATCGAAGCTCCGGCGAGCCCGTCCAACAAAAGAAGAGGATGCAGAATGAAGAACGACAGGCGGAGGATCAACGGCCGATCCCAAGAGACCAGACGGGGCCGATGACGGAGGACGAGGACAATTTGCTATCGGACATGGCCGATATCCTGGAAGGATGGGAATCGGATCTAGCCGACATATTCCCTGAGGCGGCAGATCCGGGAGAGGAGATGCCCGCGCTGGTCCCATCAAACTGGAAAATCTTTCCCCCGTGGATGATGCTTAGCCGCCCCCTGGTGGCATTATTGCGCAAGGAGATCGACGCGCAACACAAGCGGCACAGGCGCACTAGGTTCCGCGTCGAGATGGAGGACGCAACGTACAACGTGACGGTGGCAGCCAATGGCGGGGTCGTCGTCGCTTTGCTGAAGAAAGGGGGGGGGGGTGTAAGGCGGCTGCCAGAGTAGCCGCCTCACATGGCATAGGTATATAGTTAGTTTAGTAATTAGTAATTATAACAATATAGTTTTAAGTTAGAAATAAGACGCAAGGAGCGCAACATAGTTTTAAGTTAGAATTAAGACGCAAGGAGCGCAACATAGTTTTAAGTTAAGACGAAAGGAGCGTAACATATTTGAATTTGAATGTAACCGCTCGAGTGCGCGCCGACGATCGGCGATGCAACTCTGCGCAGCGTGGTGAAAGCTCCACCGTGGGGAGCGAGCGCTGTGGTGAGTTGCGTCGCCGAGGCGATCGGGCGGCTCGAGTGTGGTAGAATCAAGGGCTTAAGGTTAATTAGTTTTTGGCACGCGACCAAGACGGTCGAAAAGGAAAAGGAAAAGATATAAGATCAGCGAGCGCGGGGCGCCGCCGACGGGAAAATAAGGTTATTTGGACACGTGACCGGTGCGACAGGGCTCGACCGGCAGCTAAGGTATAATAAGAAGAAAGTGTTAACTAATAATAAATAAGGAAATTAGATAATCTAACAGATCTGATTTTTATACCCTGAACCCATTGAAAATGGGAAATCAGGGAATAATGGTTTTGTTAAAATGTATGTAACAGGCAGAAGGAGGCGTGGCAGACCCCATAAAGTATATATATTCTTGATCAGGGCGACGAGCTGAGTTGATTTAGCCCTGTCTGTCTGTCTGTCTGTCTGTCCGTCTGTCCGTCTGTCCGTCTGCCCGTCTGTCCGTATGTATGAACGCGTCGATCTCAGAATCTATAAGAGCTAGAGACTTGAAATTTTTTATGTAGGTTCCTGTATAGCACGCGCATATCAAGTTTGTTTCAAAAAATCGATAATTTTGATCGTTTTAATGTTATCGATTAAAAACGAAATCGGAAACCTGTTATAAAAATTTGTCTCGCACATCTTTAAAGCTAGAGACTCCTTATTTTGTATTTAGTATAATGTAGAGTTTTTACAATTTTGATTTTTGTTATATTTTGGATGCCACGCCCCTTTCGCCCCCAATTTGCAAAAAACGTATTTCAAGTGCTAGAGACTTGTCCTTCGGCACATACACATATATGAATGACATGATCACGCTCTGAAAGTTTGATTAAAAAAGTCCATCTACAAAGGAACTTATTCAACAATTAACTTCCCATAATATAGCTCTTACTGCAGCCCGAGCTCAGTCGCTGCGTAAACTGCGCAGTCAGCAGAGCGCACGCTTATGCGTGCGTGCGTATGTGTGTATGTGTGTGTGTATGTGTTGCTCGTAATGTACATATTAAGAGAAGTGTAGAACGTTTGGAATATCGGCTCTTCGCAGGGTTCAGGGGATCTCCTAGTCGGGTACTCCCGACTAGAGCTTTCTTACTTGTTACTTTAACAAAGCCGGCTGAAACGCCATTCTAACAAATCGCGCGCCAGCCGACGTGTACCCCGTTGGCGGCCGCCACTAATACGAAGTAGTTTTGAGCAGTAGTTTGGGCGAGGCAAAGTCCCGTCCGCCGCGCGGATAACCCCGGCATAAAAACGGCGCGGCCTAGAGAGAACTTCAGCGGCGACGCTGTGCTTGTTCCTCGGCCAGCCGTTCTACTGTATCAAAAATAGAAACTAATCCAAAGTAGAGACGAGGCAAAGTCCGCGTTTGGACATGCAGATAACCCCGACTCCAACACTTAGATTTTGCGAGCAACAGTTTATATTAACCAAAACGACCCCCTTTCCCTTCCCTTAAGTCCCCGTCCCCGCACTTAACAAATATTCTTGTAGGTGCTGGTCCTGGGAGACTGAGTCTGCACCCCAGCCAGATTTGTAACTTTACACTCTTCTGTGAAACTTACTATTTCCCTAACAGCCAATTACTAATACAAAACATAATAAACGAATGTAACATTTGCAGCTTAGCAAAAACCGAACACAGAAACACCAACATGCCGATGAAAATTACCCCCAAGCCCGAACATTGTCGTGATAAATTTGTAATAGACATTTATTCCTCTGAAGGCAAACGTATATTTAATCAGTTAGGAAAACCAATAATATTAAAAGCTGACCGAGACGGCGCATTTTCCAGCTTAGCACTCAAAAAATGGCTTGAAAATGAAGGAGTAGAAATACAATTAAATACTACAACAAGTAAGAAAGCTCTAGTCGGCGGTACCCGACTAGGAGATCCCCTGAACCCTGCGAAGAGCCGATATTCCAAACATTCTATGCTTATTTAACATATATATACAATCAACACATGCACACACACACACACACATGCATACGCACGCACGCATAAGCACGCGCTCTGCTGACTACGCAGTCAACGCAGCGACTGCGCTTGGGCTGTAATATGCCTATTGTATGGGAAATTAAATGTTTAATAACTTCTTTTGTATATGAACTTTCTTAATCAAACTTTCACAGCGTAATAATGTCATTTATATGTATGTATTTGCCAAAGCACAAGTCTCTAGTATTTGAAATACGGCTTTTACAAGTTTGGGGGCAAGGGAAGGAAAGGGGGGGTGGTATCAAAAATGTGACAAAAATCAAAATTGTATAAACTCCACATGATACTAAATACAAAATTTGGACACTCTAGCTCTAAAGATGTGGGAGATATAGATTTATAACTGCATATCGATAACGTTTTAAATCGATAACTTTAAAACGATCAAATTTATCGATATTTTGAAACAAACTCGATCTGCGCGTGCTATACACGGATATACATAAAAAATTTCAAGTCTCTAGCTTTTATAGATTCTGAGATCGACGCGTTCATACATACGGACAGACGGACAGACGGACGGACGGACAGACGGACAGACGGACAGACGGACATGGCTATATCGACTCAGTTCGTCGAGCTGATCAAGAATATATATACTTTATGGGGTCTGCCACGCCTCCTTCTGCCTGTTACATACATTTTAACAAAACCATTATACCCTGTTTTCCCATTTTCAATGGGTTCAGGGTATAAAAACAGGAATAGCAGACATCGAACGACTACACAAAACAATAAACGAAAAAATTAGAATAATAAACACTTTAAATGACGAAGAAAATAAACTCAGTAAAATAGAAACCATTCTTTACATTTACAATCACAAAACAAAACATGACACAACTGGACAAACTCCTGCACACATATTTTTGTATGCTGGACAACCAAAGTTAGACATTCAAGAAAAAAAAGAAAAAGTAATAAATAAAATCAACAGTGACCGACAAGAATACGAAGTCGATACCAGATATCGAAAAGGACCGTTACAAAAAGGAAAATTAGAAAATCCCTTTAAAGCCAATAAAAATGTTGAAAAAGTATATAAAGATCATTACCAAATTACTAACAAAAATAGAATTACACGTTACTATAAAACACAATTTAAAACAAGTAAGAACGTTGCAGTCGGGCGCTACCGACTGCGGGATACTCATTCACACCCCCACAGATCACGCCCATTGCCACGCCCACAATTGGTTTGTACATATATAATTTTTTGGAAATCAATAGAGGAGATCAGCAGTAATATCTGTATATAATTCTGATTTTCTCATCATTTTTAGCCAGTTCTTAGAAGTAGTGAAGGGTAACGTAAGTGTGAAATTTGGATGCTTACACTCAAAAAATGCGAAAATTACAGGGTATTTTTTAGCCGGGCATACCCCATAAGGGGCGTAAAAATTATTTTTGGGGCATCGATAGAGGAGCTCACCAGTAACTTACCATCCAATTTTGAAGCTTCTAGCTCTAAAACTGTAGGAGCTACAAACTTTTGCGGTTTGCCACGCCCCCTATGGGCGTAGATATATCCGCCATATCTTTTCCAACTTGGGTTGTCAATCCGAGTATATGTACCAAGTTTCAAATCTCTAGCATCAATAGTGCTCAAAATATTACAGAATTTGAAAAATCACTATATAGTCAGATCCGATTTGCCACGCCCCTAGTAGGCGTGGATATATAGATTTTTGGTCGATCTTCATAGGATCGTATCAGTAACCTACGTGCCAAATTTGGGCATTCTAGCTTTAAAACTGTAGAAGATACAGTTTTACCCGATTTGCCACGCCCCCAATGGGCGTGGATATATCCGCCATAGCTTTTTGATCTTGGGTTGTCAACACGAGTATATATTCCAAATTGCAACTCTCTAGCACTTCTAGAAGTAGTGTTTCTGAGATCTCGGAAAATGCATTTTCCGATTTGCCACGCCCCTAGTGGGCGTATCGGGAAAATCTTGACACTTTATAATTCGAGGGTATACACGAGTATATATTCCAAATTTCAACTCTCTAGCTTCAAAACTGTGCAAATGGTTTGCGTTCATACGGACAGACGGACAGACGGACGGACAGCGTGACGGACATTGCACAAAACCAATATACTCATTTCACTTTGTGAATGAGTATAAAAATTAAAGAAAATTAACCAAATTCTAGTCCCACAGGTTTCTACTTCATAATCATACCACACCCAACAAATACAGATAAAACTAATTGACTTTCAAGCTACTAACACAATCAAAACTATCCCATATCCTGATCACAATGGCTACTTATTATGAAAAAGATAATAAAATTTTTAATCGAGACAATAAACCAATAATTGATGAATGCATAAAAAAAAAAAAAAAAAAAAAAATTCTATTACACACAAAACCAATCTGTAATTATGAACATATAAATGGCAAAGAAATGATAAAATATATCGAGCCAAATACCATTGTAATAATCATAATAATCATATTTATAATCTTATATTTAATATACGTATCTTGTAACCCCATAATATTAATCCGTAAAATCAAACCACGCCATCAGTTCAACCAGAAGAAAACACAACTAACGAGATGGACACAATCAACTTTATCAAAACTTTACCCTTCTGTGTCACGTTGACTCGCAGGCTCGCCTCTTAAGGAGAGGGAAGTGACATAATCATACTGATTACGTCCACAATATCCAAAAGCTGTTCCCATTCCCAAACTCGCAACATGCATCACCCACAAGTAAACATTTGTTCCTAGCAACATGCATCATCCGAAAGTTGCAAACATTCTAATAGAGCTCACTCAATTGTGCTGCGAAACAATACACACACACTTTGACTCCAATCCAGAATAAACCGGATAGCCAAATCATAAACAAACGGACTGGCGCAGAATTTGGAAAGTGCCGTTGCACGTTGCGGCCGCACAACAACAAAAAATAGCAAAAGAACAAATTCTGAGAATAACGCGTCCGACGGTCACTAAGAGTAACGGTTGCATCGACGCGTCATGTTGCTGCTGCGTAATTTCAACAGCAAATAAAATAAGCCTATGATGAAATTGTCTTTAGTATTAAGCTACTATTCAATAAAGCAAGTTGTCATAATCGAACTTTAACTCAAAAAGCAAGTTGTTATAATCCAACTTTGACTTCGTCTTTTAAATTATATTAGCGTTGCCGTTAGCCTGTGTCGCGGCATTAGTTCGACTCAAACACACAGTAAATATTTAACTAAATATTTAATTCTATATATATGTATATATATATACATGTTAGGGTCACCAAATGTTGAACTATCGAGATTATTCTAATAGCCCTTTTTTATGGAACACAAAAGTATATATTTTATATCCCTAATTTTATTGTTTATAAATGTTATATGTTCGTATATATGCAATATGTTTGAATGTATGTTTGAATGTATGTGTGTGACTTGCAGGGATGCTACGCACGAGCATTTACATTAACGATAGCAAAGGCTTTCACTCCAAAATTGCACTGCAATTAATCGATCTACGAGCTCCGGCTTAGTAAGGTCGTGAGAACGAATGTGAGGGTAAAAGGAGGAGAGAAAAACGGCACTTGTTGCCGAAATCTCTTAGTGCTATACATTGACATTCTTAATTATACTAAAGCTAGCTGTTGCTGAGCCCAACATTCTCCCCCCGTTGAAGCCTAAGCTTTAACAGTATCCCTAATGGGCAGCAGGCACAGCTTGTTTGTAGCCCTTCTAATTTCGCCAGCCTCCGTTTTAAGTACGGCGACTCGTGCGACGCCGTCGCTTCCAGGGATGAGTTCGACTATTTTGGCCAACGCCCATTTAAGCGGTGGCCGATTCTCGTCGTTTACGAGAGGAGGGCGCCATGCGATGTTGCAGACTAACGTAGCCCACGACAGCGGGACCATGCCTGAACATTCTGCGGGGGGCCAGAAAATGACAGCCAGTGGTCTGTTTACCATGGAACGTCCTCCATCAGCAGTCGCACCTTCTCGCCTTTTGGATTTGTGTGCCGATGACTTCTTGGATGCGTCCATTACCTTCCGTATAAACTGGAAGGGATTGCTTACGCTGTGCATCCAGGTATAGCACAGCGGCACTTGACCATGCCTGGAACGACGAACCCCAGTTGTGTTAGCATCGGCTTTATGCTCATCCGGTCGCAGAGTCTCGTTACGTTGCTTCTTGGTGATCGAGCTGTTGGCTTCTTGAAGATATCTTCTGGCGGTGCTTGCTTTGGCAGTTGCATCGGGTTGTTTTGGTATTACATCCATTGTTGCTCCCTCTGCTTTTGATCTTCCTTTTCCAATTGCCATTATTATTTTATTTTATTTTTTTTTTTTTTTTTAAATGGAATTTCTGATGGCATCGCTGACCAGCAACACCGCATGAGTTTAGTTAACTAACATATTATTTATAATTATTGAATAAGCTAGTTAAATAAGCATATACAAGATGAAGCCCAGGCTCTCGATTAAAGCTCACAGCTCAGCGCTGTATGTTGTAAACCGAAAATCTGTTCAGTGGCTGCGCCTGCTGCTGCTGCTGCGGCTGCGGCTGTAGCATGCTAAATGTGTCCTCGAGGCTGATTACATTTGTACGATTTGTGCTCCAACGCTCCAGATCACAGAAGGCAATATCGTAATGTTGATTAGTAGCAGTGAAAACTGGACCCAGCATCGACGCTGGCCTCGCCACACGCAGATACGAACCCCGGTTCGTGGAGAAGAGCACTGGAACACGCTTCGCTGGCTCCGAGCCGGCGCCTGTCACTTGTTGATAGGTTAGTTGAGTTGACATCTGGAGTAGCAGCGGCAGCGGTAGCCACGTTGCGGGCATATCCCAGGCAACTGTAAAAACAGGACGCCACCTTGCCGCATTGACTTCGTCTCACTGGCTAGCAGACGTTTTGCGCTCAATAATATGCCTATTCGATATAAAAATGCATATTTATTGATTTTACTGGCACGCAGGCGACGTTATCAGCACCAAGTCTGCACGGACAGTGGCTAGCCAACTCTCAACTAAGTTGAAATGTTCATACTAGAGTTGTCAGCCATAGTTCCATTTGATGAATAAGTTCAAGTGTTCATTTTGATAGTTCATTACACCGGACTTGGACTTCTCTAACACTAAGCTAGCTGTAGACTTAATTGCAATTTTAAATTAAATAATTTTTTGAAACTAAAATTGAGTTGTTCAGCTCAATGTCGGCCCAAATCTAAATAGTCGTTAAGTGCGTAGATGACATGTTTATGATCATCGGCTGTTTCTTTATGTTCATTCCTGAACAATTGCCTTTCACACATAAACACATCCGCTTGTACTAACTAATTATGGCCAATTATGGCCAGCTAAGATAGACGAATTACCAACCAACGCCAATAACGACGAATATAACCAGAGACAGCAGCAAAGATCAGCAAGTAGACAATGTATCAAAACAATAGTAATGGTTAAACAAATTCTATCGAAAATCATATCGACCGAATAATCAATGATAGATTTACAACAATACTAAACAACATGAGTGTAAATATTAACACTAGCGATTTTGCTGAGGCAGCCGCCTATAGTATAGACCCCGACTCTAGAGGCAACATTACTGACTTAGATCGCGTCCCGGACATAGTAAAAGGAATGAGAGAATTTTCAGGAGACCCAGTTGAGTTTAGCTCCTGGAAAAAGGGTGTAGATAGGATCCTAGAGGCATACTCTAGTATTAAAGGATCACCAAAATATTTTGGTCTTCTACAAATAAAATAACTCATCATGCAGATCAGGTACTAGACTCCTACAATATGCCCCTGAACTGGGAGGCAATTGCTCGATGCCTTACTCTACATTTTGCGGACAAACGTGACCTAAGCACACTTGAATACTAACTAACCACTATCTATGTATTTAGATAGACAAACCGAGGTAGTTATGACAAAATCCAATAGGGATAGGGCGTTAGATACGTATATAAGAGGCCTCGTGGTGATTTACCAAGCCTTCTCGGCATCAAGGAACCAACTGACTTGCCCCAAGCCTTGCATTTGTGCCTAAAATTAGACAACAAAACGTAAAATTCAGAAACATAAATCAGAACCCAATTTCGGCAACTCGTAGGTTCATGCCGACTCCATCAAACAAGCCAACTCATAGACTTCCGACATATTTTCCACCTCAGAATCCACCTCCAATTCTTCCACGGAGACTAATACCACAACCCGGACCATTCTACAGTTATAACCAAGTACAGCCCGGTCAATTCCAAAGACCACCAAACCAATTTTGCTACCAACCACAATATTGGCCACAACTAAACCAACCCAACCAATATCGACAAACCCAACCAATGGCCCCAAATCGTCCGACTGCAGATCCAATGGACGTTGACCGTAGCATGCAAACGAAGATGGTCAACTATATGAACAGACCTCAGTTTGAGAGTGGCAAAAGGCCACCATTCCCCGCAAACCAAGATGGGAAAAGACAAAGACTCTTTAACAGTGAGGGGGCCGAATGTCAGGAACAAATCGAACAAAGATATGCTGAGGCATACGCCACCATGACAGACTATGAAGGATATGACCAGGCAATGACAGAATCTAGCAACCAGGAAGAATACGACACAAGCTTGGCAGAGTATATAGAGCAAGTGCATGCAAACAACGAACCATAATCCACTCAATACCCCGATACAGATTTGAATTTTTTAAGAATGAACTACTCGCTACCCTATTTTGAATGTAGAGTAGGGCGTCACAAAACTTTCAAAATTCTTATCGACACTTTTTCTAACAGAACCTATATACAACCAAAACATGTATCAAAAACCAAACGAGACACCTTTTAAAGCAGTAACTGTAGGAGGTAGCATCGAAATAACACACCACAAAATTGCAAATTTATTCAACCATCCGGAATGTAACGTAAAATTTTTCTTTTACCAACGCTAAAATCATTTGACGCCATTCTTGGTAGCGATAGCCTTAAGAACTTAGAGCCAGTAATCGACCTGGCTCACAAAGTAATGACAATTAAAGGAAAAAAAAATATACCGATAAAAGAAACAAAATACGAAGCAGTTAACACAATCATACCCAGGACGGAACATTTAGACGACAGACAAAAACAAGACCTTGACCAATTGGTCCAGAAATATCCTAATCTATTTGCGGACCCAAACGAAAACCTAACCTATGCTACGAATGTTGAAGCATAAATAAGAACTTCCACTGATACCGGAATATATTCAAAATTCTATCAATACCCAATGTAATTAAAAGATGAAGTGAATAGACAAATCCAGGAGCTGCTAGACAATGGTATTATTCGACCTCCACGGTCACCTTATAGCTCACCAGTATGGATAGTTCCTAAGACACTAGAAATTTCGAATGGCCATAGTCTATCGAAAACTCAATAAAGCCACTATAGCAGACAAATATCCCATTCCCGCGACTAGCGAGGTATTAGCTCAACTCGGAAACAATAAACTCTTTTCAGTCCTCGAACTTAACAGCGGATTTCATCAAATCCCGCTAAAAAAAATCAGATATTCCGCAAACAGCCTTCTCCGTGAATAACGGAAAATATGAGTTTACACGACTCCCATTCGGATTAAAAAACGCACCATCCATTTTTCAACGTGCTCTCGATGACATTCTCAGAGAACACATCGGAAAAATCTGTTACATTTATGTCGGCGACATCACTATTTTTAGTAAAGACAGCGAATCACATACAAAAAACATCCAAACAATTTTCCAAACTGCAAGATGCCAATATGAAATGCCAATTGCGAGTTTTACAAAAATAAGGTCGAATTTTTAGGATTCCTTATTTCTGACAAAGGAATTGAAACAAACCCAAACAAAGTACTAGCAATAGCCAATTACTAACAGCCCAGAACTTAAAACGATTTAAGGGCATTTTTAGGACTAGCAGGCTACTATAGAAGGTTCATAAGGGATTTCGTTAAGTTAGCTAAACCACTTAGCTCCCTTCTAAGAGGGGAAGACAAACGAGTATCCAAAACGATTCAAAGAAAAAATTATAAATATGAACCAAGACGCAATATAAGCTTTTAACAAAATCAAGAATTCACTAGTGTCCGATGAATTTATTCTTCAATTCCCTGATTTCAACAAAGAATTCCAATTAACAACAGATGCCTCCGATTTCGCAGTACTATCACAAGGTGACAGACCAATTTCCTTTCTCTCTAGAACACTTTCCAAAGCAGAAGAGAATTACGCCACTAACCAGAAAGAAATGTTAGCCATAGTTTGGGCATTAAAAGCTCTTAGAAACTATCTGTACGGTAGAGCAAAAGTTAAAGTCTTCACTGATCACCAACCTCTCAGTTATTCGCTTAGCAGCTGGAATGGAAATTCCAGAGTAAAAAGATGGAAAGCATACCTTGAGGAATATAATTACGAATTACTTTACAAACCGGGTAAAAGTAACGTAGTCGCTGATGCGTTATCAAGACCTAGCCAGATCAATTCAGTTGCGTCAACTCAACATAGTTCGGAAAGCTCAGCAGATAATTTAATTTTCAGCGTGGAAGTCCCCATTAATGCATTTAAAAATCAAATCTTCATCAAAAAAGATGACTCAACCAGCTACACTTTCAACATCCCATTCCTCTACATTCAATAGGCATACGATTCAACAACCAAATTATAGCGAAAAGGATACACTGGAAATCTTAAAAAAATATTTAAATTTTTCAGTGCTAAATGGAATCATAACATCAGAAGATACACTTCAAACTATACACTTATATACACTTCAAAAACTATAAAGTCAGATTTACCTCACTATATGTAATAGACATTTTAATCGAACAGAAAGAAGTAATATTAAGAGAACACAATAGGGGCATAGCAGAAGGCAAGTCACAACTTTCAGAAAAATGCTACTTCCCTAAAATTAATGCAAAAATTACAAATGTTATTAAACAATGCAGGACATGCAAGGAACAAAAATACGATAGGCATCCCACGAACCCCGAAATAAAAGAAACCCCTATTTCACAATATCCAGGAAAAATCATCCACGTAGACATTTACTCAAACGAAAAAACATTGGTACTAATCAAATCAAAAGCTATACAGGATATCAAAGAACCATTACATGACTTATTATTCTATTACGGAGTACCAAAGTGTATTGTAATGGACAACGAAAACTCGCTAAATCCGGAGACAATAACCTTCATGCTGAGAGATCAGCTAAATATCAAAATCTATTAAGCTCCGCCTTATAAGAGCTCAGTTGACGGACAAATGGAAAGATTCCATTCCACCTTATCTGAAATAATGAGGTGTCTAAAAAATAACCAAAAGCAGAACAATTTCAAGGAACTATTAGATAGAGGAGTTTATGAGTATAACTCATCGATACATTCAGTTACTAACAAGAAACCTGTGGATGTATTTTTTGGTAGAAATGTTACAACAGCGCCGGAATCTTACGAAAAATCTAGACAGAACAACATAGAAAAAATCAGAACAAAACAGGCAAAAGACTTGGAACATCATAATAAAGAACGTAAAAAATACAAGAGACGGTAAAGGCCAAACTAACGGAATCACCGGTCTTGACGTGACCAGATTTTTCAAAGCTTTTCTGCTTGCAAACGGACGCGAGCAATTATGGACTTGGGGCAATCTTGACGCAGACTTCTGAGGATGGAGAGTGTGTGATCTCGTATGCCAGTAGAACCCTGAATAGTGCAGAGCGGAATTATTCAGCAACAGAAAAGGAGTGTCTGGTTATTATCTGGGGCATTCGGAAGCTGAGGCCATATCTGGAAGGTGTAAGGCGACCTTAGGAGCAGCCGTCTAACATCCTTATTTACAATAAGATAGCATATAAGTAATGAGTAAGGTAGCTGTAATAAGAGCGCAAGGAGCGCAAGATGTATGTAAATGAATTGAAACTTAAATGTAACGGCTCGAGTGCGCGCCGACGATCGGCGATGCAACTCTGCGCAGTGTGGTGAAAGCTCCACCGTGAGGAGCGAGCGCGGTGGTGAGTTGCGTCGCCGAGGCGATCGGGTGGCTCGAGCATGGTAGAATGAAGGGCAGAGGTTAATTAGTTTTCGGGCGCGCGACGAGATGGGTCGCTGGAGAGTAAGGAGCGTGCGTCGGCGCTCAAACGAAGAGAAAAGGCGCGAAGCACGTGGGCTTCGCGAGAAACGGTGCGGCAGGGCCCGGATCGCGACAGGGAAGTTTAATTAATAAATAAATATCTCAACCAACCAAAACCAACACCTTTCCTCTCTCTTAAGTCCCCGTCCCGCACTTAACAAATATTCTTGTAAGTGCTGGTCCTGAGAGACTGAGTCTGCACCCCGGCCAGATTTGTAACTTTACAAGTGGCGCCCGAGCAGGGACCCTGGGACTAACAAGGGGCGTGGCATATTCACGGCATAAAAACCCGCGCATATGCCCAAATAAAGGTTACAAAATGCATGTGTAGTCGGCGATAACCTAACTTGATTTTTTTTGGCGCGAAGTGACTAGCCGTCGCGAACAAAAGAAACGGAAAATAGAAGCAAGGGCGCAGCGGCGCAGAAAGTACAGTACGTGACGAGAGAAAACGGGCGATCAAAGAGTGAACAGTGCGCCGAGAGCCAAAAACTCCGAACGAAATCGGGAGAGCGAACAATGCGCCGAGAGCCAAAAACTCCGAACGAAATCGGGAGAGCGAACAATGGGCCGTGAGCCAAAGACTCCGAAAAAAAAAAATATAGGAAGAGTGAAAAAGTGAGAAACTGCAACGACGAAAGAAGGAGTGCATAATGGTGCAGAGTTTTTTTTTTGAGTGAGTTTTTTTTTAAGAAAAAAAAAAATATATATATATATGTTGTAGCATTAAGATTCGTTTCCATTACTTAGCGCAGCGAGTTTTGGTCGCTCTGAGAACTCAAACACAACTGACTCTCGAGCCCGAACCACACTCAGCAACAGCGTCAAACGCTGTTGCCTCGCTAAAACGGGACTTCCTAGAACCGACAACTTAATCAACCAATCACAGCCCTTACAAAGGCTTATGCTGAAGATAATTATTGCGAAATATCGAAAGACGCACCAATACGCATAACTAGAAGCCGGCGCATTATGATGAAATTATCATTGTGAAATACCGAAAACTACAACCACACACATACAAACTTAGTACGCGCCGACACGGCCATTCTGACAATAACACGACCTCGTGTACTTTTACAAAACTGCCTCACTGCATAATTCATTCCATTTATTAACCTTCGAAAGTAATTTAAGATTAACATTTTCCCTTTTGACCACAACTATTCCCGTTTCAGGCCTTCATACAAAATTTTATCTTCAACTTTTAGTTTCATTCTTAAACTGCTATAAAATTAATCTTTAGCTCAATTCGACTTTCTTCACTATCCTTTTCATTATCATAAATTCAACTGGTTTTACATTACATCATCTTATGCGCCACACGCCATGATTAAAACATTTGTTCTCATCAGCCCCTTCAGGCATCCATACTGTCTCCTTCAACCGTTTCATTCTCAATCGTTTCAATACTGTCTCTTTCAACCGTTTCATTCTCAATCATTTCAAAACTGTCGCTTTCAACTATTTCATTCTCAATCGTTTCAATACTGTCTCTTTCAACAGTTTCATTCTCAATCGTTTCAATACTGTCTCTTTCAACCGTTTCATTCTCAATCGTTTCAATACTGTCTCTTTCAACCGTTTCATTCTCAATCATTCCAATACTGTCTCTTTCAACAGTTTCATTCTTAATCATTCCAATACTGTCTCTTTCAACAGTTTCATTCTCAATCGTTTCAATACTGCCTCTTTCAACAGTTTCATTCTCAATCATTTCAAAACTGTCGCTTTCAACTATTTCACTCTTAATCATTCCAATACTGTCTCTTTCAACAGTTTCATTACCAACATTATTCAAATCGTTATTACTACTTTCTAACTCAACTGGTACATACCCTTCTGGCAATTTTCTTATATCGTCATGAGCATACTTGTATTTTCTATTATTTGTCAATGACCTTAGGACATATCTATCTCCGTCCAACAATTCAGCTATTTGTAACGGTCCCCTAAACTTTGGATTCAACTTCATTTGATGCCTTGCCTCATTCTTTAACAACACAAAATCTGCTACTTCGTATCCAACAACCTTAGCCTTGGTTTTATCAAACTGTTTCTTGCTATATACTGCTGCCGCTGATATATTTTGCACTGCTCGAGCTCTTGATTCTGCCAAATCACAATTCACAATGCCAATAAACAATTCTAAAGGGCTTGCCTTTGTTACTCGACTTACTGTACAATATAAGGCCAACTGTACCTCACCTAATGCGTTTTGCCAAGATCGGCTGCTAGCCTCAACTGCCATCAGTAAGTTTTTTCAAAGTGCTCATAATGTGTTTCACCTGTCCGTTAGCTCTACTTGCGCCTGTCGCAATCAAATGCAAACTTATTTTCTGTTGAGAACAAAACTCACTAAATTTAGAGCTAGCAAAACACCTACCCTGGTCTGCTATTATGCGGTTTAGTACTCCAAACAAAGATACGGCCAAACAAAAATACCGACCATGTCACAGCACCTATGCAATTGTCAGTGTGTGTTAAATAAACAAATTTGGTAAAAGCGTCCACTTGGACAATAACATATTCCTTCTGATTAGACATGTCACTCAACTTTCCTGTTATGTCTATGTGTATCGTGTGCCAAGGTGTGCTGACCTTTGGTATTGGATGAATTCTAGCTTGAATGTTACCCGAGGATGACTTTGACATCTTACAAGTAAAACAGTTTTCAACAAACTTTCGTATATACTTAGACATGCTATCGAACCAATAATAATCATAGGCCTTATCTAACGTCTTCTCTCAACCTAAGTGCATGATTGTCTCGTGAATCTGATTTATTACAGACCACCTGAATGCCCTTGGAACAATTGGCAAAGATCGAGTTCTACCATTTCTCTGAATTTTTTGATGAAGTAATCCTGCTCTCAACTCATAAGTTTTTGCAATGTCCTCGGCAAGAGAATTGTCCTTCAATTTGTTCACAATATTGATAATATCGATATCCTTCCGCTGTTCAGCCATAAGCCAATCACCAGATATCTCTGCCAAATTAACTCGTTTTTCAGGAACTTTAGAAATATCAATCACATCAGCGGATGAGATATTTCTGGAAAAGAAATCAGCATGAGCCATTCGTTTACCATCTCTATACTGCAAATCAAATGAGAACAACTGTAAATAAGCCCACCATCTTAGTGCTCTGGGAGATAGGTCACGTTTAGTTCTTGATGCTTTAAGTTGCAATCGGTAAATACCACAAAATCTACCCATCAAATAATGACGAAAATGCTTTATAGCCATGACAACCGCAAGGGTCTCCAACTCATAAGAATGGTATCGTGATTCTGCAGGTGAAGTAGCCTTACTGAAAAATTCAACGACATGCGGCTTGTTATCAATTTTGTGTAGCAAGATGGCTCCATATCCACGAGCACTTGCATCAGTATGCAATTCAATTGGATATTTAGGGTCAACAATAACTTAAACTGGCTTCTGTGTAAGTACAGAAATAACTTTTTGTCTTATTTGTTCATGTTCTGACTTCCAAACAAACTCGTTCTTTTCCGATGTCAAAAGATACAAAGGCTTCATGAAACACAACATTGCATAAATTGCCGAAAGTAAAACGCTAATCCAATAAATTGTCTTAAAGCAGGGACTGACTGAGGAGGCGGTGGAGCAGTTAACGCTGAAAGTTTAAGTGAATTTGGACGAATTTGGCATGCGCTCACTTCGTATCCCAAATATTGAACTGTCAACTTGAGACACGAACACTTTTTAATATTTAACATAAATCCAAGGGTAATCTGTAATCTTTCTAAAGCTTCAGCTTTTGTTGTAGCCACCACCAATACGTTATCCATATAGACAACTACAAATATATTTGCAAGTTCCCCAAGCGTATGCATCACTGTACGCTCAAAAACTGGAGGTGCATTTTTAAGACCAAACGGCATTGACAAAAATTTGTGTTGGCCGTCTGGAGTGACAAAAGCCGTACACTCTATTGACTCTTTATGCAAAGAGATTTGATAGTATCCGCTTGCCATATCTAGACATGTGAAATATTTCGCTCCATGAAGTCTGGCTATCTGATCTGCTATTAGAGGCAACGGATATTTATCTGAGACTGTATTCGTATTTAATTCACGGTAATCGACACACAAGCAATGAGACCCGTCCTTTTTGTTCACTAACATCATAGGACTTGCATAAGGTGAGCAACTTGGCCTTATGACATTGCATTCTACTAGTTCTTTAATCTTCTCGCGTACCAACTCTCTTTCATTTGGACTAAGTCTGTATGGTCTTCTTTGAACAATTTTTCTGAGGTCTACTAACTTAATTTTCATCTCACCTGTACTGACTCTATAAGAAGGAATTCCCTTTATAAAAGATTTTGAATAATTTTCTAATAAATCGTTTAATTTATCCCTATCTTCGCCGACAAGATCAGTATCCAATTTAAAAAAATATATCATCATTTGAACAACAGTTTACAGATCTTGGCCTAACAATTTCAAATTTTCCCGGTGACACAATGACAAGAAAACCCTGCCACAGTATTTCTCGACCAATCACAATGTCTCTCGAAATACTGATCGCCCAAAACGTGGAACAGCATCTTAATATAATGATAATTATTAATTAATTTTTACGTTGCCAAGTATTTGCAATGTACTACAAATGCTGTCATTCCCAATACCCTTCAACATTACTACGTTGTTAATTCTTTTACCGGCTAACTGAGTACTTATCTTTTGTTTAATCAACGAACATTCCGCTCCAGAGTCAAACATTGTCAAAAAGCGCTGTACAAAAATTTCCTTAAACTCGGTCCAATTTATGTCAGGATAACATATTTGTGAGAGCCTCTGCGACGCACTGCCTTTAATGTTATTTTCCGCCAGAATTATATTTACTGTATCACGCCACGCAGATGCGTCTGCGCCAACAAGTTTTTTTCAATATTATTGTTACACTATGGTTCACACAACGACGCAAACACACGATAAATTGATTCGAAGCAAATTTCTAACGCGCTCCCGCTAACACGTCCGGCACTCGCCAAGGATCATTTGTCATATTAGGTAGCGAGCCAGATCCCACTTCTGATGTTGTAGCATTAAGATTCGTTTCCATTACTTAGCGCAGCGAGTTTCGGTCGCTCTGAGAACTCAAACACAACTGACTCTCGAGCCCGAACCACACTCAGCAACAGCGTCAAACGCTGTTGCCTCGCTAAAACGGGACTTCCTAGAACCGACAACTTAATCAACCAATCACAGCCCTTACAAAGACGCACCAATACGCATAACTAGAAGCCGACGCATTATGATGAAATTATCATTGTGAAATACCGAAAACTACAACCACACACATACAAACTTAGTACGCGCCGACATATTATATAGTGACATAATCATACTGATTACGTCTACAATATCCAAAAGCTGTTCCCATAGCCAAATTATTAATGTAAATATTCCCAAGCTCGGTAATTATAAACAAAGAGCGGCCAAGCCGGCGCTTCTCCCCCATCGATCGGCATCGATCGAAATATATTAATGTAAACATTCCCAAGCTTGGTAATTGTAAACAAAGAGCGGCCAAGCTGGCGCTTCTCCCCCATCGATCGGCATCGATCGAAATAAATCACAATCAGCATAAATCCGTTCCCAGCAACATGCATCACCCACAAGTAAACATTTGTTCCCAGCAACATGCATCACCCGAAAGTTGCAAACATTCTGATAGAGCTCACTTTATTGTTCAATAGACATACAAAAATTAGTCTTAAGCTACTATTCAATAAAGCAAGTTGTCATAATCTAACTCTGACTTCGTCTTTTAAATTATTATACTCATTCACAAAGTGAAATGTGTATATTGGTTTTGTGCAATGTCCGTCACGCTGTCCGTCCGTCTGTCCGTCCGTCCGTCTGTCCGTCTGTCCGTATGAACGCAAACCATTTCCACAGTTTTGAAGCTAGAGAGTTGAAATTTGGAATATATACTCGTGTATACCCTCGAATTATAAAGTGTCAAGATTTTCCTGATACGCCCACTAGGGGGTTTGGCAAATCGGAAAATGCATTTTCCGATATCTCAGAAACACTACTTCTAGAAGTGCTAGAAAGTTGCAATTTGAAATGTAGACTCGTGTTGACAACTCAAGATAAATAAGCTATGGCGGATATATCTACGCCCATTGGGGGCGTGGCAAATCGGGTAAAGCTGTATCTTCTACAGTTTTCAAGCTAGAACGCCCAAATTTGGCACGTAGATTACTGTTACGATCCTATGAAGATCGAATAAAAAATTAAAATAAAATCAAATCGGATCTGACTATATAGTGATTTTTCAAATTCTGCTATATTTTGAGCACTATTCATGCTAGAGACTTGAAACTTGGTATATATACTCGGGTTGACAACCCAAGATGAAAAAGATATGGCGGATATATTACGCTCATAGGGGGCGTGGCAAACCGCAAAATTTTATAGCTCCTACAGTTTTAGAGCTAGAAGCTTCAAAATTGGATGGTAAGTTACTGGTGAGCTCCTCTATCGACGCCCAAAAAATAATTTTTACGCCACTTATGGGGCATGCCCGGCTAAAAATTACCCTGTAATTTTCGCATTTTTTGAGTGTAAGCATCCAAATTTCACACTTACGTTACTCTTCACTATTTTTAAGAACTGACAAAAAATCATATGTCTACGCCCACTGGGGGCGTGGCAAATCGGTAAAAGCTGTACGCTTTTCCGATTCTCAGTGAGAAAATCAAAGTTTTATGACGATGTTACTGATGATCTATTGAGTTTTAAAAAATTATATGTGTACAAACGAATTGTGGGCATGGCAATGGGCGTGATCTGTGCGGGTGTGAATGAGTATCCCGCAGTCGGTAGCGCCCGACTGCAACGTTCTTACTTGTATTAGCGTTGCCGTTAGCCTGTGTCGCGGCATTAGTTCGACTCAACACACATTAAATATTAAACTAAATATTCAATTGGCGCAGCCGGTAGGATAGCAATAAATTGTGGATCCTGATGCAATAACTAAGTTATTAATTCTTGTGCCCCGTTTACTGCTATCCGCTAAACAACTAACGCGAAGGCAACCCACGCGACGGTCAATATCGCGTCAAGTTTTAAAATAAAACCTCGACAGTGACGTGAATACCGAAATTCGCACATTGCGATTGTGCAAAAAAAACTTGAAAAACGATTCAAGAAGACGCGATAGAATTCGAAGAGAACATAATTCCAGAAGCTTCTGGTTATCTCAAGAAAATTCGAAAGAGCTATCTGTGCAAACAAACTGAACAATTAAAACCATAAGAAAGTTAAGTGAATATAATTAAACAAAAATAATTTACAATAAACTGAACTTGAAATTAAGTGAAAAAAAAAAATAAATAAATAAATAAAAATAAATAAATAAATAAGATAAAATAAAAATAAAAAAATAAAAAAAAAAATAAAATAAAAATAAAAATAATTTTAATTATAATAAATTAAATAAACAAAATGGAAGGAGACGCAACAACACCCCTTTCCGATGCCAGCATGACGCAAGTGATCAACCAACTTAAAAATGTTGAGAAGTTCACTGGAAATAAGAACGGTTTATACACGTTCGTTAACCGGATCGACTACATATTGGCATTTTACACCACCAATGATGCGAGACAGTGGTCAACACTTTTTGGACTAGTGGAAAGCTGCATCAGCAGTGAAGTTATGCTATCTCTTGGCATAAACAATTTAACAACATGGACGGATCTTCGAAAGCAACTGATCCTTAACTACAAGACGCAAACTAAGAACCATGTCTTATTGGAGGAATTCAGGAGTACCCCATTCAAAGGCAACGTACGAGCTTTTCTGGAAGAGGCAGAACACCGTAGGCAGACATTGATGAGTAAGCTAGAATTAGAAAATAATTTAGATGAAAAAACATTGTATGCGCGGTTAATTAAAACTAGTATTGACGAACTTATCCAAAAATTACCTAAAAATATTTGCATTATAATTATAAATTGCGAAATTCCCGATTTAAGATCTTTAATAAACATATTACAAGAAAAAAAACTTTATGAAGAACCCTATCTAAATTCAAATCAAAATAAAGTAAAACAAGATAAAAATTCAAAGCCGTTACACCCAAATTCCAATATTCAAAAGTTTCCCACATTTCTTCAACCAATCCATTCCTATGTCCCATATCGACCATATTTTCAAGAACCACATCTTCCACCAACACCAAATTATACTAACAATAACATTTTTCCACCTAATCATTATTCACCTCGACCAATGCAACCAACACTAGAGGTGGGAAACTATCGTGGCTCGATAGTGGCTCGATAGTGCCTCGATAGTGCCCAACATAAAAAAACTAAACCCAATCTTTTTAAATTTGGGATCTAAAATTGTCGCCATTCTCGTCGCAGTTCTTTTTTCATATGGCGATAAACGTTTTACGATTGAATCTAATAAAACAGTGACCATTTTTTGTCCAACTGCAGTTTGCACATCCGAAGAAATAGTATGCGTTTTACGAATAAGTACATCTGTCAAGGGAATTATAAGCGAAATCGTTGCATATTTCCCACCAGATATAATATTGCTAACTTGTTCAAATACTGTAAGAATTTTTTCCATGTCCTTCAACACATCAATTTCCTCCGCTTGAAATGGGAGTGGTGCATTGGATGTAGACAATAGTACTACTGCAATTTCATCATGGGTCACCAGTATTCGTTGAATCATATAAACGAAACTATTCCATCTAGTTGGAGTTGTAAAAGTTGAATACCCAAACTTTTCTTGCGCCATCTTAAACTTTTCATTAGCAATAGTGCTTTTTTTGAAAAATTTGACAATTGCTTTACATTTTGAAATTATTGCCATTGTTTTATCGTCATCGTCGAAATTTAAACCGTCTTGAACAACCAAATTTAACGTGTGACACTATCGAGGCACTATCGATACACTATCGGTAGTGCATGACCATCGATAGTGAGTCGACTCGATAGTGCTCAACCATCGATAGTGTCGATAGTGCCATCGATAGTTTCCCACCTCTAACCAACACCTAATCCGGTCAGACCATTATACTCTGCATTCAGACCAAATTTTAGACAGAACCAATTTGACAATAATCGTTTCGGACAACATACACAAGTAACTGCACAACAAACCCCTTTCAATAGTCCTGGCGTAGCCAACCAACCAACAAAGCGTGCTAGACCTGCAGAAAGTGGACAAAGTAAAATGAGCATAGATGAAACTAGAAATCAAGAAGAAATAAACTATCACGATTATATGCAACAAGAATATTATAATCAATTAGCTTCCTATTCCGAATACTATCCTCAATATTACCAAGAACAAAGTTACCCACAAAGTTCAGACTACACATACGCACAAACAGCTACAGCCGAACATGAGACGGAGCAACCAAATGAAATAGAAATCGAGAAAGCCGAAAATTTTCAGCTGCCAGCCTCGGAAACCAACAGTACATAATTATCACCTATAAGGATCTACTGTCAATATGATGACATCTAATGTTTTTAATTTACTTATTAATGATACCGATTGTTTTATTCAAACCAGCAATGGACCTTTAACTATCACAAAAAAAGTGAATGTCCTTTCCAACAACTTGTTCAAGAGTAATAATGAATGTCTTCTACATCAATTTTCACCAGACTATGTTCTATTAATTGGTAGAAAACTGCTTTCAGAAGCACAAGCCGTTATAGATTATAAATCCCAAACTGTAAATTTATACAATAGAAAGTATAAATTAATCAACGATATTACGATCACAAACCAAAATCATTTCGTAGCTCAACCAAATTTTCAAACTAATCAACACATTAACAATCCAATCAAAGATAATTCTAAAAATCAAGAATCTACTAACTCAAGCCTTTACCGACTAGAACACTTAAATGAAGAAGAAAAATTTAATTTAATAAGCTTGTTGAAACAATATCAACACATTCAATTCAAAGAAGGCGACCAACTTAGTTTCAGTAATCAAGAAAAGCATGTTATTAACACTACTCACAATTCACCTTTGCATACAAAACCATACAGCTATCCACAAGCATACGAACAAGAAGTTGAACACCAAATACAGGACATGTTAGATCAAGGCATTATATAGTCCTATATAGATCGTACCGAAAAAACAAGATGCTTCAGGTAAACAAAAATTTAGAATCGTAATTGACTACAGGAAATTAAACGACGTAACTATAAATGACTGACACCCAATACCAAATATGGATGAGATTTTAGGAAAATTAGGTAGATGTAATTATTTCACAACAATCGACCTTGCTAAAGGATTCCATCAACTTGAAATGCATCCAGATTCCATTCAAAAAACAGCTTTTTCCACTAAACATGGCCACTATGAATATCTTCGTATGCCATTTGGATTAAAGAATGCACCTGCAACCTTTCAACGTTGCATGAATAATGTTTTGCGACCACTACTAAATAAACACTGTTTAGTATATCTTGACGATATAATTGTATATTCAACATCTTTAAAAGAACACCTACACTCACTGCAATTAGTTTTCGAGAAACTTTCTGAAGCAAATCTCAAATTACAACTTGATAAATGCGAGTTTCTAAAACAAGAAACTACCTTCCTAGGACACGTCATAACTAAGGATGGAATAAAACCCAATCCTGATAAAATCAAAGCAATTCTAAAATATCCTATTCCCACAAAAACTAAAGAAATAAAAGGTTTTCTTGGGTTAACCGGTTATTATAGAAAGTTTATTCCAAATTTTGCAGACATAGCCAAACCAATGACAACAGTACTTCGAAAAGACTCAAAAATAGATATTAAAAATCCAGAATATATTAGAGCTTTTGAAAAACTAAAACAACTTATTTCCAATGACCCAATTTTAAAAATTCCAGACTTCAAAAATAAATTCACTTTAACAACTGACGCAAGTAATGTAGCTCTTGGAGCTGTACTTTCTCAAGACGGACATCCTATCAGTTTTATTAGCAGAACCCTCAATGACCACGAAACTAACTACAGCGCCATAGAAAAAGAACAACAAAAACCTTTCGACACTACCTTCTAGGTCGACATTTCGAAATCAATAGTGATCATCAACCATTATGTTGGTTGTATAAAATGAAAGAACCAAATTCAAAATTAACGCGATGGAGAGTAAAATTATCAGAATACGATTTTGATATAAAATACATAAAAGGAAAGGAAAACCACATAGCTGACGCTCTATCGAGAGTAAAAATAGAACAGACTTATTTCGGAGAAGAAACACAACATAGCGCTGACGAAGACAATAGTAATTTAATTTGCATTACAGAGAAACCAATTAACACATTCAAAAGACAAATTATATTTTCTAAAGGCATTCCAAATATTAAAAAACATAATTACTTCAAAAAATTAATAATTCACATTACATACGATAACATGACTAAAGACAAAGCCGAAAAATATTTGATTGACTATTTTTGTACAAAGACTAGTGTAATGTTTATAGACAGTGATGCAGATTTTGAAATCATTCAAAACGCACACAAAGAAATAATCAACACTAACCATACTAAAATTCTACAAAGTCTCATTCAATTAAAAAATATAAACTCATATGCCGAATGTAAAGAACTTATTTTGAAAACCCATGAAAAACTCTTACACCCCGGAATTCAAAAAACAAATAAACTCTTCTGTGAAACTTAATATTTTCCTAACAGCCAATTACTAACACAAAACATAATAAACGAATGTAACATTTGCAACTTAGCAAAAACCGAACACAGAAACACCAACATGCCGATGAAAATTACCCCCAGGCCCGAACATTGTCGCGATAAATTTGTAATAGACATTTATTCCTCTGAAGGCAAACATTATCTTAGTTGCATAGACATTTATTCAAAATTTGCTACTCTTGAAAATATTAAAACAAAAGATTGGATAGAATGCAAGAATGCATTAATGCTTATATTTAATCAGTTAGGAAAACCAATATTATTAAAAGCTGACCGAGACGGCGCATTTTCCAGCTTAGCACTCAAAAAATGGCTTGAAAATGAAGGAGTAGAAATACAATTAAATACTACAAAAACAGGAATAGCAGACATCGAACGACTACACAAAACAATAAACGAAAAAAATTAGAATAATAAACACTTTAAATGACGAAGAAAATAAACTCAGTAAAATAGAAACCATTCTTTACATTTACAATCACAAAACAAAACATGACACAACTGGACAAACTCCTGCTCACATATTCTTATATGCTGGACAACCAAAGTTAGACACTCAAGAAAAAAAAGAAAAAGTAATAAATAAAATCAACAGTGACCGACAAGAATACGAAGTCGATACCAGATATCGAAAAGGACCGTTACAAAAAGGAAAATTAGAAAATCCCTTTAAAGCCAATAAAAATGTTGAAAAAATAGCTCAAGATCACTACCAAATTACTAACAAAAATAGGATTACACGTTACTATAAAACACAATTTAAAAAATTAAAGAAAATTAACCAAATTCAAATCCCACAGGTTTCTACTTCATAATCATACTATCGTTTACATTCTGTACGATATGCCACACTCAACAAATACAGATAAATAACTTGGATACGGACCACGGATACTTACTGTTCTCAGACAAACCTTTAGAATTACCAACAAGATTCGAGCATCACTCTTTGAAAATTAACATAACTGAAATAATAATAGCAAACGGATATTTCCGTAGATCTATTTCTTTGTTTAAGAATTCAACACAAATAAATCATTTATACAACAAATTGCAACAAGAATTAAACGGTATAATCTTTCATCATGAGAATCGCAGTAAACGCGGATTATTCAATATAGTAGGCTCACTATACAAATTTCTTTTTGGTACACTTGACGATAACGACAGAATAGAATTTGAAAAAAATATTAGAAACCTATCTTTAAATATTGTCCAAATTAATGAAATAAATGATATAATAAACATAATTAACAATAATATGAAAATAATACAAGATCATCAAAATAAGGAAAACATGCAAGATACTTTTATTTACCAGTTATTACAATTTATAGAATATGTAGAAGACATTGAAATGGGTATGCAATTGTCAAGACTAGGACTTTTTAATCCAAAACTACTTACGTATGACAGACTTGACAGCGTCAATAATCAAAACATACTTCTAATCAAAACATCCACTTGGATTAACTATCAAGATAATATCATACTAATTGTATCCCATATCCCAATCGACTTTCAATCCACTAACACAATAAAAATTATCCCATATCCTGATCACAATGGCTATCAACTTGACTACATTAGCTCTACTTCCTATTATGAAAAAGATAATAAAATCTTTAATCGAGAAAATAAACCAATAATTGATGAATGCATTACAAAAATTCTATTACACACAAAACCAATCTGTAATTATGAACATATAAATGGCAAAGAGATGATAAAATATATCGAGCCTAATACCATTGTAACTTGGAACATAAGTACTACAGTTGTAAAGCAAAATTGCCAGAAAAATAATGTTAATCTTAATATTCAGGGTAACAAAATTATAAGTATCAATCAATGTAAACTGCAAATAAATGACATAACTATAAGCGATAACTATTTTCAACCAGAAGTTGATCTTACACCATTGTATCTCCCTATAGAAATTATTAAAGTAAAACCTATCAAGCATGATGACATTGTAAAAATTGTATCACAAAATCTTCACATGTACAATCATAATAATCACAATAATCATATTCATAATTGTAATCTTATATTTTAAATACGTATCTTGTAATCCATAAAAAATTTAAGAAACAAATTGACGATTCAAACAATCAAACAATGCCATCAGTTCAACCAGAAGAGCAACAACAAGAAAACACAACTATCGAGATGACAGAATCAACTTTACCAAAACTTTACCCTTCTGTGTCACCTTGACTCGCAGGCTCACCTCTTAAGGAGAGGGAAGTGACATAATCATACTGATTACGTCTACAATATCCAAAAGCTGTTCCCATAGCCAAATTATTAATGTAAATATTCCCAAGCTCGGTAATTATAAACAAAGAGCGGCCAAGCCGGCGCTTCTCCCCCATCGATCGGCATCGATCGAAATATATTAATGTAAACATTCCCAAGCTTGGTAATTGTAAACAAAGAGCGGCCAAGCTGGCGCTTCTCCCCCATCGATCGGCATCGATCGAAATAAATCACAATCAGCATAAATCCGTTCCCAGCAACATGCATCACCCACAAGTAAACATTTGTTCCCAGCAACATGCATCACCCGAAAGTTGCAAACATTCTGATAGAGCTCACTTTATTGTTCAATAGACATACAAAAATTAGTCTTAAGCTACTATTCAATAGCGCAAGTTGTCATAATCTAACTCTGACTTCGTCTTTTAAATTATATTAGCGTTTCCGTTAGCCTGTGTCGCGGCATTAGTTCGACTCAACACACATTAAATATTAAACTAAATATTCAATTATATATATGTATATAAATAAAGAGAGACACCGGCAACAAGTGAACAATGGCAAAGAGCATTTTTTTTTAGTGAGTTTTTTTTTATGAATAAAATAAAAGTATGAAGAAGGAACAAGAAAAGAGACGAGACAACGGCAACAAGAACAAGAACGAGTGAACAGTGGTACAAAGCGATGTTTTTTTTTTGAGTGAGTTTTTTTTGAAAAAAAATAATAATAAAAAGATGAAGAAGAAACAAGAAAAGAGACGAAACAACGGCAACGAGAACAAGAAAGAGTGAACAGTGTGATTTTTTTCTGAGAGAAAAAAAAAATAAATAAATAAAGAGAGAGATGAACAAGAGCAACATTAAAGAGTACAGTAGGACAAATTTAAAAAAAAAAAAAAAAACAAGTAAGAATGCTGTAGTCGAGACGGCTCGACTACGAGATACCCTGAACCCTGCGAAGATCCAATCTTCCCAACATTATATTCTTATTTTATATATACAAATATTTCGAGCAACGCACACACACATACATACATGCATACGCACGCAAGCATAAGCACGCGCTCTGTTGACTGCGCAGTCAGCGCGCCGACTGCGCTCGGGCTGCAATATGCCTATTGTATGGGAAATTAAATGTCTAATAACTTTTTTGTGGATGGATTTTCTTAATCAAACTTTTACAGCGTAATTATGTCATTCATATGTGTGTAATTGCCAAAGCACAAGTCTCTAGTATTTGAAATACGAATTTTGCAAATTTGGGGCGAAGGGGGCGTGGCATCCAAAATCCAAAAATAACAAAATCTTCGTATTCATCACACGGATCTACCCATAAAATTTGGAGTCTCTAGCTCTTACGGTATGCTTATCCGAAGAAAAGTTATCGATTTTTATCGATAATAAGGAAACGGGATGAGTTATCGAAAATCTAAAAAAACTCGTACTGCGTAGGCTATAGACGAGTATTCTCTGAAAATTTCAGATATCTAGCTTTTGTGGTTTACGAGATCGCTGCGTTCATACGGACGGACGGACGGACGGACGGACGGACGGACAGACGGACAGGTCTATTTCAACTCAGCTCATCGAGCTGATCAAGAATATATATACTTTATGAGGTCTGCGATGTCTCCTTCTGCCTGTTACATACATTTTCACAAAAACATTATACCCTGATTTCCCATTTTCAATGGGTTCAGGGTATAAAAAGGGAGCATTAAACGAAAGAATTGAGCACGAATCCAGGCACAACGAGGACGCGACCAGGCAAGATGCCAGGGCCTTTTCTGGGGAGCACGGCGCCGTGTGACGGCGGCCGAGCTTACCAGAAGCCCGAATCGGATTTGCGTAGAGCCCAACTGCACCCGTCGCGGAAATAGAGCGTTCCGACGGTCAGCGAAACGGCCGGTCAGCGAGGGCCGAAAGAGGGGCGCCCGAAATGATTCTAGCGTCGACGGCGAGACTGGGAGGATCACACAGGAGTGTTGCTAGTGAACGCAGGAAACGGACAGAGGCGTCCTCCGCAAGGAGCGGAGTGGCGCCAAATGACCAGATGTGAGAGAGAGAGATGCCCGTTAGTGGTAGAAGAGGCGAGAATCGTCGCGAGGCTGGAGATTGTGGGTCAGAGAAAGCTCCAGGACGTAGAGTCACAGATTAGGTTGGCTGCCGGATCGTCGCTGGAGGTGGAGAGGATGATGAGAGTGGATGTGAGTGTCGCCGGGAAGGCAGAGCGGATGACAATGCTCATCATGCCGACCATGCTTGACCACGTCATCTTAGGGATGGACTTGCTGTGCGCCATAGGTACGACGGTGCGCTGTGGCCGCGCAAAGCTGTTGATGAGGACGAAGGAGGTACCGGCCGGAAAGGAGTTGCCACCCTTTGCGAGAGAGGCGTCGAAAGAGAGCATCGCGTCTGGAGGACAAGAGATGCTCGCTCGTCGTCCAACTCTTGCAGAGAAGAGAGGACTGAACTCTGGAGTGCCGGGTGGACAGCCTACGACGAAGCAAGTGAAGGCGTCGGCAGAGGAGGAGTCGCCATCCGAGATGCGGGTCAAGTCGATAGAGGGCGCACCGTCTGGAGAACGGGAGGCGCCTGCTCGACGACGAGCTCGACCGAGGAAGGATCTGAAGGAGGAGACGCCATCCGAGATGCGGGTCGAGTCGATAGAGGGCGCACCGTCTGGAGAGCGGGAGGTGCCAGCTCGACGACAAGCTCGATCGAGGAAGGATCTGAAGGAGGAGTCGCCATCCGAGATGCGGGTCGAGTCGATAGAGGGCGCACCGTCTGAAGAACGGGAGGCGCCTGCTCGACGACGAACTCGATCGAGGAAGGATCTGAAGGAGGAGACGCCATCCGAGATGCGGGTCGAGTCGATAGAGGGCGCACCGTCTGAAGAACAGGAGGCGCCTGCTCGACGACGAACTCGATCGAGGAAGGATCTGAAGGAGGAGACGCCATCCGAGATGCGGGTCGAGTCGATAGAGGGCGCACCGTCTGGAGAGCGGGAGGCGCCCGCTCGACGACGAGCTCGATCGAGGAAGGATCTGAAGGAGGAGTCGCCATTCGAGATGCGGGTCGAGTCGATAGAGGACGCACAGTCTGAAGAACGGGAGGCGCCTGGTCGACGACAAGCTCGATCGAGGAAGGATCTGAAGGATTAGTCGCCATCCGAGATGCGGGTCTAGAAGTAGTGTTTTGGAGATGTCCGAAAATGCATTTTCTGATTTGCAACGCCCCTAGTGGGCGTATCGGGAAAATCTTGATATTTTATAATTCGTCTCTAGCTTCAATAGTATGGAAATGGTGCGCGTTACGGACAGACTGATAGACGGACGGACAACGTGACGGACATTGCACAAAACCAATATACTCATTTCACTTCGTGACGTATACCCTGAACCCTGCGAAGAGACAATATTCCCAACAAACATTCTATACAAATATTGCGAGCAACAAAGAAGTGTAAGGTATATTAAAGTCACCCAACACAAAAAGCATATCGTTATCATTAACATGCCCATAAATTTCATCTATGCAAGTTATATGTTGAGCATATATGAACAAGTAATAATTAGGGAACACGATGGATGAGTTATATCAACTGCAATAATCTCGACAGCATGAGGTGACGCAAAAATAATAGATTCTGAAAGGATATTGGATTTAACACCAATCAAGACACCACCACCTCTGAGTAGCAATCCATCGTGTCTATATATGGTGAAATCATTTGAGAGAATCTGAATATTATAAACATTCGGACTTAGCCACGTAGCAGGGTAGTATCAAAGTTGTACTGATTTAATTTAATTGTTTTTCCAAGCAAATCGGACAAGACCAGCGTAAACCACCACAACCAATTTTGGCATTGGACATGATTTTATCACAGTCCCATCCGGTGAGACCAGCACATTTTGTGTGCTTCATATTCTCACACAACCTGCAACTAAAAAATTGCATTTGTGCAGAATCAGCTACTTGCCGAATATTGCATGATTTTTTTGCAGCATGTCGTGTTGGCAATTGGGGTTAAGCAACCGAAAAGTAAGAAACAGATCAAAAGAAAATAATAGTAAACAAGTGAGAAAGCTATAGTCGACTAAGAGATCCCCTGAACCCTGCGAACAGCTGACATTCCAAACATTCTATGCTTACTTTACATATAAATATATAAAAGCACCACATACACACACACACATACACACACACACATATACACACGCACGCACAAGCTCTGCTAACTGCTCAGCTTACGTAGCGACTGCGCTTGGGCTGCAATATGCTTATATTATGGGAAATAAAATGTTTAATAACTTTTTTTGTGGATGGACATTCTTAATGTTTATGTATTTGCTAAAGCACAAGGCTCTAGTATTTGAAATATTGTTTTTACAAATTTTGTTATCGGTGCAAAGAAGAGCAGCCTTAAGGATAGCTTCGGCGTACAGTACAATGTCCGGAGCTGCTATAACGATGATAGAAGCAGCCATACTGGTTGAAGGCTAAAGGGGCATGTGAAAGAAATGGGAGATGAACTGCAAAAATAATCCCCGATCTAGAGCAGTGGATAAATAGAAAGCACCGTTATACGTCTATTTGAGACAAATGCTGTCTGGACATGGTTACTTTCGAAAGTACCTAAATAAGGTGGGGAAGACTGCCGAATCCAACTGCCTTTATTGCGAAGATGCAATGGATGACGCAGAGCTGACCATTAAGAATGGGAAAAACTGGGTATAATGGATTGGTTGAAATGTATGTAACAGGCAGAAGGAGGCGTGGCATACTCTACAAAGTATATATATTCTTGATCAGGGCGACGAGCTGAGTTGATTTAGCCCTGTCCGTCTGTCTGTATGTTTGAACGCGTCGATCTCGGAATCTATAACAGCTAGAGACAGCTTGAAATTTTTTATGTAGGTCCGTGTATAGTACGCGCAGATCAAGTTTGTTTAAAAAATTCGATAACTTTTATCGTTTTAATGTTATCGGTTAAAAACGAAATCGAAAACCAGTTTTAAAAATATGTCTTGCACATCTTTCAAGCTAGAGACTCCTAATTTTGTAAATAGTTGCATGTGTATTTTAGACAATTTTGATTTTTGATATATTTTTGATGCCACGCCCCCTTCGCCCCAAATTTGCAAAAAACGTATTTCAAGTGCTAGAGACTTGTGCTTCGGCAAATACACACATATGAATGACATAACCACGCTCTAAAAATGTGATTAAGAAAGTTTATCTACAAAAGAACTTACTCAACAATTAAGTTCCCATAATATAGCTCTTCTGCAGCCCGAGCGCAGTCGTTGCGTAACTGCGCAGTCAGCAGAACGCTCACTTATGCGTCCGTGCGTATGTGTGTGTGTATGTGTGTGTATATGTGTTGCTCGTAATGTACACATATTAAGAGAAGTGTAGAACGTTTGGAATATCGGCTCTTCGCAGGGTTCAGGGGATCTCCTAGTCGGGTACTCCCGACTAGAGCTTTCATACTTGTTATACCCTGAACCCATTGAAAATGGGAAAACAGGGTATAATGGTTTTGTTAAAATGTATGTAACAGGCAGAAGGAGGCGTGGCAGACCCCATAAAGTATATATATTCTTGATCAGGGCGACGAGCTGAGTTGATTTAGCCCTGTCCGTCTGTCCGTATGTTTGAACGCGTCGATCTCAGAATCTATAAGAGCTAGAGGCTTGAAATTTTTTATGTAGGTCCGTGTATAGCACGCGCAGATCGAGTTTGTTTCAAAAATTCGATAACTTTTATCGTTTTAATGTTATCGATTAAAAGAGAAATAGAAATCCAGTAATAAAAATTTATCTCCTACATCTTTATAGCTAGAGTCTCCAAATTTTGCATTTAGTTTTATATGTTTTTTATACAATTTTGATTTTTATTATATTTTGGATACCACGCCATCTTCGCCCCAAATTTGCAAAAAAACGTATTTGAACTATTAAAGACTTCTGCTTTAGCAAAGACATTATCACGCTCTGAAAGTTTGAAAAGTCCATCTACAAAGAAACTTATTCAGCAATTAAGTTCCCATAATATAGCTCTTCTGCTGCCCGAGCTGGGTAAACTGCGCAGTCAGCAGAGCGCTCGCATACGCGTGCTTGCGTATGTGTGTGTGTGTGCGTGACTGTGTTGCTTGTATATATATGTTAAATAAGCATAGTATGCTTGGAATATTGGCTCTTCGCAGGGTTCAGGGGATCTCCTAGTTGGGTATCCCCGACTAGAGCTTTCTTACTTGTTTAAACACATCTTGCGCTCCTTGCGCTCTTATTACAACTACCTTACTCATTATTTATATGCTATCTTATTGTAAATAAGGATTTGAGGCGGCTGCTCCTAAGGCACAGCAACTACATGCACTCATACATACACTGTGTGCCCTATTTTGTTGTTGCCCGTTTTGCATGCTGCCCTAGATTTGTTATTGGCCGTTTTGCATGTCGCTAGCATCGACATCTTCGTGTCATCCGTGCGCTAGCGATCGTGCGTAGCCGACAAAGTTCAGTAGCCTTTCGTAGCGGCTCTTGAATTTTGAGCGCTCTGCGTTGTTGTTGCATACCACGAGTTCATCGTGTTTTTCGTCCCGTTTTGGGCATTCACTGACCACTGTGCGCATTTCATGCTGTCGCGGTTTTCGTTTGCGTATGTGTGCGTTCTTCTTCGCTCACTTTGTTCCGATTCTGTTCGGGTGAGTGATGTTGTTGTTGCTCTCGACGTTTAGGTGAGTGCGTGCAACTTAAACGGTTTCGGCCGTGCCTGTTCTTGTTGTGCCGTTTCGTAGTTGACCACGCGATTTAAACCACTTTGTTGTTGCGCATACTCCCCCGTTTCGTGTGTGTACGCGCGCTAATTTAAACAGCTTTGTTGTTGCGTTCGCAACATTTTAGTTGTTTTGCTGTGGATTTGATTTTAGAAATTTCCTTCTAGAAATTTCTGGGTTTTGCGCGGCCGATGTTAACATTTAGCTAATGTTTAAAAAAAACAAACTTTTGTTAGTATGTCAATACACATAGCTATGTGTATTCACTCCCTTTTTTTATACCCTGAACCCATTGAAAATGGGAAATCAGGGTATAATGGTTGTGTTAAAATGTATGTAACAGGCAGAAGGAAGCGTGGCAGACCCCATAAAGTATATATATTCTTGATCAGCTCGACGAACTGAGTTGATATAGCCATGTCCGTCTGTCCGTCTGTCCGTCCATCCGTATGTGTGAACGCGTCGATCTCAGAATCTATAAGAGCTAGAGACTTAAAATTTTTATACTCATTCACAAAGTGAAATGAGTATATTGGTTTTGTGCAATGTCCGTCACGCTGTCCGTCCGTCTGTCCGTCTGTCCGTCTGTCCGTCTGTCCGTATGAACGCAAACCATTTGCACAGTTTTGAAGCTAGAGAGTTGAAATTTGGAATATATACTCGTGTATACCCTCGAATTATAAAGTGTCAAGATTTTCCCGATACGCCCACTAGGGGCGTGGCAAATCGGAAAATGCATTTGCCCATACCTCAGAAACACTACTTCTAGAAGTGCTAGAGAGTTGCAATTTGGAATGTAGACTTGTGTTGACAACTCAAGTTGAAAAAGCTATGGCGGATATATCTACGCCCATTGGGGGCGTGGCAAATCGTGTAAAACTGTATCTTCCACAGTTTTAAAGCTAAAACGCCCAAATTTGGCACGTAGGTTACTGATACGATCCTATGAAGATCGACCAAAAATCTATATATCCACGCCTACTAGGGGCGTGGCAAATCGGATCTGACTATATAGTGATTTTTCAAATTCTGTAATATTTTGAGCACTATTGATGCTAGAGACTTGAAACTTGGTATATATACTCGGGTTGACAACCCAAGTTGGAAAAGATATAGCGGATATATCTACGCCCATAGGGGGCGTGGCAAACCGCAAAAGTTTGTAGCTCCTACAGTTTTAGAGCTAGAAGCTTCAAAATTGGATGGTAAGTTACTGGTGAGCTCCTCTATCGATGCGCCAAAAATAAATTTTACGCCCCTTATGGGGTATGCCCGGCTAAAAAATACCCTGTAATTTTCGCATTTTTTGAGTGTAAGCATCCAAATTTCACACTTACGTTACCCTTCACTACTTCTAAGAACTGGCCAAAAATTATATGTCTACGCCTACTGGGGGCGTGGCAAATCGGGAAAAACTATACGTTTTTCCGATTCTCAGTGAGAAAATCAGAATTATATACAGATATTACTGCTGATCTCCTCTATTGATTTCCAAAAAATTATATATGTACAAACCAATTGTGGGCGTGGCAATGGGTGTGATCTGTGGGGGTGTGAATGAGTATCCCGCAGTCGGTAGCGCCCGACTGCAACGTTCTTACTTGTTTTATGTAGATCCGTGTATAGTACGCGCATATTGAGTTTGTTTCAAAAAATCGATAAATTTGATCGTTTTAAAGTTATCGATTAAAAGAGAAATAGAAATCCAGTAATAAAAATTTATCTCCTACATCTTTATAGCTAGAGTCTCCAAATTTTGCATTTAGTTTTATATGTTTTTTATACAATTTTGATTTTTATTATATTTTGGATACCACGCCATCTTCGCCCCAAATTTGCAAAAAAACGTATTTGAACTATTAAAGACTTCTGCTTTAGCAAAGACATTATCACGCTCTGAAAGTTTGAAAAGTCCATCTACAAAGAAACTTATTCAGCAATTAAGTTCCCATAATATAGCTCTTCTGCTGCCCGAGCTGGGTAAACTGCGCAGTCAGCAGAGCGCTCGCATACGCGTGCTTGCGTATGTGTGTGTGTGTGCGTGACTGTGTTGCTTGTATATATATGTTAAATAAGCATAGTATGCTTGGAATATTGGCTCTTCGCAGGGTTCAGGGGATCTCCTAGTTGGGTATCCCCGACTAGAGCTTTCTTACTTGTTTAAACACATCTTGCGCTCCTTGCGCTCTTATTACAACTACCTTACTCATTATTTATATGCTATCTTATTGTAAATAAGGATTTGAGGCGGCTGCTCCTAAGGCACAGCAACTACATGCACTCATACATACACTGTGTGCCCTATTTTGTTGTTGCCCGTTTTGCATGCTGCCCTAGATTTGTTATTGGCCGTTTTGCATGTCGCTAGCATCGACATCTTCGTGTCATCCGTGCGCTAGCGATCGTGCGTAGCCGACAAAGTTCAGTAGCCTTTCGTAGCGGCTCTTGAATTTTGAGCGCTCTGCGTTGTTGTTGCATACCACGAGTTCATCGTGTTTTTCGTCCCGTTTTGGGCATTCACTGACCACTGTGCGCATTTCATGCTGTCGCGGTTTTCGTTTGCGTATGTGTGCGTTCTTCTTCGCTCACTTTGTTCCGATTCTGTTCGGGTGAGTGATGTTGTTGTTGCTCTCGACGTTTAGGTGAGTGCGTGCAACTTAAACGGTTTCGGCCGTGCCTGTTCTTGTTGTGCCGTTTCGTAGTTGACCACGCGATTTAAACCACTTTGTTGTTGCGCATACTCCCCCGTTTCGTGTGTGTACGCGCGCTAATTTAAACAGCTTTGTTGTTGCGTTCGCAACATTTTAGTTGTTTTGCTGTGGATTTGATTTTAGAAATTTCCTTCTAGAAATTTCTGGGTTTTGCGCGGCCGATGTTAACATTTAGCTAATGTTTAAAAAAAACAAACTTTTGTTAGTATGTCAATACACATAGCTATGTGTATTCACTCCCTTTTTTTATACCCTGAACCCATTGAACAGGCAGAAGGAAGCGTGGCAGACCCCATAAAGTATATATATTCTTGATCAGCTCGACGAACTGAGTTGATATAGCCATGTCCGTCTGTCCGTCTGTCCGTCCATCCGTATGTGTGAACGCGTCGATCTCAGAATCTATAAGAGCTAGAGACTTAAAATTTTTATACTCATTCACAAAGTGAAATGAGTATATTGGTTTTGTGCAATGTCCGTCACGCTGTCCGTCCGTCTGTCCGTCTGTCCGTCTGTCCGTCTGTCCGTATGAACGCAAACCATTTGCACAGTTTTGAAGCTAGAGAGTTGAAATTTGGAATATATACTCGTGTATACCCTCGAATTATAAAGTGTCAAGATTTTCCCGATACGCCCACTAGGGGCGTGGCAAATCGGAAAATGCATTTGCCCATACCTCAGAAACACTACTTCTAGAAGTGCTAGAGAGTTGCAATTTGGAATGTAGACTTGTGTTGACAACTCAAGTTGAAAAAGCTATGGCGGATATATCTACGCCCATTGGGGGCGTGGCAAATCGTGTAAAACTGTATCTTCCACAGTTTTAAAGCTAAAACGCCCAAATTTGGCACGTAGGTTACTGATACGATCCTATGAAGATCGACCAAAAATCTATATATCCACGCCTACTAGGGGCGTGGCAAATCGGATCTGACTATATAGTGATTTTTCAAATTCTGTAATATTTTGAGCACTATTGATGCTAGAGACTTGAAACTTGGTATATATACTCGGGTTGACAACCCAAGTTGGAAAAGATATAGCGGATATATCTACGCCCATAGGGGGCGTGGCAAACCGCAAAAGTTTGTAGCTCCTACAGTTTTAGAGCTAGAAGCTTCAAAATTGGATGGTAAGTTACTGGTGAGCTCCTCTATCGATGCGCCAAAAATAAATTTTACGCCCCTTATGGGGTATGCCCGGCTAAAAAATACCCTGTAATTTTCGCATTTTTTGAGTGTAAGCATCCAAATTTCACACTTACGTTACCCTTCACTACTTCTAAGAACTGGCCAAAAATTATATGTCTACGCCTACTGGGGGCGTGGCAAATCGGGAAAAACTATACGTTTTTCCGATTCTCAGTGAGAAAATCAGAATTATATACAGATATTACTGCTGATCTCCTCTATTGATTTCCAAAAAATTATATATGTACAAACCAATTGTGGGCGTGGCAATGGGTGTGATCTGTGGGGGTGTGAATGAGTATCCCGCAGTCGGTAGCGCCCGACTGCAACGTTCTTACTTGTTTTATGTAGATCCGTGTATAGTACGCGCATATTGAGTTTGTTTCAAAAAATCGATAAATTTGATCGTTTTAAAGTTATTGATTTAAAAAGCTATCGAAATGTAGTTATAAATTTATATCTTCCACATCTTTAGAGCTGGAGTCTCCAAATTTTGTATTTAGTATAATGTGGAGTTTGTACAATTTTGGTTTTTGTTATATTTTGGATGCCACGCCCCCTTTTCTTCCCTTCCCCCCCAAACTTGTAAAATCCGTATTGAAATACTAGAGACTTGTGCTTTGGAAAATATACACATATAAATGATATAATCACGCTCTGAAAGTTTGATTAAGAACGTCCATCTACAAAAGAAGTTATTAAACATTTAATTTCCCATAGTAAAGCCTATGAGCGCAGCCCACGTTCAGTCGCTGCGCTAACTGCGCATTCAGCAGAGCGCGTGCTTATGCGTATGTGTATGTGTGTATGTGTGCGCATGTATTGCTTGTATATATGTATATGTTCAATAAGCATAGAATGTTTGGAGTATCGGCTCATCGCAGGATTCAGGGGATCTCCTAGTCGGGTACCGCCGACTAGAGCTTTCTTACTTGTTTTATTAACTGGCTGTCAACTCACCCGCTCGATATGGCTTGAGGTCCGCCACATGAGCCGACCTACGTCCGTTTATCTGCCTCTGAACTGATCCGGCAGATAACCGGGGAGATCAAACTGACCACCGTATATGGACAAGTGGCGTTCCTTAACCCACACCTTGTCCCCTACGGACTCCTTCCACTGCCGCCGCCAAAGATTGTAGTGCCGTGCGTGATCCTGAGCACCTTTCTCCAGACTTCGTCGCACAACCTGGAACACCTCAACCATTTTGGTGGCTCGCTGCACCGGACTCTGGTTCTCCTAGCCTGTTCCCACTGTCTGTGAGTCGAACAGCGACAGCCCTTGCGTGAGGAACCTATAACACAGAAACCTATAACACCGAAACGCTGCTGTTGACTGCCAGTGTCAACTCCGGCAACGCCTCGTCCCAGCACCTCTGAGCGCTGCTAATTGCGCGATCATGGCCTTCACCGTGCGATTTGCCCTTTCGGTGGGCGTGTATGGCGCTGTCAGCTGGTGATGTACGCCCAGCTCGTCCAGGCTAAAAAATACCCTGTAATTTTCGTAGTTTTTGAGTGTAAGCATCCAAATTTCACACTTACGTTACCCTTCACTACTTCTAAGAACTGGCTAAAAACAAGTAAGAACGTTGCAGTCGGGCGCTACCGACTGCGGGATACTCATTCACACCCACACAGATCACGCCCATTGCCACGCCCATAATTGGTTTGTACACATATAATTGTTTGGAAATCAATAGAGGAGATCAGCAGTAATATCGTCTTAAAATTTTGATTTTCTCACTGAGAATCGGAAAATCGTACAGTTTTTCCCGATTTGCCACGCCCCCAGTGGGCGTAGACATATCATTTTTGGCCAGTTCTTAGAAGTAGTGAAGGGTAACGTAAGTGTGAAATTTGGATGCTTACACTCTCTTACACTCAAAAAATGCGAAAATTACAGAGTATTAATTAGCCGGGCATGCCCCATAAAAGGCGTAAAAATTATTTTTGGGTCATCGATAGAGGAGCTCATCAGTAACTCAACCATCCAATTTTGAAGCTTCTAGCTCTAAAACTGTAGGAGCTACAAAGTTTTGCGGTTTGCCACGCTCCCTATGGGCGTAGATATATCCGCCGAATCTTTTTCATCTTGAGTGGTCAACCCGAGTATATATACCAAGTTTCAATTCTCTAGCATCAATAGTGCTCAAAATATTACAGAATTTGAAAAATCACTATATAGTCAGATCCGATTTGCCACGCCCTTAGTAGGAGTGGATATATAGATTTTTGGTCGATCTTCATAAGATCGTAGCAGTAACCTACGTGCCAAAGCTTTAAAACTGTAGAAGATACAGCTTTAGCCGATTTGCCACGCCCCCAATGGGAGTAGGTATATCCGCCATAGCTTTTTGATCTTGGGTTGTCAACACGAGTATATATTCCAAATTGCAACTCTCTATCACTTCTAGAAGTAGTGTTTCTGAGATATTGGAAAATGCATTTTCCGATTTGCCACGCCCCTAGTGGGCGTATCGGGAAAATCTTGACACTTTATAATTCGAGGGTATACATGAGTATATATTCCAAATTTCAACTTTCTAGCTTCAAAACTGTGAAAATGGTTTGCGTTCATACGGACAGACGGACAGACGGACGGACAGCGTGACGGACATTGCACAAAACCAATATACTCATTTCACTTTGTGAATGAGTATAATTATATGCCTACGCCTACTGGGGGCGTGGCAAATCGGGAAAAACTGTACGCTTTTCCGATTCTCAGTGAGAAAATCAAAGTTTTATGACGATGTACTAACCAATTGTGGGCGTGGAAATGGGCGTGATCTGTGCCGGTGTGAATGAGTATTCCGCAGTCGGCAGCTCCCGACTGCAACGTTCTTACTTGTTTATTTTGGTTTTTTATACCCTGAACCCATTGAAAATGGGAAATCAGAGTATAATGGTTTTATTAAAATGTATGTAACAGGCAGAAGGGGATATGGCAGACCCCATAAAGTATATATATTCTTGATCAGCTCGATGAGCTGAGTTGAAATAGCCCTGTCCGTCCGTCCGTCCGTCCGTGTGAACGCAGCGATCTCGTAAACCACAAAAGCTAGAGCTCTGAAATTTTCAGTGTATACTCGTGTATACCCTTACCCTTACGAAGTACGAGTTTTTTTTTAGATATTCGATAACTCATCCCGTTTCCTTATTATCGATAAAAATCGATAACTTTTCTTCGTTTTTGCGTACCGTAAGAGCTAGAGACTTCAAATTTACTGTGTAGATCCGTGTAATGAATGCGGAGATTTTGTAATTTTTTGTTTTTGGATGCAACAGGCATTTTGCAGCCCACGTGCAGTCGCAGCGTCAACTGCACAGTCAGCAGAGCGGATGCTTATGCGTGCGTGGGCATGCATGTGTGTATGTGTGTGTTGCATGTAATAGTTGTATTTGTAAAATAAGCATAGCATGTTGGGAACATTGGCTCTTCACAGGGTTCTGGGTATCTCGTAGTCGAGCCGTTTCGACTAGAGGTTGGACCACCCTCCCTTTTTTTGACAGTTCTCAAGTTCTCAGTTCCCAAGTCTGCTTCTATTTTTTCCTCTACATATAAGGGACTTAACTTATTATTATGTTCTGTTTTAATTCGTCCGGTGATGAATGGATGACATCGACCGGGACTCTATCTAAGTGAAATGATCTGTTATATTCCACCGTGGCTTGCAACACGGCTTCAACCGTGTCTGTGATGCCTCTTTGGTGGGATAAGCATCTTGCCATGGCACTTAGGGTGCTATGAAACCGTTCTATTTGCCCATTTCACGTGCTGTGCACCGGAGGGGCATTAACAATATCGATGCCGTACTGATTTTTTAACATTGACCTTATTGTCTCCGAATCAAACGAAGCTTTGTTGTCACAGTAGACCGTTGTGATTGTCGGCAATAAATTGATTATCAATAATATTGGTCCCTTTATGTCCGAAATAGTGCGGGATGCAATAGGCTGAACCACAGCAAACTTAGAGAACTTGTCTATGACAGTCAAAAAATGCTTTCCTGTAGTAGAGTAAATATCCTTGTGGATGATTTCCCTTGCGTAGGATGGAATCGGGATAGCTCCGAGCTTTTGTTTTTTGGGGTGCCTATCATACTTGTTGACTTAGCATAAATTTTACAATTTACAACGACTTTGTTCATGCTTGGAAAAAAGTATTCTTGTGCTGCCCTGTGAGCGCGATTGTGCTCAGCTACGACTATTTCCTTCTGTTCATCCTTGTTAAAAATGATCGTCAGCTTTTGCAGTACCAAAATTTGGTGGACGGGAAAGTTTCGACAAGCGTATGCTGTATGCGTGCTAAAATTGGTAACTCGCAGTTAATAGCGTTTACTACCTCTGGGCTAACGGCTTCTTTGACCACATCAATAAGCATTAATCATCAGAGAGAGAGTACTCTAGAGTGCTGTAGTTGAGACTGCTCGACTAAGAGACACCCTGAACCCTGCGAAGAGCCAATATTCCAAAAATTTTATGCTTATTTTGCATATACAAATATTGCGAGCAACACACACACACATGCATACGCACGCACTCATAATCATGAGCTCTGCTGACTGCGCAGCTTAAGCAGCGACTGCCCTCGGGCTGCAATACGCCTATTGTATGGGAAATTAAATGCTTAATACCTGTGTTTCTGGTTGGACTTTCTTAATCAAATATTCACAACGAAAATATGTCATTCATATGTGTGTATTTTACAAAGCACAAGTCTCTAGTATTTGAATTACTTTTTTTTTTTGGAAATTTGGGGCGAAGGGGGCGTGGCATCCAAAATCAAAAAATTACAAAATCTCTGTATTCATTACACGGATATACACAGTAAATTTTAAATCTATTGCTCTTACGGTATTCAAAAACGAAGAAAAGTTATCAATTTTTATCGATAATAAGGAAACGGGATGAGCTATCGAAAATGTAAAAAAAACTCGTACTTCGTAAGGGTAAGGGCATACACGAGTATACACTGAAAATTATTGAGCTCTAACTTTTGTGATTTACGGACGGACAAACGGACGGGTTGACATTAGGTTGAAATTAGGATGCTTACACTCAAAAAATGCGAAAATTACAGGGTATTTTTTAGCAAGGCATGCCCCAAAAGGAGTATAAAATTATTTTTGGGTTATCGATAGAGGACGGCACCAATAACGCAACCATATAATCTTGATTCTATCTCTAAAACTGTAGGATCTATAAACTTTTGCCACGCCCCCTATGGGCGTAGATCTTGTGAACCAGAGTATATATACCAAATTTCAAGTCTCTAGCATCAATAGTGCTAGGACGGACGGACAGGCGGACAGCTGAACCAACAGCATGACGGACTTTATGTATAAAAATAGAGTACGTCAAAAGCAATTGTCATAAAGAAAATAAAGGGTAAAATACAATGCTGGCAGCTGCGCTTATTCGAATTCAAAATAAGTTTGAAAAATACGAGCAGTTAAGGACCCTTATTGATGGAGATTCACAAGAACCTTGATATGGGAAGAAGCCGCACAACAGCTAAAACTGCGCCGAATCAAACGGAACGTGGAAGTTCAAGGAATTTCTCAGACTGTGGAAGTACTAAAAAATAGCGTTTGCTTAACTATCAAAGTTAGAGTTAAAAGCAAATTCGTTACCACAACACAGGCACTGGTTATGCCTAAAATTCAGAAAGCTCTACTGAGCAAGAAAATTGACATAGATGTCAATAAGGATTGGATAGGCTGCGAGCTAGCAGACCCACACTTTAACGAACCCAGTAGGATTGATTGTCATTGGCGTGGATTTACTGCCCCTAATAATGTTGGGAAAATTAAAGAAAATAAACGAAACTCTGGGACAAAAGACAGAATTTGGATGAATTATCTCCGGCAACATAGATAGATCACCAATCAAAAAGGTAATCAGCGCAGCAACAACGATATGCCTGGACGACCTCGAGCGCTTCTGGGAACTTGAAAGTGACACCAGCGATTCAGAAGAAAACACTGATTGCGAAAAGGTGTTCCAAGAGACAACTTCAAGGGATGAAGATGGCCGGCTAGTAGTCTCCATACCATTCCGAACAAATTTCGAGTTAGGAAACTCTTGAAAACAGGCTATGGCAAGCCTACTGTAAATGGAGAATAAAGTCAGTAAGCATCCGCAAATCTTCACGGAATACAGTGCCTTCAGGAAGTACACATGGAACCGGTAGACACTATTGGCTAAGGCATGCCACATGAAGCGGTAATCAGACCAAATAGTCTTACTACTAAATTGAGAGTAGTGTTTGACGCTTCAGAAAAAACTTCGAATGGACTAAGTCTAAGTGATGGGATGCTAGTCGGGCCTAAAAAATATATCTGCGATATTTTGATCAAGTTTCGACAATGGAAATATGTAATAAACGCTGACATCTAGAATATTTATTGTTAGATTAAAATCGCAGAAAAAGATCAGAATTACCAATACATCCTCTTAAGAGACGACGAAAAATGCCAATCAAGGAGTTCAAGCTGACTTACAAATGATAACAGGATCATTGCTATGATTAAAGATGGCGACTCAACAGAAAAAATTATGATCCACAAGGACGAGTCAATGAAAACCCTTGGGATACAATGGGACCCCAAAAACGATATCTTCACATTTGTTGTCGATTGGTCAAAATTAGTGAGCATTACAAAGCGTCTAATTTGATCTCATTTGGCAAGAATCTTTGATCGTCTGGGTTGGCTAACACCAGTTACATTGCAAGGAAAATGCTTCATACAGGAGCTGTGGAAACTGCCGTTAACTTGGGACGCAGAACTAGAGCCTAGTCTGGTCAATTATTGGCAAGAATAAGCAAGCGCATTGCCAGATTTAGCAAAAATTAATATACCGCGCTGTTCTGGAAAATCGAGCACCGATGCAACGGAACTACATGGGTTTTGCGATGCATCAGAAAAGGCGTATGCAGCAATGGTGTATACCAAGGTTGGAGCCAAAAGAGTAGCAAATATAAAATAAGTGAAAGCTAGAGTATACGAAATAAACAAAAAACTGCCTCATGTCGAATGGAAATACGTGAAATCAGCAAACAACCCAGCAGACGTCGCCTCAAGAGGAATTTCCCCGAAGCACTTAGCAGCATACGACATATGGTGGAAGGGACCTGAATGGTTTACAAAACAGGGAAATCAGTGGCCGCAATTTCAAGAGCCAGAAAATGGAGTGTTTCATTGTGGGAGTCCGTCTTCAAAATGCAACGGTGACATACACGGCGGACTAAAACTGATGAGGAACTTTATTCAAAGGGACTTCTGGATCTTTGGCTTTGTGCGGAATACAATGAAAAAATATTTACGCGAATGTGTTGTATTCGGTATAAACAGGAAATGGACAGTCAACTGATGAGATATTTGCCAGTGCATCGAGTAACGTTCCAAAACACTGGCATCGACTATGCTGGACTGGACCGTTTCAAATTCGCTGTTCCAAAGGAAGAGGTCAAAAATCGTATAAAGGGTACATATGCCTATTTGTATGCATGGCCACAAAGGCAATGTACCCGGAAGCCCTATCATCAGATAAGTTTCTAGAGGCTCTACGCCGATTCTTTGCCAGCCGCGGCAAGAGTGAATATTTGTATTTAGAATACGGCACAAATTTCGTAGGTGCCGCTAGAATACTAGATAAGGATCTTGTCGCCGCTATAAAAGCAAATAGCAGTCTTGCGCCACTTCTCGAAAAAGAAGGCATTAAGTGGCACTTTATCCCGCCGGCAAGCCCCCACATAAGAGGATTATGGGAGGCTGGAGCAAACTCGGTGAAATACTACCTTAACCGGGTCATCGGCGATAACAGTTGTACATTCGAGGAATTTACAACACTGCTCTGCTAAAATAAAGCAGTGCTAAACTCACACCCCCTAGTCACCTTTAATAGTGACATTTTGACACCCTGTAACTTTATTGTGAGACGACCACTCATTGGAGCTCCAGCGCACTTTGAAGAACATCGGAAAATTGGGTCTTTAGACAGATGGAGACACATGCAACGCATCAGAGGAGTATTCTGGAGGAAATGGAGAGATGAATACTTGTCATCACTACAACAGCGAACCAAATGGCAGCAAGAAAAGTCAATCCCCATGGAAGGCCAACTTGTTTTACTAAAACAAGAAAACACGCATCCCGTTATATGGCCCTTGGGGAAGATAACGAAAACTACAAAAGGACAAGATGATAAAGTTTAAGAAGTAACAGTAAAAACAAATATGGGTGACGTCAAAAGATCAATTAACAAGATCTGTTTGCTACCTACTCAGGATAAGGATAAGCAAGCAGACTCTCCAAAAGAACAGATGAAAACACGATCAGCAAAGTTAACGACAGGAAAAGCGACGATTTTCAGCCTGCTAATGATATTGCAGGTAGCAAGTACCACCATAACCGCAAATACAAGTAGGGCAAAAATCCAGGATATGGATCAACACACAGCAATGCTAATGGACAATCTTGGAAAGGTAGAAGTCGTGTCGTCAAGCTGGCAGTTACTGTTTTACTACAAATTGCAAGCATACTTCGAAGTTTTAAAGCGAGCGGATGAGCTCATGAGTAAAACGGACATCATTTGCAAAAAATTGGGTGAATACCACGACAATTGTACAACAGTGAGTCACACTATAAAGTAAAAAATAAACAAGTAAGCACGTTGCAGTCGGGTGCTACTGACTGCGGAATACTCATTCACACCCGCAAAGCTCACGCCCATTGCCACGCCCCCAATTGCTTTGTACATATATCATTTTTTGGAAATCAATAGAGGAGATCAGCAGCAATATCGTCATAAAATTTTCTCACTGAAAATCGGAAAATCATGCAGTTTTTATAAGCTTTTGCGGTTTGCCACGCCCCCTATGGGCGTAGATATATCTGCCATATCTTTTTCATCTTGGGTTGTCAATCCGAGTATATATACAAAATTTCAAGTCTGTAGCATCAATAGGGCTCAAAAAATAACAAAATTTGAAAACTCATTATAAAGTCAGATTCGATTTGCCACGCCCCTAGTAGGCGTGGACATATAGTTTTCTGGTCGATCTTCATACGAACGTAGCAGTAACCTACTTGCAAAATTTGGGCAGGAGAGAACAACCAAAGCTGGTCAGGATCAGACGCGGCACTACAATCTACGACAACGGCAGTGGAAGCCGGCCGTAGGGGACAAGGTGTGGGCAAAGGAACGCCACTTGTCCAATGCCGCGGATGGAGTTGTAGCGAAACTGGCCCCACGATATGGAGGTCCATATACGGTGGTCAGTTTGATCTCCCCGTTTATCTGCCGGATCAGGTCAGAGGCAGATAAACGAAGCAGGACGGCTCATGTGGCGGACCTCAAGCCATATCGAGCAGAAGCGGGTGAGTTGCCAGCCAGTTTATAAAAAAAAAAAAAAAAAAAAAGCAAGTGAATACACATAGCTATGTGTATTAACCTAAAAACCTATATGTGTATGTAGGGGAAAAAGTTTTTTTTTGTAATCATAAGCAAAATTAACATCGGCCGCACAAAGAAAATCCACGGCAAAAACAGCCAAAATGTTGTGAGCGCAACAACAAAGTTGTTTGAATTTGCGCGCGCACACACACGAAACGGGGGAGCATGCGCAGCAGCAAAATAATCGTCAACTACGAAATGCCGCGATAGGCTACTGAACTATGTCGGCTACGCACGATCGCTAGCGCACGAGATGACACGAAGGTGTCGATGCTAGCGACATGCAAAACTGCCAACAACAAAATAGGGCACGCAGTGTATGTATGAGTGCATGTAGTTGCTATGCACTCATACATATATGCGAAGGGAAAGAGAGAGTGTGTGAGAAACAACAATGCCTCGTATTCAGCCATAAGGCCAGAGTGTTGGAAGAGCGTGACCTGTAGAGAGTGAGAGAACTAGCTGGTGCAGGATCCGTTAATTTCCGACACTCCTCTGGCGGCAGCGCTGCAGCAGAGGGTATAAAAGGGCATGCATGCATATGAGCAGGGCTTTTGTGGAAATTCAACTCTATAGACTTGGGACTTGGGCGTCGGAAGGGTTTGCCCGGCCGATCCTCGCGCACTGGGCAGCGACTTCGCTGGAGCTGTTAACAACAGAGTGTTAACAGCGGCCCTTTGCGTAGCACTGCTTGCAGCTGGAGGAGCGCGGCGAACTGCTTGCTGAAGAGAAGCAAGCAGTGCAAACAAAAGGGAGCGCCAAATGTGAGTCCCGGACCGATGTAAACACGAAGGCTTCGTGTTTCCCGAAGGAAGAGGGGAGTGTGAGGAACAATATAGACGGGCACGTAGTGTATGTATAAGTGCATGTATTTGCTGTGCACTTATGCATATATGCGTGCCTGCATGTTTTGTTCCACACAGCGACGCGAGTACGATAGTAGCGACCCTCGCTACTGGAAAGGACGCAGAGATCGACGTAGTCTGTTTCTGTCGCTCGTATGTATTCAGCGAATGGCTCGCGTCGCTCTCACGGCGATCATCGGCGACCGTTGGCCGAAGTACAGTTTGTGGCTGCGAGACAGTAGTGTACACTTTCACTCGTATGCCGATAACGGTGCTTTGGCCAATGAGAGGCTGCCACGCAGATTTGGGCGATTTGGCGTCGCGCCAAATCACGTGATGCTGCCGTTTTCGTGGACATGAGTGGCAGACAGGCCCCGCTCCAGAGCCGAGCCGGCGCCGTCATAGCGCGAAGCAGGGCCTGCGTCGCTGCTATAAAAAGGCGCCCGCAACTCGGCACCTGGACAGTCAAAAGAAAGTGAAAGTATTGAGTGAAAAAAAAAATTGAGAAAACAAGAAACGCGAGTGGAAAAGTGACCAGCAAAGGAGCAGAGATAAAAAGGACACCGCTGCCAAGGACTTCCAGAGGAAGGACATCGCTGCCAAGGACTTCGAGAGGAAGGACAACGTGGGATATCCTGGACGCCTATTGAGGACATAGGCTCGATACGCAGACACCGGAAGGACATCAGCTGCCACCAACCAGGACATTGGTGCAGCACGGCCAAATCTACAGCATTAGTGGCGGATCCTGGAGCAGGAGCAAAGGTAACGTTTGCGTAGCTGTGCGTAAGAGTGGTGATTGTAGCTTGAGAAGATCTCAAGGTGTGCTTGTGAGCGTATCCAGCCGGAGTCACTGCAATAGCCGAGCGAACCGCCAGAGTATTCAGTGTGGATCCTGGCGTCACCTGGAAAGCTCAAGCGTATCCTTGGAGTACCAAGAGTGCAGTACCATTCGCCAGAGTGCGCTAAACGTCTACCTGCGAGCCTGTGGAAAGGTGTGCTTTACTAAGCGCTAGATTTGGTGAAGAATATAAACTTGTAAATTGAGAATATATACCCAACACAAAACCATAAAACACACTGCATTATAATTTATCGCAAGGCGCTACATATAAATTTGTTGGCACGAACGCACAGTCGGCTGAGTCCGGCCTGGCTTAAACTCGGGATAAACCGAGGTTCGTTACAACTGGCGCCCAACGTGGGGCCCTGCGATAAATACAGTCATAATATAGTCTGTGTATAAAAATGTTGCGAGCTTGGGTATATAATCTCAAGAAGGATGATGTGCTGCGCTACGGGATCGAGTTCGGCGTAAGTTTGACTGGCACTCTGGACGCAATGCAGAGGCAGTTCGGCGAGTGGGTCGCGAGGAATGAGGGAAGCATTCCATATATCCTGCATGGACACCGTTCGCCGCTGAGAAACGAAGCGCTGACCGCCGTCGAGGAAAACGAGCTGGGTGAGCAAGACGAGATCTGAACGTGGCACGATTGTCTCTGCCATCCACCAGTGCCGCCGCCGCCCGCCTGCAAGAGATGCAACGAGGATCGTGGAGAGCCACATCCACCCCGCAACCAGAAATAAGGCCACGAGGGCCGAGCTGCACAGCGCTGGAGTACCCAAACGTCGCCAAGCAGGTACGAGAATGGGGCTTCCGCTTCTATGATACAACGAAGCCGCTGCAGTTTTTGGAGCAAGTGGAGTGGTCGGCCGACCCATATGGTCTGGATCTGGACCTGATCCCGAGGTCGATGCCAGAGCTGCTCAAAGGCATGGCCTTAAAATGATACGTGGCCAACAACAGGCACACGTTCGTCAGAAGCTTCCTGGAGTTCTTTCTGCCCAGGGACTATATGGAAGAGTTAAAGGACGAGGTTGCGCGACGGAGGCAGATGATGGGCGAGCCCTTCAAGGTTTACATGGTGGATATGCAAATCTTGATGCGGAGCTGATGCTGCTGGCAAACGAGTTCGAGGACCTGGAAAGGGATCGGGCAAAGTTGCGGCAGCAACAGCGAGGCAATAAGACGCGGCTGATGGTCATGGACGACGCTGGGAGCCCGGAGGATGAGGAATACCACCGGAGCATGGCCGTTGAGGAGACGAGACCTTGACCCGCGCCCAGGACATGCACAGCAGGGCCAAGGACACATGTCCAGAACCCCGCCAGGGCATGCCGGATATGTGGCCAAGAGGGCCACAACGAGCGCCTGGAGTTTTGTTGGCAATGCGGGCGCATCGGCGTGCGAACAGCGACTTGTTGCCAGTCGGAAAACGCCCAGAGGCACCCGCCATCCAGGGGCGAGCGGGAGCAGTGTCACGGAGGCCCCCAGACACTAGTGGGTAGTCTTCTGGATGAAGGCACCCAATTGTCGGCAATTGTGGTCATTGGAGCTGATCAGCAGAAGGCCACAATTGATACTGGGGCCACCAGCAGCTTTGTGAGCGAGAAGCTGGCCGACAGGCTCCGAGGTGTGGGCGTGAGGCGCAGATCCTCATTCCATTGCTGATGCTGCCAGGCATGATCGACGATCTGGTGCTGGGCTGGAATTTCTTGGCCAGCATGGGCATCGCGCTGGAGTGTGGTGGCTTGAAGCTGAGGATCAAGCCGAGAAATCCGCAGCCAAGCGGACAGCTGGAGGAGAAGCTGTCAGTGGCGGTCGGCATGATGAAAATGAGTCCACAGACGCCGATGGAGACGAGTTTGGAGCGTCAGCAGCCACTCCATGAGGATAAGGAGGCTGAGGCGTTTCGGAGGCAGGAACATGCGCTATCGCGGCAGCCGATGGGCGAAGAGGCGTGCCGCTTGGTGACGAGCAACGCAAACCAGCTGGGACAGGATGTCGATGGATTGCCAAGCTGTGCCAGGACCTGCGCAGAAGCCCAAAAAAGTTTTCGGGCTACAGGGAAGAGGCCGAAAAGATTTACAGACACATTCCGCGCCAATCCGGCCACAAGGACGTGGCTGCGTGGAAACTGTGTGTTCCGACGGAGCGGTGCAATCAAGTTCTGAAGGAGAACCACGACGCAGCCAATGCTGGCCACCTTGGGAGCCGACAAACAATTGCTCGGGTGGCAGCGAGGCACTACTGGCCGGGTATGTACCGCGACGTGCGGGCATATGTGCGGCGGTGCGAGCTGTGTCAGCCCTGCAATAACAGCCAACTCCAAGAAGCAGGGCAGGATAGAACAACCAAAGCTGGTCAGGATCAGACGCGGTACTACAATCTACGGCAACGGCAGTGGAAGCCGGCCGTAGGGGACAAGGTGTGGGCAAAGGAACGCCACTTGTCCAATGCCGCGGATGGAGTTGTAGCGAAACTGTCCCCACGATATGGAGGTCCATATACGGTGGTCAGTTTGATCTCACCGTTTATCTGCCGGATCAGGTCAGAGGCAGATAAACGGAGCAGGACGGCTCATGTGGCGGACCTCAAGCCATATCGAGCAGAAGCGGGTGAGTTGCCAGCCAGTTTACAAAAAAAAAAAATTAAAAAAAATAAAAAAAAAAACGAGTGAATACACATAGCTATGTGTATTAACCTAAAAACCTATATGGGAATGCAGGGGAAGAAGTTTTTTTTTGTAAGCATAAGCAAAATTAACATCGGCCACACAAAGAAAATCCACGGCAAAAACAGCCAAAATGTTGTGAGCCCAACAACAAAGTTGTTTGAATTTGCGCGCGGACACACACGAAACGGGGGAGCATGCGCAGCAGCAAAATAATCGTCAACTACGAAACTGAACTTTGTCGGCTACGCACGATCGCTAGCGCACGAGATGACACGAAGGTGTCGATGCTAGCGACATGCAAAACGGCCAAGAACAAAATAGGGCACGCAGTGTATGTATGAGTGCATGTAGTTGCTATGCACTCATACATATATGCGAAGGGAAAGAGAGAGTGTGTGAGAAATGCATTAGAGATGCAACAACAATGCCTCGTATTCAGCCATAAGGCCAGAGTGTTGGAAGAGCGTGACCTGTAGAGAGTGAGAGAACTAGCTGGTGCAGGATCCGTTAATTTCCGACACTCCTCTGGCGGCAGCGCTGCAGCAGAGGGTATAAAAGGGCATGCATGCATATGAGCAGGGCTTTTGTGGAAATTCAACTCTATAGACTTCTGCTACGTAGCTGGATGTCTAGGCCGTCCGGACTTGGGCGTCGGAAGGGTTTGCCCGGCCGATCCTCGCGCACTGGGCAGCGACTTCGCTGGAGCTGTTAACAACAGAGTGTTAACAGCGGCCCTTTGCGTAGCACTGCTTGCAGCTGGAGGAGCGCGGCGAACTGCTTGCTGAAGAGAAGCAAGCAGTGCAAACAAAATGGAGCGCCAAATGTGAGTCCCGGACCGATGTAAACACGAAGGCGTCGTGTTTCCCGAAGGAAGAGGGGAGTGTGAGGAACAATATAGACGGGCACGTAGTGTATGTGCACTTATGCATATATGCGTGCCTGCATGTATCGTTCCACACAGCGACGCGAGTACGATAGTAGCGACCCTCGCTACTGGAAAGGACGCAGAGATCGACGTAGAATGTCTCTGTCGCTCGTATGTATTCAGCGAATGGCTCGCGTCGCTCTCACGGCGATCATCGGCGACCGTTGGCCGAAGTACAGTTTGTGGCTGCGAGAAAGTAGTGTACACTTTCACTCGTATGCCGATAACGGTGCTTTGGCCAATGAGAGGCTGCCACGCAGATTTGGGCGATTTGGCGTCGCGCCAAATCACGTGATGCTGCCGTTTTCGTGGACACGAGCGGCAGACAGGCCCCGCTCCAGAGCCGAGCCGGCGCCGTCATAGCGCGAAGCAGGGCCTGCGTTGCTGCTATAAAAAGGCGCCCGCAACTCGGCACCTGGACAGTCAAAAACGTGAAAGTAAAGTAAAGGAACAAGAAACGCGAGTGGAAACATGATCAGCCAGGGAGCAGTGACTTAGAAGGACATCGCTGCCAAGGACTTTGGGTGGAAGGACATCGTGGGAAGGATATTTACGAGGGATATCCTAGACGCCTATTGAGGACATAGGCTCGAAACGCAGACACCGGAAGGACATCAGCTGCCACCAACCAGGACATTGGTGCAGCACGGCCAAATCTACAGCATTAGTGGCGGATCCTGGAGCAGGAGCAAAGGTAACGTTTGCGTAGCTGTGCGTAAGAGTGGTGATTGTAGCTTGAGAAGATCTCAAGGTGTGCTTGTGAGCGTATCCAGCCGGAGTCACTGCAATAGCCGAGCGAACCGCCGGAGTATTCAGTGTGGATCCTGGCGTCACCTGGAGTGCTCAAGCGTATCCTTGGAGAACCAAGAGTGCAGTAACATTCGCCAGAGTTCGCTAAACGTCTACCTGCGAGCCTGTGGAAAGGTGTGCTTTACTAAGCGCTAGATTTGGTGAAGAATATAAACTTGTAAATTGAGAATATATACCCAACACAAAACCATAAAACACACTGCATTATAATTTATCGCAAGGCGCTACATATAAATTTGTTGGCACGAACGCACAGTCGGCTGAGTCCGGCCTGGCTTAAACTCGGGATAAACCGAGGTTCGTTACAAGATGTTGACTTTTTTGCATCTAAATTTAAATCTGGGGTAGGCTATTAGTATGTGTATTATATTTTCGGACTGAAGGACTCTTATTTTAGAAGCTTCTATCAGACTTACTATTGGAATATCCTGTTTGATAAGTGAGTTTATATCGGCATGATCAAGGATCGCGGGGTTTACTATGCTGGATTTCGCCAATGTAATAGTGAGAATTAAATTTTGCATTTCAGTGCTCACATTCTATTTCTCGCCAAAAGCGCTTCAAATAGATGTGGAGTGTCAACCAATTCGTTCTTTCGGGCATTGACAATTTTATTTATTGTGTCAGTTAATTTATTTATTTGCTTTTGCGTCTCAGAGTTTATGGTAATTTGCCTAGCGTTTGACTCCACTAGTTGAGCCTCAGTGATTTTGATTTTTAGGAAATCCGAGCCATCAGGTGTGCCTGCAACTACCTTCAAGGCTGTCCCCAAGAAATCTAAGCTTCTTTCAAATCTGTGGTGCACCTTAAGTACGGACAACAGGGTTCTTAAATGATCAGTGTCGACGTCTAGTAATTTTCGCATATGCGACTGGGGGAAGGAATCGGACAGTTTCTCTGTTTCATCAACCATATTAGCGAATTCTGACAAGATACTAGAGTGCCTTAGGCAGTTTCTTTGTTCAAACACGAACATCTCTCCTTCTACTACCGGTATGTAGTTGTGAAAAGTCGGTTACCCGCGCATAAGCAGTTGCCAGGGAAATAAGCATCGTGAGGGCAAGCCTGAAATTAATATTAAGCGTGAGATGGGGCTTAAGCTTTTCTTAACTAAGTCCTACTGGTTGTCCTTATGGACCACCCTTCCCTTAATAAGAACAGACGTTCCTAGGTCTGCTTCAACTTTCTGTTCTGAACATAACGGGGTCAGCTTGTTTCCTAACTTCCTATTATTTTTTTGGAACAGCGCTTCACCTACTTCTAAGGTGCGGTTTTGCCTGGAGGCATTACACCTCTTAATGTTTTCTTGTTGGGCTTTGATCATTTTGTCTTTGATGTCTGAGAGAAGTTCATTGGAGCCTGCATGGACAATGTCAATTGGTTTTTGCCGTGTGACTGAGTTTTGTTGTATTCAACCGTTGCCCTCAGTATGAGCTCTATTGTATCGCTGATTTTTTTGTCTAGCTTGAGGCACCTGGCGATTTCCACCAAGGTGCTGTGGAAGCGTTCCACCTGGCCATTCGATGAACTGTGAAGCGGAGGCGCATTCACAATGTCGATGCCATAGCTATTCTTGAGTAGAGAGGTAACGGTTTCAGAGCTGAAAGCGGCCTCATTATCGCAATATATCGTTTTTATACCGGGAAACGTTTTCACAAGTTGCAACAAGGGGGCAGTGATGTCGATTATCATTCTGGATAGTATTGGCTGCACTATTGCAAACTTGGAGAACTTGTCGACGCATGTCAGGAATAGCTTTTTGTCAGTTGAGAAAATGTCAATGTGTAACATTTCTCCGGGGTAGTCTGGTATGGGGGTTTTCCCTAGCTGTTGCTTTTTGGGGTGCCTATCATACTTAGCTTTGGTGTAGATGGGATGGTCATGTTAGGAAAGTAATAGTCGCGAAGGACCTGCTTTACATTTTCCTGTGCTGCTCTATGTGCACGGTTGTGTTCAGAAATTGAGTAGCAGGGAAATGGACCACTAATTCATGCTGGAAACACGCTAAAGTGGGTAAGTCGCAGTGAATAGCGTTTACTACTTCCGCGTTGACGACTTCCTTGAGCGTTTTGAGGATGTCGTTCTTGTCGGTAAAACTAATCAAATGGCGCGTTTTGCTGCGAAATAATACCAAGTTTCGCCTTAGCGAAAAACGTGCTTTGTCCAGAACGATTTGGTTCCTGAAGCATTTAATTGGTTTGTCTGTGGTTTCGATCGTATAGGTCAGTGGATTTTTTGCTGTGCATGGTAGCAGCGTCCGACTGAGGCTCGTCTTGCAGTGTGTTAACATTCTGCCTTGAGAGCGCATCAGCGACAAAATTTTCCTTGCCCGGTTTGTAGAACACCTTGGCATTGTGCTTGTCAATGTAAGCTTTCCACCTCTTTATTTTAGAGTTGGTATTTTTGACGGCCACTGCGAACGTGAGAGGCTGGTGGTCGGTGAAGATATTAATTTCTCTGGAGCCGTACAAGAAGTTTTGTAATTTGCCCAGAGCCCACACAATTGCCAGCAGTTCTCTTTCGTTGGTGGCATAATTAATCTCGGCCCGTTTTAGGGTGCGAGAAATCATAGTTATTCGAGGCATCGGTTGTCAAGTCAAACGGCTTTTTGAAGTATGACATCTTCCGATGCTAAAATGTTACGCAGACGTTCAAATGCGTTTCTTTGAGTTTCAGTAAACTCAACAGGAATTTTTTTTAGAGACGTGCTTGCTGACCGATCTGTTTTCCCCCTTCAGTATATCCGTTATCGGACGGGCTATGGCAGCGAAGTCTTTTATGAAGACCCTATAATAACTTGCCAAACCGATGAAGGCTCGGACGCCGTACACACTTTTTGGTTCGGGGTACTCTTGCATAGCTTTTACTTTTTGCGGATCAGATTTCGTACCGTCCTTGCTTACGATGAAGCCGAGATATTCTATGCTATCTTTAAAGAAGCTAGTTTTCTCTTGGCTTGCCCTCATGTTCGCGTCGATTAGACACTTTAGCACCGTATCAATATGGCGAACGTGGTCTGCCTCATTCTGTGAGAAGATAATAACGTCGTCAATGTAGACGTAGCAAATCTTCCTGATCTGCTCTCTCAGAACATCGTCTGAAGCTCTTTGAAAAATGCTACTAGCATTTTTTAGGCCAAACGGTAGGCGACAGAATTCGTACTTGCCGCCGCTCACAGAGAAGGATGTCTTCTCATGGTCATGTTCCGCGAGGTAAATTTGATGCTACCCTGACTTCAAGTCGAGGGTGGTAAAGTATTATGCCTTTCCAAGACTCGCAAGAATCATTGGAATACTTGGCATTGGGTAACGGTCAGCTATGGTTCTCTCGTTCAGTTTCCTGAAGTCGATGACCAACCTTTTCTTTTGGTTACCATAAGCATCTGTCCCTTTTTTGTCCATAACCCAAGTGGGGCTGTTGTAAGGTGACCTTGAGGGCCTAATGATGCCATCTTTCAACATTTTTTTGACCTCGTTATTAACGAAATCAGCGACACCCATTAGATTTGGGTAGGCTCTGAAGTACACCGGCTCATTGTCGACTGTCCGAATCGTGGCGACGACAGCGGTGTTAAAGGGGAGAGCCTCGTCTGCTATTGAAAACGATTTTTTCCTCTTAAGGATCTCCTTCTTTACAGAAGTGGGGACCACAATGTCGTTAACATTGGTGAAATTAACGTTGGCACAGTTATGATACTGAATTTTTTCAGAGGTGTCTTTGTTTTCCAGACAATTCTTCGCTAGGTTTAACTTCACCCCGGCCTTTGTTAACAGGTCGAAGCCTATAATAGCGTCAAACGCTGTGAGCGTGTCTAGCAAAAAAAACGGGGAGGTGTGACGAAAGAATTTCATGAGGCACTTCTGTTTGATTTTGGTAGAACCATGAATAGAGTTCACCGAAAAGGGTTTGGCGACGGGCATTATGGTTTTGAGCTCGTTTATGGGCTTAACATAATTTTTGGCCGCGCCAGTGTCAATTAACATTCTTAATGGGAGCGTTCTCTAAAAAATGCACAGCATCCTCACTTGGAGCATACTCGTTATCGCTCTCAAGCTCTTCGACTGCAGCTTTTGCTGCCTTGTCATATTCTGCCTGCGATTCTTTTGAGTCCTCTTGGACTACGTTATTGAGCCGTTGGCGCCTAGGACCCGTGGAACGGTCCGACGAATTTCTGCGTTTCATTGCGTTCGAGTCATTGGCCTGTTGCTTGTTATAAGCCGTGCTCTGTCTAAACTTGGACGAGGCGTCAACCTCCATAGGCTGAGGGGCCTGTGCCTGGTTATCTTTTTGGTTCTGATCATGGAAACCGCCCTTCGGGCGCCTGACAAAGTGAAGGTTTCTATCTTGTGGTTGTTCTTCCTTGGTGAACTTCCCTTGTTTGGGAAAGGAACGGCTCTTTCCGCTTGAAGCTACTTGCACTCGCTCCTTTACGGCCTTGACGTAAGAGTTAGCGAACATGCTTCTCTCGATGCTTGCTTCCGTCTCCCTGGCCATAGCCTGGGCAGCCGGTAAATCTTTGGGTTGAGCCGGAAACACAACCGCTCTAAGCGGTTTTCTTAAGCCTGAAACGAAGGTATGTAGGGCGTCGGCTCTAACTTCTCTGTTGAGCAAGTCGGCGCCCTCCCGCTCGTGTGTCATGACAATTTTATTGGTAACCAAAGTACGTTTTTTCTCGACCTCGTCGTAGTACTGCATTAGCGACATGTCACCTTGTCTGACCGTTTCTAAACCTTGCCTGAGCAAGCGCAAAGAAGTCTTGTCTGCGTAGGTGCAGTCTAATCTTGCCAAAATGGCATCAAAGTTTAAGACTGTGTTGTGTGACACGAGAAGGGCACCAGCAGCGCCTCTGATTTTATTTCTAATAATTACCAAGGCTTGGTAATGCGCGCTGCTGCCGTACGTATTCATCCTGGGCACCAGTAAATTCTGCTACCGACTTAATGATGTCTAAAGGGATATCACACCTAACCTCGGGCGTAACGGATATCGTTTCATAAGTAACGATCTGCGGTGCTTCCACCTGCAAGCTTTGAACGCTAGCGGTCAATTTGTTAATTTGGGCTTGCAGCTGTGAGTGTTGCTGAGCCAAAGCCTGTCTGACTGCATTGTCAATTAGTGCCTGTAACTGTGACTGGATTATGTGGTATTTATCGGGTCACTCGCTGGTTGTTGATCTAGTGCGAAAACGTTTTGTTCAACCTTTACGTCTCTGTAAACACCTACCCAACTCATTGGCTGTTGGTTGACACTACACACGTATTGTTTCGCCGAGCATAAATGATCGGCAGATTTATACTGCGATTTGGGTTCGCGCAAGATATCGAGTATTTTTATACTCATTCCCAAAGTGAAATAAGAATATTGGTTTTGTGCAATGTCCGTCACGCTGTCCGTCCGTCTGTCCGTCTGTCCGTCCGTCCGTCTGTCCGTCTGTCCGTACGAACGCAAACCATTTGCACAGTTTTAAAGCTAGAGAGCTGAAATTTGGAATACATACTCCTGTATACCCTCGAATTAAAAAGTGTCAAGATTTTCCCGATACGCCCACTAGGGGCGTGGCAAATCGGAAAATGCATTTTCCGATATCTCAGAAACACTATTTCTAGAAGAGCTAGAGAGTTGCAATTTGGAATGTAGACTCATGTTGACAACTCAAGATGAAAAAGCTATGGCGGATATATCTACGCCCATTGGGGGCGTGGCAAATCGGGTAAAGCTGTATCTTCTACAGTTTTAAAGCTAGAACGCCCAAATTTAACACGTAGATTACTGCTATGATCCTATGAAGATCGACCAAAAAACTATATATCCGCGCCTACTAGGGGCGTAGTAAATCAGTTCTGACTTTATTGTGATTTTTCAAATTCTGTAATATTTTGAGCACTATGAACGCTAGAGACTTGAAGCTTGGTATATATACTCGGGTTGACAACCCAAATTGAAAAAGATATAGCGGATATATCTACGCCCATAGGGGGCGTGGCAAACCGTAAAAGTTTATAGCTCCTACAGTTTTATAACTAGAAGCTTCAACATTGGATGATTGAGTTACTGGTGAGCTTCTCTATCGATGACCCAATAATACTTTTTACGCCCCTTATGGGGCATGCCCGGCTAAATAATACCCTGTAATTTTCGCATTTTTTGAGTGTAAGCATCCAAATTTCACACTTACGTTACTCTTTACTATTTTTAAGAACTAACCAAAAATTATATGCCTACGCCCACTGAGGGTGTGGCAAATCGAGAAAAACTCTACGTTTTTCCGATTCTCAGTGAGAAAATCAAAATTTTATGACGATATTACTGCTGATCTCAATTGATTTCTAAAAATTTATATATGTACAAACCAATTGTGGGCGTGGCAATGGGCGTGATCTGTGCGGGTGTGAATGAGTATTCCGCAGTCGGTAGCGCCCGACTGCAACATTCTTACTTGTTCTTATTAGCAGCAAAGAAAGCAACGTACCTTATGGTATGCAATATTAAAAATTATTTTTGACAAAAGTATGCAATGTTTTATTTGAAAGTCGAGATACCTTAGGGTATACAAAGAAAAAAAAATGTTATCTGACAAAAGTATGCAATATTTATTGGCGAAAAAAGATTATTTTTATACCCTGAACCCATTGAAAATGGGAAATCAGGGTATAATGGTTTTGTTAAAATGTATGTAACAGGCAGAAGGAGGCGTGGCAGACCCCATAAAGTATATATATTCTTGATCAGGGCGACAAGCTGAGTTGATTTAGCCCTGTCTGTCTGTCTGTCTGTCTGTCTGTCTGTCCGTCTGTCCGTCTGTCCGTCTGTCCGTATGTATGAACGCGTCGATCTCAGAATCTATAAGAGCTAGAGACTTGAAATTTTTTATGTAGGTTCCTGTATAGCACGCGCAGATCAAGTTTGTTTCAAAAAATCGATAACTTTGATCGTTTTAATGTTATCGATTAAAAACGAAATCGGAAACCAGTTATAAAATTATGTCTCGCACATCTTTAAAGCTAGAGACTCCTTATTTTGTATTTAGTATAATGTAGAGTTTATACAATTTTGATTTTTGTTATATTTTGGATGCCACGCCCCTTTCGCCTCAAATTGGCAAAAAACGTATTTCAACTGCTAGAGACTTGTGCTTCGGCAAATATACACATATGAATGACATAATTACGTTCTGAAAGTTTGATTAAAAAAGTCCATCTACAAAGGAACTTATTCAACAATTAACTTCCCATAATATAGCTCTTACTGCAGCCCGAGCGCAGTCGCTGCGTAAACTGCGCAGTCAGCAGAGCGCGTGCTTATGCGTATGTGTATGTGTGTATGTGTGTGTCCATGTATTGCTTGTATACATGTATATGTTAAATAAGCATAGAATGTTTGGAGTATCGGCTCGTCGCAGGGTTCAGGGGATCTCCTAGTCGGGTACCGCAGACTAGAGCTTTCTTACTTGTTATACCCTGAACCCATTGAAAATGGGAAATCAGGGTATAATGGTTTTGTTAAAATGTATGTAACAGGCAGAAGGAGGCGTGGCCGACCCCATATAGTATATATATTCTTGATCAGGGCGACGAGCTGAGCTGATTTAGCCCTGTCCGTCTGTCCGTATGTTTGAACGCGTCGATCTCAGAATCTATAAGAGCTAGAGGCTTAAAATTTTGTATGTAGGTCCGTGTATAGCACGCGCAGATCGAGTTTGTTCAAAAATTCGATAACTTTTATCGTTTTAATGTTATCGGTTAAAAACGAAATCGAAAACCAGTTTTAAAAATATGTCTTGCACATCTTTCAAGCTAGAGACTCCTAATTTTGTAAATAGTTGCATATGTATTTTAGACAATTTTGATTTTTGATATATTTTTGATGCCACGCCCCCTTCGCCCCAAATTTGCAAAAAACGTATTTCAAGTGCTAGAGACTTGTGCTTCGGCAAATACACACATATGAATGACATAACCACGCTCTAAAAATGTGATTAAGAAAGTTTATCTACAAAAGAACTTACTCAACAATTAAGTTCCCATAATATAGCTCTTCTGCAGCCCGAGCGCAGTCGTTGCGTAACTACGCAGTCAGCAGAACGCTCACTTATGCGTCCGTGCGTATGTGTGTGTGTATGTGTGTGTATATGTGTTGCTCGTAATGTACACATATTAAGAGAAGTGTAGAACGTTTGGAATATCGGCTCTTCGCAGGGTTCAGGGGATCTCCTAGTCGGGTACTCCCGACTAGAGCTTTCATACTTGTTATACCCTGAACCCATTGAAAATGGGAAAACAGGGTATAATGGTTTTGTTAAAATGTATGTAACAGGCAGAAGGAGGCGTGGCAGACCCCATAAAGTATATATATTCTTGATCAGGGCGACGAGCTGAGTTGATTTAGCCCTGTCCGTCTGTCCGTATGTTTGAACGCGTCGATCTCAGAATCTATAAGAGCTAGAGGCTTGAAATTTTTTATGTAGGTCCGTGTATAGCACGCGCAGATCGAGTTTGTTTCAAAAATTCGATAACTTTTATCGTTTTAATGTTATCGATTAAAAACGAAATCGAAATACGGTAATTAAATTATATCTCCCACATCTTTATAGCTAGTCTCCAAATGTTGTATTTAGTTGCACGTGTGTTTTATACAATTTTGATTTTTGTTATATTTTGGATGCCACGCCCCTTTCGCCCCAAATTTGCAAAAAACGTATTTCAAGTGCTAGAGACTTGTGCTTCGACACATACACATATATGAATGACGTAATCACGCTCTGCAAGTTTGATTAAGCAAGTCCATCTACAAAGGAACTTATTCAACAATTAACTTCCAATAATACTGCTCTTAGTGCAGCCCAAGCGCAGTCGCTGCGTAAACTGCGCAGTCAGCAGAGCGCTCTCTTAAGCGTGCGAGCGTATGTGTGTGAGTGTGTTGCTCGCAATATTTGTATAGAATGTTTGTTGGGAATATTGTCTCTTTGCAGGGTTCAGGGTATACTCAGTCACGAAGTGAAATGAGTATATTGGTTTTGTGCAATGTCCGTCACGTTGTCCGTCCGTCTATCAGTCTGTCCGTAACGCGAACCATTTCGACACTATTGAAGCTAGAGACGAATTATAAAATATCAAGATTTTCCCGATACGCCCACTAGGGGTGTGGCAAATCAGAAAATTCATTTTCCGATATCTCATAAACACTACTTCTAAAAGTGCTAGAGAGTTTCAATTTGGAATGTAGACTTGTGTTGACAACCCAAGATCAAAAAGCTATGGCGGATATATCTACGCCCATTGAGGCGTGCAAATCGGGTAAAACTATATCTTTTATAGTTTTGAAGCTAGAACGCCCAAATTCTGTCGTATTTTGAGCACTATTGATGCTAGAGACTTGAAGTTTTGTATATATACTCGGGTTCACAACCCAAGATGAAAAAGATATGGCGGATAGATCTACGCCCATAGGGGGCGTGGCAAAAGTTTATAGTTCCTACAGTTATAGAGCTAGAATCTTCAAGATTATATGGTTGCGTTATTGGTAACGGCCTCTATCGATAACCCAAAAATAATTTTACACTTTTTTTGGGGCATGCCTTGCTAAAAAATACCCTGTAATTTTCGCATTTTTTGAGTGTAAGCATCCTAATTTCACACCTATCCGTCTGTCCGTCCGTCAACCCGTCCGATTGTCCTTCCGTAAATCACAAAAGTTAGAGCTCAATAATTTTCAGTGTATACTCGTGTATACCCTTACCCTTACGAAGTACGAGTTTTTTTTACATTTTCGATAGCTCATCCCGTTTCCTTATTATCGATAAAAATTGATAACTTTTCTTCGTTTTTGTATACCGTAAGAGCAATAGATTTAAAATTTACTGTGTGTATCCGTGTAGTGAATACATGCCACGCCCCCTTCGCCCCAAATTTCCAAGTAACGGACCCAAATAACTACCCTGAGGTACACCCGAAGAAACGAAAACAAGTTTCAAAGAAGCTGTTCTCAACACAACTCTTTGGGTTCTACCTCTTAAGTAGGATGTAATCCAAGAAAGAAGTTTAGGGGAAAATCCTAAGTAATCAAGCTTTTGAAGTAATATTTCATGGTGTACTAAGTCAAACGCTTTACTGAAATCAGTATATATAACATCAAATTGCATTTTATTCCACTACATTCTTTAATTACACAACTGGGAATATTATCAGCTCCAGGAGGAAAAGCTGATTTCAATGACCAAATGGCTGAAACCAGAGAAGCAGGGGAAACATTAGAAGCATTAATAATATTAATTGTAGAAATTAAGTAAGGGTATGAAGTGGTATAGGATCTGCCGAGGAGTAAATGAATCATGATCATTAGAAGTTTTGTCCAATCCAAGGAAAAATGAGGAAGGTAAACTAGAAGACTTACGCTTCATGTTTACGAATGAATAGAATTTCTTAGGATCACGAACAAACTGCCTTTTGCAACGAAAAAGGTAATTCTCATAACACCGAGAATTTAAAATATTAAAATTTGACTTGGCTATGGAATACTTAGAACAGTCTACATTCGAACCAGACTTTTTAAATTTTTTTAAATATTTAGACTTAATATTTTATAAATTAGAAAGAGTCTGAGTAAACCAGGGGTCTTTATTAGAAACGGGCATAGGGAGACACATAGGAACACACTCATCTAGAATAGAGTTTGAAGTATTATAGAAAAAAGTTGTGGCCAAATTAATGTCAACTGACTTATATAAAGGTGACCAATCTGTTGCATTAATAAGTTGATTAATTAATGCTAGAGTTAATATTAATGCTAGAGTCATCATTAATAAAAACTAGATCAAGTGAACGATTGAGATGATTTGAAATAGAGTTCATCTGAAACATAGAAAGCCAAATAATTCATTGAAAAAGTAATGATCTAATGTAGGAATAAGAAAATTAGAGTTGGGACTCGAGGACTAAGAAGTGTTAGGTATATTAAAGTCACCCGACACAAGAAACATATCTTTATCATTAACATGTCACACACCACTACCTGTATGTGTCAATCGATCATGTCTATAAATAGTGAAATCATTTGAGAGAATTTCACTATTATAAACATTGGGACTAAGCCACGTTTCTGCGAGAGCAATAAAATCAGAATTAATACTAAAACTACGAAAAACAGTTGAAAGGAAGATTGTCCAAAATTTGGTTTCTTTGGCCCTGTCATGAGCAAATCATTTAGTGAGAGCCCAGATGTGGTGACGGCCGAGCCGTCAGATTTTTTGTAGAGCTATCCTCTTTTAATACGCAATAATGAAGAAATATTTGCATTTGTTGACTTCAACGGTTGGGACCAATGACATGTGATTGAGATCAATATCTACGGTTATATCTACGCCCATAAGGGGCTTGGAAAACCGAAAAGTTTATAGGTCGCCCAGTTTTATAGTTAGAAGCTTAATTTTGAAGCTGAAGCGATTAGTAATTGACTACCGTCAAATAAATAAACTGCTGTCCGATAAATTTCCACTTCCAAGAATTGATGACATTCTCGATCAACTGGGAAGAGCAAAATATTTCTCATGTCTAGATTTAATGACTAGTTTTCACCAGATAGAGCTAGAAGAACAGTCCAGAAATATAACGTCATTTTCAACGAGCAATGGCTCATATCGTTTTATTACCTTACGGTTTAAAAATAGCACCAAATTCTTTTCAAAGAATGATAACAATCGCTTTTTCTGGATTAGATCCGTCAGAAGCATTCTTGTATATGGATGACTTAATTGTCATCGATTGTTCTGAATAACACATGATTAAAAACCTAACAAACGTTTTTGATTTATGCAGAAAACACAAATTTAAACTACATCCAGAAAAATGTTCTTTTTTCATGCACGAAGTGACATTTCTGGGTCATAAGAGTACTGATCAAGGTACCAGATGACAAAAAGTACGATGTCATTGAAAAATACCCAGTCCCTACGGACGCAGATAATGCTAGAATATTTGTTGCATTTTGCAATTATTACCGACGTTTCATTAAAAATTTCGCCGACTATTCACGGCACATAACTAGATTATGTAAAAAGAATGTTCCTTTTGAATGGACTGCGGAATGCCAAAATGCATTTCAATATCTCATGCAATCTACTTTATTACAATACCCAGATTTCAGCAAGGAATTTTGTATAATCACAGATGCAAGCAAACAAGATTGTGGAGCGGCTTTAACTCAAAAACATCAAGAACTCCAACTTCCAGTAGCTTATGCATCAAGGGCATTCACTAAAGGTGAAAGTAATAAAAGTACAACAGAACAGGAACTAGCAGCAATACACTGGGCAATTACTCATTTCCGACCATGTATATATGGCCGACATTTTACAATAAAAACGGATCATAGACCGTTAACATATTTTTTTTCTATGATCAATCCCAGTTCAAAATTAACTAGAATGAGATTAGACTTGGAAGTCTACGACTTTACAGTTGAGTATCTGAAAGGAAAGGATAATTATGTTGCTGATGCATTATCACGCATCACAATAAAAGAATTTAAAAATATTAGCACAAACATATTACAAGTTACTACACGAAATCAAAGTAAACAGAAACAAGTAAGAAAGCTCTAGTCGGCGGTACCCGACTAGGATATCCCCTGAACCCTGCGATGAACCAATATTCCATACATTCTATGCTTATTTAATATATATATACAAGCAACACATGCACATGTCATTCATATGTATGTAATTGCCAAAGCACAAGTCTCTAGTATTTGAAACAAGGTTTTTACAAATTTGGAGGGAAGGGAAGGAAAGGGGATTGGTATCCAAAATGTGACAAAAATCAAAATTGTATCAATTACACATTATATTAAATACAAAAGACTCTAGCTCCAAAGATGTGGGAGATATAAATTTATAACTGATTTTCGATAACGTTTAAAATCGATTACTTTAAATCGATCAAATTTATCGATTTAAAAAAAAAACTCGGGAGGATGGAGGGGAGCAGGCAAGGCAAAGCTTCTGATTGTGCTCAAATTGGTGAGTGCCAGAGTGATCCTTGCTCTTGCTCTCCTCAAGTCGACACACTACCTCCACGTGGTTCCTCCTGGATTGTGACTCAACACCCGTTGAGTTATAAACTAAAGTGCGCGGCGGGATCCTAATCCTTAAATTAGGTTTTGGCGTAGGGCTTGATATCCACCCATGGAAAAAACACGCATCAGTGAAGGAAGCAAGAAGAGCCTCGGATAGGAACCCGAAAAACGTTGACGACCACTGCAAACGTAAAAAGGACAATGATTTAAGAGTATGCACTTGGAATGTAAGGACATTGTACAGACCCGGTGCTGCTCAACAACTAGCGGATACCCTCAATAAGTTGAAGGCTGACATTACAGCCATCCAGGAAATGCGATGGAAAGGACAGGGACGTATGCGAAAGAGTAATTGTGACATTTACTACAGTTGTCATAATGATAGGCATGAATTTGGTTGTGGTTTCGTCGTTGGGGCCAAGTTGCGGCACCGAGCCTCGCACTTCACACCAATCAGCGAGAGGATCGCGACGATCCGAATAACTGCCAAATTTTTCAACATCAGCCTAATCTGTGCGCATGCCCCGACGGAAGAGAAAGACGATGCTACAAAGGATGCTTTCTATGCAGAGCTTGACCGAGCATATGGCCGTTGCCCGTCACATGACGTTAAGATCCTTCTAGGAGATTTTAACGCCAAAATAGGGCGGGAGGGCATCTTTGGAGCAACCGTTGGCCCCTTTAGTCTGCATGAGTCCACGTCGAGCAACGGACTTAGACTAATAGGATTTGCGGCCGCGCACAATATGATTGTACGTAGTACAGGTTTTCGTCACTTCAACATCCACAAGGCAACCTGGCTGTCGCCTGATCGTCTGACGCGGAATCAGATTGATCATGTTGTGATCGATGCAAGGCATGCATCTAGCATTCTTGATGTGAGATCTTGCCGGGGTCCTAACATCGACTCTGACCACTACCTTCTTGCAGCGAAGGTTCGCGCACGGATGTGTGCCGCGAAAGTCTCACGTCAAGGTATGCCAAGAAAGCTGGACATCGAAAAGCTGCAATCGCAACAACATAAGGATGCCTTCTCCACTCGACTCTCGGGCCGACTCGGCCAACTCTCACCAACACCTATAAATACAACGGATATGTGGGCGTACATATCCAACGCCATAAATTCTTCTGCTGTGGAAGTACTTGGATTCCAACGCCCTCCTAACCGGAATCCATGGTATGACCAGGAGTGTCGGGAGGTGACTGCAGCAAAAGACGCCGCCTACAGAAGAATGCTGCAAGCAGGAGCTACTCGAGCGGTAGTAGATATTTATAGGTTGCGGAGACGAGATGAGAAGCGCCTTTTCAGGAGGAAGAAGCGGGAGATGGAAAGGCTTGAGTGTGAGAAGATGGAGCATAGCAGAAGCAAGAACGATGCCCGTGACTTTTACCAGAGGGTCAAACGCATGACCCAAGGGTATAAGTCTGGATCGCTTGCCTGCAGGAGTGATGATGGAACCCTGGTCACAGATGCGAAGATGGTACTGAGGTTATGGCGGGATCACTTTGAGAAACTTTTGGCTGGGAACAGTGAGAATGAGCTTGACGAAGATGGTCCACTAACCCCAATCAGAGATGATGGTATTGAAGTTCCCACCCCTAGTCATACGGAAGTCGAGATAGCTATACAGCGTCTCAAAAACAATAAAGCCGCGGGAGCAGATGGCTTACCGGCTGAATTGTTTAAGGCTGGAGGCGGTGAGTTGGTAGGGTGCATGCACCAACTCATCAGCAGAGTATGGCTAACGGAAAGCATGCCCGATGATTGGAACCTCAGTATGATATGCCCTATCCTTAAGAAGGGTGATGCAACACAGCGCACCAACTACCGTGGCATCAGGTTCTCACGAGCGTAATGTGTGAGAAACTGAAACCACACGCTGAAGCATTGATAGGTCCCTATCAATGCGGTTTTCGTCCTGGCAAGTCTACAGTTGACCAGATCTTCACATTGCGCCAAATCCTGGAGAAATCGCATGAGAACCAAATCGACACATACCATCTGTTCGTCGATTTTAAAGCTGCTTTTGATAGCCCACGGCGAGACCGCCTGTACGCTACCATGTCTGAGCTTGGTATTCCTTCAAAGTTAATACGGCTTTGTAGCATGACATTGAGCAACACCATCAGCTCTGTCAAGGTAGGAAATGACCAATCCGAAACCTTTAATACCAAGTGGGGTCTCAGACAAGGCGACTCGTTGTCTTGTATGCTCTTCAATCTACTGATGGAAAGTATAATAAGGAAAGCTGGGGTGCATCGGATGGGCACAATACTGGGAAACAAATGTGTCCAGCTCCTTGGTTACGCTGATGATATCGATATTATTGGTCGTACCAAGCGTGATGTAACTGCGGCTTTTGGAGCTATCGAAAAGGAATCAGCCAAAGTTGGTCTTGCAGTAAACATGGGCAAAACAAAGTTTATGGTGTGCAGTAACAGAGAATCGCGGCTTCTTGACTCTCACCTTACTGCTGGAGACTATGACTTCGAGTCTGTCAAGGACTTTGTCTATTTGGGACCTGCCGTGACCAACAACAATGATGTCAGCCTAGAGATCAAGCGGAGAATTACATTAGCCAACAAATGTTACTTTGGGCTCAGTAGGCAAATGAACAGTAGAGCCCTCTCTCGAAAGACAAAAATAACACTCTACAAGACGCTCATCATTCCAGTGCTGCTTTATGGTGCGGAAGCCTGGACAGTGACGCAGTCAGATGCGGCTGCTCTTGGTGTTTTCGAGAGAAAGATTCTTCGCAAGATCTATGGACCAGTTTGCGTTGGCGAAACCTATCGTATCAGGTGGAACGACGAGCTGTACGAGCTATATGGCGATGTGGACATTGGCAAGCGAATTGACATTCAGCGTCTTCGTTGGTTGGGTCACATTGCTCGTATGGAGGGAAGCTCGTTCGGTTTTTGATACGATAGTTGGAGGACAACGAAGAAGGGGTAGACCTAGAACCCGTTGGAAGGACCAAATGGAGGCAATCCTAGGAGGTGTAACCAACTGGAGAAGTCGTGCACAGGATAGAGAAGCGTGGAGGCAAATCGTGCATCAGGCTGTACTCCGATAGGGGTGTTTTAGCCAATTAATAATAATAAAAAAAAACTCGCGTGCTATTCACGGATCTACATAAAAAATTTCAAGTCTCTAGCTCCTATATGTTCTGAGATCGACGCGTTCACACATACGGACGGACGGACGGACAGGGATAAATCGACTCGGCTTGTCACCCTGATCAAGAATATATATACTTTATGGGGTCTGCCACGCCTCCTTCTGCCTGTTACATACATTTCAACAAAACCATTATACCCCAGGGTATAAAAATCCTGCGCAGGAATAGAACAAGTAGATTTGCCTAGACAAACTCTTGACAATACTTCTAAGCAAAACGTACACGAAGTCATCACAAATGACGAGGTACGAAAAGTAGTAACCTTGCGTATAACCGAATCTAAATGTTTATTGAAACATGGAAATAAAGTTGTATTGTAGCCATACAGGCATAACAAAAACGCTAGAGAAACTAAAAAGACAATATTATTGGAAAAACATGACTCGTCACTTAAAAGAGTACATTAATAAATGTCCTAAATGCCTGACATTAAAAACGACGAAACAAATATATGCTTTCGACAGAGTGTTAGTAGACACAATGGGTCCACTACCACGTTCGGAAAACGGAAACGAATACGCTGTCACTTTAATATGTGATATGACTAAGTATTTAGTAGCCATTCCTGTTAAAAATAAAAGCGCAACAACTGTCGCAAAAGCTATATTCGAATCTTTTGTTCTGAAGTACGGTCCAATGAAGACGTTCATTACGGACATGGGAACAGAATACAACAAGTAAGAACGTTGCAGTCGGGCGCTACCGACTGCGGGATACTCATTCACACCCCCACAGATCACGCCCATTGCCACGCCCACAATTGGTTTGTACATATATAATTTTTTGGAAATCAATAGAGGAGATCAGCAGTAATATCTGTATATAATTCTGATTTTCTCACTGAGAATCGGAAAAACGCATAGTTTTTCCCCATTTGCCACGCCCCCAGTAGGCGTAGACATATAATTTTTGGCCAGTTCTTAGAAGTAGTGAAGGGTAACGTAAGTGTGAAATTTGGATGCTTACACTCAAAAAATGCGAAAATTACAGGGTATTTTTTAGCCGGGCATACCCCATAAGGGGCGTAAAAATTATTTTTGGGTCTTCGATAGAGGAGCTCACCAGTAACTTACCATCCAATTTTGAAGCTTCTAGCTCTAAAACTGTAGGAGCTACAAACTTTTGCGGTTTGCCACGCCCCCTATGGGTGTAGATATATCCGCCATATCTTTTCCAACTTGGGTTGTCAACCCGAGTATATATACCAAGTTTCAAGTCTCTAGCATCAATAGTGCTCAAAATATTACAGAATTTGAAAAATCACTATATAGTAGACATATAATTTTTGGCCAGTTCTTAGAAGTAGTGAAGGGTAACGTAAGTGTGAAATTTGGATGCTTACACTCAAAAAATGCGAAAATTACAGGGTATTTTTTAGCCGGGCATACCCCATAAGGGGCGTAAAAATTATTTTTGGGTCATCGATAGAGGAGCTCACCAGTAACTTACCATCCAATTTTGAAGCTTCTAGCTATAAAACTGTAGGAGCTACAAACTTTTGCGGTTTGCCACGCCCCCTATGGGCGTAGATATATCCGCCATATCTTTTCCAACTTGGGTTGTCAACCCGAGTATATATACCAAGTTTCAAGTCTCTAGCATCAATAGTGCTCAAAATATTACAGAATTTGAAAAATCACTATATAGTCAGATCCGATTTGCCACGCCCCTAGTAGGCGTGGATATATAGATTTTTGGTCGATCTTCATAGGATCGTATCAGTAACCTACGTGCCAAATTTGGGCGTTTTAGCTTTAAAACTGTAGAAGATACAGTTTTACCCGATTTGCCACGCCCCCAATGGGCGTAGATATATCCGCCATAGCTTTTTCAACTTGAGTTGTCAACACAAGTCTACATTCCAAATTGCAACTCTCTAGCACTTCTAGAAGTAGTGTTTCTGAGGTATGGGCAAATGCATTTTCCGATTTGCCACGCCCCTAGTGGGCGTATCGGGAAAATCTTGACACTTTATAATTCGAGGGTATACACGAGTATATATTCCAAATTTCAACTCTCTAGCTTCAAAACTGTGCAAATGGTTTGCGTTCATACGGACAGACGGACAGACGGACGGACAGCGTGACGGACATTGCACAAAACCAATATACTCATTTCACTTTGTGAATGAGTATAAAAATTCAATTATTAATGACTTGTGCAAAAATCTAAAAATAGATAATATAACTTCGACTGCACACCACCACCAGAGATTTGGTACTATCGAAAGAAGTCATAGGACGTTCAATGAGTTCATGCGTTCATATATATCAGTTGACAAAACTGATTGGGACATATGGTTACCATATTTTGTGTATTTTGTGTTTCAATACAACACCATCAGTAACTCATAATTATTGTGCATATGAACTTGTAGTTGGAAGACAATCGAACATACCATTCAAATTAATTAGCGTAGAAGATTATGCTAAGGAAGTTAAGTTTAGATTAGAAAATGTTTATAAAAGAGCTATAATATTATTAGAGGCCTATAAGGCAAAACAAAAAGAAACGTATGATACAAATATAACAGATTTTAAAATAGAAATAGGAGACCTAGCGTACCTAAAAAAACTATACAGGTCACAAGTTAATACAAGTAAGAACGTTGCATTCGGGCGCTACCGACTGCGGAATACTCACTTGGAAATCAATACGAGATCAGCAGTAACATCGTCATAAAACTTTGATTTTCTCACTGAGAATCGGAAAAACGTCCAGTTTTTCCCGATTCGCCCCCAGTGGGCGTAGATATATAAGATGGTCAGTTCTCAGAAGTAGTGAAGGGTAACGCAAGTATAAAAATTGAATGCTTACACTCCAAAAACTGCGAAAATGACAGGATATTTTTTAGCCGGGCATGCCCCATAAGGGGCGTAAAAATTATTTTTGGGTCATCGATAAAGGTAACCAGTAACTCAATCATCCAATTTTGAAGCTTCTAGCTCTAAAGCTGTAGGAGCTATAAACTTTTGCGGTTTGCCACGCCCCCTATGGGCGTAGACATATCCGCCATATCTTTTTCATATTGGGTTGTCAACCCGAGTATATATACCAAATTTCAAGTCTCTAGCATAGTGCTCAAAATATTACAGAATTTGAAAAATCACTATATAGTCAGATCCGATTTGCCACGCCCCTAGTGGGCGTGGATATATAGATTTTTAGGCGATCTTCATAGGATCATATCAGTAACCTACGTACCAAATTTGGGCATACTAGCTCTAAAACTGTAGAAGATACAGTTTTACCCGATTTGCCACGCCCCCAATGGGCGTAAATATATCCACCATAGCTTTTTCATCTTGAGTTGTCAACACGATTCTACATTCCAAATTGCAACTCTCTAGCAGTTCTAGAAGTAGTGTTTCTGAGATATCGGAAAATGCATTTTCCAAATTACCACGCCCCTAGTGGGCGTATCGGGAAAATCTTGACACTTTATAATTCGAGGGTACACACGAGTATATATTCCAAATTTCAATTTTTCTAGCTTCAAAACTGTGCAAATGGTTTGCGTTCATAAGGACAGACGGACGGACAGCGTGACGCACATTGCACAAAACCAATATACTCATTTCACTTTGTGAATTAGTATAAAAATAAGAAACAAAAACAACAAATAGTTCATAAGGATGGGCTAAAAAAGTACAATAGATAAAAGATTTCATGAAATCGGTCTGATCAACCATTATTTTATATACAGTTTGTCAAGTCTGCCTTCGTTTTCCGCGCGATTTTTAACATTGTAAATTGTTTTCCTAGAAACAGATAACTCTTCAACTAATTCTGAAACAGATTTTCCCAACTTGTGATTATAATAAATTAGTTGGACCACATCAAAGCTTAATCTTATGCCAGGCATTATAAAAATTAAAGTAATTCACTTTTAGATGATATTTCTGCCAAAATTCATAACCAAATTGAAAGATTTGCAAAAATAAACATGTATTAAGAGACACAAAAAGCATAGATCACAGAAGGGCACCGTTGTTTCCAAGAATTAGAGCTAAACTGAATCCGAAAACGCAATGTGTAAACAGTTTCTTGACAGCTTGAAAAGTGAGTAATCTTAGTTTTTGTTGTTTTTTTTGTTACACACTTTAAGTTTTGCTATGTGTTTTTGATAGTTAAACTTAAAATTGATCATTAAACAGCTTAGCATCAAAAAATTTCGATTATTTGAATATAAGGTTATTATTTTTGCATCTAAAGTCAAAAAATATAGTTTTTTCTCAGTGTGTAAAGTGTTTCTTGACAAACTGTATATATATCAATAATAAATGAGTATAAAACAAGTAAGAGTGCTCTAGTCGAGACGGCTCGACTACGAGATACCCTGAACCCTGCGAAGAGCCAATCTTTCCAACATGCTATGCTTCTTTTACATATACAAAGATTGCGAGCAACGCACACACACACACACACATGCATACGCACGCACGCATAAGCACGCGCTCTGCTGACTGCGCACTCAGCGCGGCGACGGAGCTTGGGCTGCAATATGCCTATTGTATGGGAAATTAAATGTTTAATAACTTTTTTTGTGGATGGACTTTCTTAATCAAACTTGCGCAGCGTAATTACGTCATTCATATGTATGTGTTCGCCAAAGCACAAGTCTCTAGTATTTGAAATACGAATTTTGAAATTTGGGGGCGAAGGGGGCGTGGCATCCAAAATCCAAAAATAACAAAATCTTCGTATTCATTACACGGATCTACACAGTGAAGTGATTTAGAGTCTCTAGCTCTTACGGTATGCTTAACCGAAGAAAAGCTATCGATTTTTATCGATAATAAGGAAACGGGATGAGTTATCGAAAATCTAAAAAAACTCGTACTGCGTAGGCTATAGACGAGTATTCTCTGAAAATTTCAGATCTGTAGCTTTTGTGGCTTACGAGATCGCTGCGTTCACACGGACGGACGGACGGACGGACGGACGGACAGACGGACAGGGCTATTTCAACTCAGCTCATCGAGCTGATCAAGAATATATATACTTTATGGGGTCTGCGATGTCTCCTTCTGCCTGTTACATACGTTTTCACAAAAACATTATACCCTGATTTCCCATTTTCAATGGGTTCAGGGTATAAAAACAAGTAACAAAACTCTAGTCGAGAGTGCTCGACTAGAAACTACCCTGAACCAAGCAATAAACACACAGTTAGTAAGCTAAAATAGTAAAATAAAAATATATTTTTCAAATGTTAATTAAATATAAAACTTATTTACATATATGTATACTTATAATTATTTACACTAAAGTTCCCTATCCTGAACACATAAAGAAATACCACTGTGGTAACTATAAACTGTTTCAAACGTCCTAGCGCTGATGTATTCCCTCGATAGATTTGAAAACGCCCAATCAATGTGCGAATCACAATTGGTTGTAGGCGTTTTCAAATCTAATAAGCTTTTGAAGCTTCTGCCAACTAACTCATCATATAAAATCCTAGCTGACTCCAACTTGCTCAAACACAAATTAAAATCTTCTAAAATAAGGCAATTTACTAACAAAAACGGATATTGTAGAAATAGATCCAGAAATTCTGAATAAAATAGTCGGACTGGATAAGACGGACTTTTATAAACAACTACAAAACTTAACGATTTATACCTAAACACGGTATATTCAAATACTGACGATCCACTTACTTTCCTAACGCTCAAGCAGCTTGTTATATTTTCTAAGGTTGTGTCCCTAATGGATCGTTGCAATGGCGTTAAGTTTTATAATGTTGTAATTATCTGTTCCCGCATTTGTACTAAACAGATGAATTGCATCATCGGGAACATCCGATCGCTGACAAATGCGGGAACGGATAAGGGTAATATCATCGGGTGTCATATTTCCCGATGCCATATTATTTAAAGCAGAAGCAAAAGTTTATTGCTCCCGTTGTCGCATTATTTCTGTGAGCTCAAAATACTTAAAGAGGTCCCAGAGCGAAGAAGCATATATTGCACTGTAGGGATCATGAGAGTTTGATTCGAAAATCGAACGATCGCCTACTGGTGACAACTGTCGTAGATCCCCAAATACTATGACAGAAATACCACCGAATGGAGAAGTATTTTTAAAAATTAGTTTTAGACGAGAGTCTAACTGGGAGAACATTTTAGAATCTACCATAGATATTTCATCTATTATAATAAGTTTAAGGTCTATTAACCTTGAATGTAAACTATTGACTAAGTCATTGCTGAGAGCTCTCAAATCAGAACCAGATTGGATAACTGGTAGAGAGAACATGGAATGTAGTGTCGAACCACTAATTCCGAAAGCAGCTTTACCTGTTGGGGCACAGAGTAGAATTTTCGCTGAATCATTACTCCCAGGCCTACTATTGAAGATATGGGATAATGCTTGGAAAATGGAGGTGATTAGTCGGCTTTTTCCGACACAAGCACCAGAATTCGTACAATGTTGACTTACTTTTCACATTGTGCAAAACATGTGTAAAGTAAGTCTTCTGCTTTAAATTTAACGATCTAACAATATTCTGTATTCTATCGGACGGAAGCAAAGCTGGGATCTTAATCACTCGGACATTGGTATTTTCTAAGTCCTGATTCTCATCCCTACCATTAATGTCTAAGACATTCAATCTAGGATCTATTTCTGGAAACCCTAACACTCTAAATCTATCGTCAACTACCTCTCTATTCTCAATATTGCACTCATTCTCATCCTGCACTGCGTTGTTAAGAGAGTTTGGAGCTCCCTTTCATCTAAGCTATTATACTTCCTACAATTTGTCTCAACTAACTCCTGATTTTGAATACAAAACAACTCGCAGTCTCTTGTTATTAGTTCTGCCTGCTCGTCTCTCCTTGGGACATATAACATATTGGCTCCTCGCAGTATTAATATGAAATCTCCTATACCTAATAATACTGGGAGAGCGTCTTTTTCTAACGAAACCACTACCATTGCGAAGGGAAAAAACTACTGAATCGAATGTTGGTGCTTCAGGGTCATCCTGTTCTAAAATTCGGCGAACTGCACCATGCTGTTTGCCCTAATAAAAATATATCTGTAGAGCCATCGGGTAAATTTTCTAATTGCTGTCTACTCTTTAGCATTCTAACCCGATGCTCTGGCAATGAAGTATTAATATATACTTCTGCGTTACTGCTTTCGGACAAATGCATACCTAAACAGCAGTATACGGCTTCTTGGGCAGATATTTCAGTGCCCGAAATAAATTTGTGCCCTATGTGTTGTAACTTTTGTTTAATCGTTACATTGCCCCTACTAATCTCACTAACTGCTTCACGCATTAGTTTTGAAATTCCTCTCTGAGACTTGTTAATATAATTAACGACGTAGCTGCAGCAAGCATAGGGATCTAATATAAACAGAATATTTATGTTAGCTCGCTGCAGTTGAAGCGTTAAGCTTAATTGCTGCGAATGAACGCTTTAAATATATTTTAGGCTTTATGATACTAGACCTAAGTGCATTAATATAACACTCATAGCTAAGGTTAAGTTGATCGTGGGACAAAAATCATTAAGAGAGTCTATGGTTTCACGATAAAACAAATTCTGTAAGAAGTCCTGAATTTTTTGAAAATTTCTATGGTGCTCATCTATATTTTGAGCATTCTCTTCTAAGGGGAATAAAATTTCTGTTCGGGGCATAGGAGGGTATGGAATACCGAATATACATATTTTTGGTGCCCTAACTTCTCGCCTACATGAGTGGCCGTGATTGTGGATTTGATACTCCAAATATGGAGCAACATCCGGGCAATCAGTATCAGTTGTGATAAACTGATCAATAAAGGACTTCACTCTTAGAATGCTTGACTCATCAGTAGAGTCAAGCTTGGGAGCATCTTTCAGCCAAAACATGCCGTGAATATGGGGGGAGCCCTTTTGTTGGAACTCAACTCGCCAATAAAACTTAAGAACATAATGCCTACCAAAAACACCATTTTCCTTCTTCATTAGCTTCAAAACCTGTCTATAGCGAAAATCAAAATACCTAGCACAAGTGACAGGATCGGCTCTAATTACACGGACTTTATTCTCAAAAGTTAAGCAGCCAGCTGCTTCTTCTGAAATCTCTACTTTATCTACGTTTCTAGAAAGAATCACTAAAAGCTCCGTCCACCTAGTTTCTACTGCCGAAAATGTGATAAAAAAGGTCGGAAGACCAAACTGCGTAATCATAGCCATCACTTTCTTCTTCTCTGCTTCCCAGTGAGCAGGCGAAGTCCAAATACCTAATACGTAAGCAAATCGAAGTATTATTTCTAATATTAATCATTTCTAACTTCTTATAGTTAAGAAATAATTTATCAGTTCTATAACCTCTTCTATCAAAATTCCTAAGTTCTGACCTAACTATGGTTGTAAAACTTTCCTTGCACTTTCTCTTTTCGCCTGCAAAGATAGTTGGGAAGGCCAGCTTCTCTGAATCGCAATCTTCGATCATGTGTAATGGACGCTGACCTTCTCCAGGGGCTATAACAATCCTTTGCATAGCGATATTTTCTACAGGGACATTTTCTAAGTGTTTCCTGGCCTCCTGGGTTGATATCTTCTGGCTCTGTACTATTCTGCTCGTTTGTTGAGGGTTGAGCAGATCTTTGTACTAATACTAAGTCCCTGTCTTCAGCTGATGCAACGAATGGAATTTCGTCAGACGAAAAGGAAGCCAGCCACTGTTCATTAACAGTACCCTGGTGCTTCCTGTAAAGCTCAGTGTCGACTAAAAATCGAATTGCATCAGCAACTTTTGATGGCCTAATGGTTTCAGTCATGAAATCGTGACTATATTCCATCCTACGCTTCAAATGAATTTAAACAACCTCAGCTTCGCTAAACGCTCTTGGAAGAGACGTTACCACATTGGCCGCAGGAATAGGTACATTGACCACTGCTCCTTTAATGGCATTTTGACGGCCATATCCTAAAGATTTAATAATCATAAAAGGAAGGCGTGGGGAGATAACCCTTTCCTCTAGCGGCGTTAAGCCCCTAAAACAATTCGGAAGATCGGGAAAATCTAGGCCATTTGTAATCGAAGCTTTTGGTTTTTTGCCTAACTTTACATTATGACTACATGTCTTGCAGAAGTTATATTTTTTATTTTCAGATGGAAATCTAGATGATAGATATAAAATATATGAAGCTACTTCTGCACTGCACTTGCTTTCAATAGCCTCTCGTGAAATTTTATCTACTTGGGGGGGAACCACAAACCTTTGCAGCTAATGCAGACCTGATTAGGGCCTTGCTTAACTGTAGTATTAAAAGCAGATATTAGACCATCAATACTTGTACTAACATTTTGGGATCTATTTGGAGAAAAAATATTAGAACGCTCTACCCTGTTCCTGGTTCCATTACGCCTATTCTCAGCTACCCTATTGTCAACATTGGTGCGATATTGGCTAACTAGCTGTGATACGCTTCTATTAGCGTCGAAAGATTCCTGTCGTGCTTGAATGCGAGTTACTTCGCCTTGCACTAGTATTACGTGCCTGCTCAATGATCCTACGAATTGGATCATCTCTATCCAGCGACCTTAGGTTCCTATCTCTTGCTCTTTCTAAAAGGCGCTGTCCAATGTTATGTCGGCCAGCTCGCCGTAAGGTGTTCTGTTTCTGTTCGTTTGCCCTATAAATAGGGTCTTGTCTGCGTTTCGATCGGCGCGAAGTGTCAGCCAATTGCTCCTGTTGCCTAACGGGAAAATTAGCTCGTCGAGTCGCATGGTCCTCAGTATTCTGTCTCTGCTCATTTGCCCTATAAATAGGGTCTTGTCTGCGTCTCGATCGGCGCGAAGTGTCAGCCAATTGCTCCTGTTGCCTAACGGTAGAATTAGCTCGTCGAGTCGCGTGGTCCTAAGTGTTCTGTCTCTGTTCATTGGCCCGGTATAACCGGGTCTTGTCTGCGTCTGGATCGGCGCAAAGTGTTAGCCAATTGCTCCTGTTCTCTAACGGGAGAATGGGTGCGTCTAATCGCGTGGTCCTCAGTATTCTGCCTCTGCTCATTTGCTCTATAAGTTGAGTCTTGTCTGCGTCTCGATCGGCGCGGAGTGTCAGCCAAGTGATCCTGTTGCCTAACGGGAGAATTAGCTCGTCGAGTCGCGTGGTCCTCAGTATTCTGTCTCTGCTCATTTGCCCGGTAGACTGGGTCTTGTCTGCGTCTCGATCGGCGCGAAGTGTCAGCCAATTGCTCCTGTTGCCTAACGGGAGAATTGGCTTGTCGAGTTGCGTGGTCCTCATTGTTCTGTCTCTGTTCGTTTGCCCGGTAGACTGGGTCTTGTCTGCGTCTCGATCGGCGCGAAGTGTCAGCCAATTGATCCTGTTGCCTAACGGGAGAATTAGCTCGTCGAGTCGCGTGGTCCTCAGTGTTCTGTCTCTGTTCGTTGGCCCGGTATACCGGGTCTTGTCTGCGTCTGGATCTACGCAAAGTGTTAGCCAGTTGCTCCTGTTCTCTAACGGGAGAATGGGTTCGTCTAATCGCGTGGTCCTCAGTATTCTGCCTCTGCTCATTTGCTCTATAAGTTGAGTCTTGTCGGCGTCTCGACCGACGCGAAGTGTTAGCCAATTGTTCTAACTGTCTAATCTGGGAGTTTGAGCGTAAAGTAGCTCGAAGAAGGGTATTTCGGCTTTGATTTAAAATTCTATTTAAAGTATTGTTCCTGTGAACTTGGTTTCTTTGTCTATTTCTATTTCTCTCACTTTGACTGAACTCTGCATTTTCTCTACGCTCTCATTGAGACTCTAAATTATTTATTCTTTCCTGCTCAGAATATTCAGCATTTGACATATTTAACACGTTTCTATTTCGTTGTCTCTGAGACCTATTAGATGCTGAAATTCTCTTTGTCCTAGGCATTTTAATATTATTAGAAAAACAAGTAAGAGTGCTGTAGTCGAGACGGCTCGACTACGAGATACCCTGAACCCTGCGAAGAGCCAATCTTCCCAACATGATATGCTTATTTTACATATACAAATATTGTGAGACACACACACACACATACATGCATACGCACGCGCGCATAAGCACGCGCTCTGCTGACTGCGCAGTTGACGCAGCGACTGCGCTCGGGCTGCAATATGCCTATTGTATGGGAAATTAAATGTGAAATAACTTCTTTTGTGGATTGATTTTCTTAATCAAACTTTCACAGCGTGATAATGTCATTCACATGTGTGTATTTGCCAGAGCACAAGTCTCTAGTATTTGAAATACGAATTTTGAAATTTGGGGGCGAAGGGGGCGTGGCATCCAAAATCCAAAAATAACAAAATCTTCGTATTCATTACACGGATCTACACAGTGAAGTGATTTAGAGTCTCTAGCTCTTACGGTATGCTTAACCGAAGAAAAGCTATCGATTTTTATCGATAACAAGAAAACGGGATGAGTTATAAAAAATCTAAAAAAAACTCGTACTGCGTAGGCTACGGACGAGTATTCTCTGAAAATTTCAGATCTGTAGCTTTTTTGGTTTACGAGATCGCTGCGTTCATACGGACGGACGGACGGACAGACGGACAGGGCTATTTCAACTCAGCTCATCGAGCTGATCAAGAATATATATACTTTATGGGGTCTGCGATGTCTCCTTCTGCCTGTTACATACATTTTCACAAAAACATTATACCCTGATTTCCCATTTTCAATGGGTTCAGGGTATAATAATTAATTTAATACAAATTGTATGCACTTAAATATCTTAAATATATGTTAAATTTTTATACTCATTCACAAAGTGAAATGAGTATATTGGTTTTGTGCAATGTCCGTCACGCTGTCCGTCCGTCTGTCCGTCTGTCCGTCCGTCCGTCTGTCCGTTTGTCCGTATGAACGCAAACCATTTGCACAGTTTTGAAGCTAGAAAGTTGAAATTTGGAATATATACTCGTGTGTACCCTCGAATTATAAAGTGTCAAGATTTTCCCGATACGCCCACTAGGGGGTTTGGCAAATCGGAAAATGCATTTTCCGATATCTCAGAAACACTACTTCTAGAACTGCTAGAGAGTTGCAATTTGGAATGTAGAATCGTGTTGACAACTCAAGATGAAAAAGCTATGGCGGATATATCTACGCCCATTGGGTGCGTGGCAAATCGGGTAAAACTGTATCTTCTACAGTTTTAAAGCCAGAATGCCCAAATTCGGCACGTAGGTTACTGCTATGATTCTATGAAGATCGACCAAAAAATTATATATCCACGCCTACTAGGGGCGTGGCAAATCGGATCTGACTATATAGTAATTTTTCAAATTCTGTAATATTTTGAGCACTATGAGTGCTAGAGACTTGAAACTTGGTATATACTCGGGTTGACAACCCAAGTTGAAAAAGATATGGCGGATGTATCTACTCCCTAAGGGGGCGTGGCAACCGCAAAAGCTTGTAGCTCCCACAGTTTTAGAGCTAGAAGCTTCAAAATTAAAGGGTTGAGTTACTGGTGAGCTCCTCTATCAATGACCCAAAAATAATTTTTACGCCCCTTATGGGGCATGCCCGGCTAAAAATTTTTTTAGTGTAAGCATCCAAATTTCACACATACGTTACCCTTCACTACTTCTAAGAACTGGCCAAAAATTATATGTCTACACCCACTGGGGGCGTGGCAAATCGGGAAAAACTATACGTTTTTCCGATTCTTAGTGAGAAAATCAAAATTATATGACGATATTACTGCTGATCTCCTCTATTGATTTCCAAATAATTACATATGTACAAACCAATTGTGGGCGTGGCAACGGGCGTGAGCTGTGCGGGTGTGAATGAGTATTCCGCAGTCGGCAGCGCCCGACTGCAACGTTCTTACTTGTTTCAAAATCGCGCCAATTAAATGTATCGAATCAGAGTTTAAAACTTGCATTTAAATAGTGATGAAATTTTGAATATGTACATACATATAGACAAACTAGAACATCTATATGTAAAAATATATGTGTGCATGCGAAAAATTACTTGTTGAAGGCCAAATCATACGTATACATACATACATACTTATATACATAGTATGTATTACATATGTACATAAATGCATATGTACTGGAAGACTATTATTTAATAATAAAATTAAGCAACCGCTAAATATATTTGATATAACACATTAATTTTATTTACTTTTAAGTTTAACTTCAAAAGGGACCTATGTACATATATATCTACAATGTACTATGTACATACTGTAACGAACCTCGGTTTATCCCGAGTTTAAGCCGGGCCGGACTCAGCCAACTGTGCGTCCGTGCCAACAAATTTATATGTAGCGCCTTGCGATAAATTACAATGCAGTGTGTTTTATGGTTGCGTTGGGTATATTTTCTCAATTTACACGTTTATATTATTTACCAAATCTAGCGCTTAGTAAAGCACACCTTTCTGCAGGCTCGCATGTAGACGTTTAGCGCACTCTGGCGAATGGTACTGCACTCTTGGTTCTCCAAGGATACGCTTGAGCACTCCAGGTGACGCCAGGATCTACACTGAATACTCCGGCAGTTCGCACGGCTATTGCAGTGCCTCCTACGGCTGGATACGCTCACAAGCACACCTTGAGATCTTCTCAAGCTACAATCACCACTCTTACGCACAGCTACGCAAACGTTACCTTTGCTCCTGCTCCAGGATCCGCCACTAATGCTGTAGATTTGGCCGTGCTGCACCAATGTCCTGGTTGGTGGCAGCTGATGTCCTTCCGGTGTCTGCGTGTCGAGCCTATGTCCTCAATAGGCGTTCAGGATATCCCTCGTAGATATCCTTCCAGCGATGTCCTTCCTCTCGAAGTCCTTGGCAGCGATGTCCTTCCTCTCGAAGTCCTTGGCAGCGATGTCCTTCCTCTCGAAGTCCTTGGCAGCGATGTCCCTTTGATCTGTGCTCCTTTGCTGGTCACTTTTCCACTCGCGGTTCTTGTTTCGTCGGCACTCAATACTTTCACTTTTACTTTCTTTGACTGTCCCGGTGCCGAGTTGCGGGCGCCTTTTTATAGCATCGACGCAGGCCCTGCTTCGCGCTATGACGGCGCCGGCTCGGCTCTGGAGCGGGGCCTGTCTGCCGCTCGTGTCCACGAAAACGGCAGTATCACGTGATTTGGCGCGACGCCAAATCGCCCAAATATGCGTGGCAGCCTCTCATTGGCCAAAGCACCGTTATTGGCATACGAGTGAAAGTGTTCACTACTTTCTCGCAGCCACAAGCGGTACTTCGGCCAACGGTCGCCGATGATCGCCGTGAGAGCGACGCGAGCCATGCGCTGAACACATACGAGCGACAGAGACAGACTACGTCGATCTCTGCGCCCTTTCCAGTAGCGAGGGTCGCTACTATCGTACTCGCGTCGCTGTGTGGAACAATACATGCAGGCACGCATATATGCATAAGTGCACAGCAAATACATGCACTTATACATACACTACGTGGCTGTCTATATTGTTCCTCACACTCCCCTCTTCCTTCGGGAAACACGAAGCCTTCGTGTTAACATCGGTCCGGGACTCACATTTGGCGCTCCCTTTTGTTTGCACTGCTTGATTCTCTTCAGCAAGCAGTTCGCCGCGCTCCTCCAGCTGCAAGCAGTGCTGCGCACAGAGCCGCTGTTAACACTCTGTTGTTAACAGCGCCGCTGCTACGCAACTCTGCGTACAGCTGATCGCTCCAGCCTCCAGCAACTTTGTGCGCTGCAGGTAAGTGGCTGAAACGTATTAAGTAAATCTTCTCAGAAATTTAACAATTTTCTTCCAAATCCATATAGCGCGATCCTCTCCATATTGTACCTCTCCTGGACCGGCTTGCATTTCTTCCTCTGGCCACGCCCGCTGTTGCAGAAAAACACCTGTTTTTCACTGCTTTGCCAGCCTCCGTGGCTGCAATGCGGCTGCGTGGCTGCTGCTGTCCCGATGTCGCTGCTGTTCCTTGTTGCTGGGATGGTGGTAACGAAACGATCTTCCGTTGCAGATGCCGTTCTCAACTGACCGACATCGAATATCGGTGGGGTTCTCGGCTCACTCTTCATTCGCGCACAGCTCCAGCGAAGTCGCTGGCCATTGCGCGAGGATCGGCCGCTCCGCCCTCCCGACACCTCTGCCGGACCGCTGGATTTCGCCAGTCATGTGGCTCGCATCTGCCGCGGCTGACCTCCCTGTACCCCACCCCATCGTCGCAGTAAGTACGCAGCGGTGAACAAATTATTTTTAGCCTCTCCCACGGCGAGTTGGGCGGCGACCGCAGAATACTGGGGCGACTGTGGCGGCGACTGCGGCTGCGGTGGTGGCGACGGCGATGACTACGACGGTGGCTGCTCCTCAACTTCTTGGCTGCTGCTGCTGCTTTTCTGGTCACCGCTACTCCTCTGGACGCCGATGCTCCTCTGGCCGCTGCCAGTGACTGCAACTGGGCTTTGTTGGAGAATTCTCCTACTATAGACGACGTTCGAGGCTGGGTCCGGCGCGCCGACACTTTGACGCCGGTTGGGAAATCCGACTCACTCCTCATTCGCGCACAGCTCCAGCGGAGTCGCTGTCCAGTGCGCGAGGATCGGCCGGGCAAACCCTTCCGACGCCCAAGTCCGGACGGCCGAGAAATCCAGCTACGTAGCAGAAGCCTATAGAATTGAATTTCCGCAAAAGCCCTGCTCATATGCATGCATGCCCTTTTGTACCCTCTGGTGCAGCGCTGCCGCCAGCGGAGTGTCGGAAATTAACGGATCCTTCACCAGCTAGTTCTCTCACTCTCTACAGGTCACGCTCTTCCACATTGGCTTTGGTGTGGGTTGTGTGTCTTTTCTGTTTTTTTTTTTTTTTTTGTTTTTTTTTTTTTTATTTATTATTTTGCTTTGCGATTATTTTGCTGCTGCGCATGCTCCACCGTTTCGTATGTGTGCGCGCGCAAATTCAAACAGCTTTGTTGTTGCGCTCACAACATTTTGGCTGTTTTTGCTGTGAATTTGCTTTGTGCGGCCGATGCTCCGTTTATCTGCCTCTGAAGTGATCCGGCAGATAACCGGGGAGATCAAACTGACCACCGTATATGGTCCTCCATATCGTGGGGCCAGTTTCGCTGCAACTCCATCCGCGGCATTGGATAAGTGGCGTTCCTTTGCCCTCACCTTGTCCCCTACGGCCGGCTTCCACTGCCGCCTCCGTAGATTGTAGTGTCGCGTCTGATCCTCAGCAGCTTTGGTTGTTCTCTCCTGCCCTGCTTCTAGGAGTTGGCTGTTATTGCAACGCTGACACAGCTCGCACCACCGCACATATGCCCGCACATCGCGGTACATACCCGGCCAGTAGTACTTCGCTGCCACCCGAGCAATTGTATGTCGGCTCCCAAGGTGGCCAGCGTTGGCTGCGTCGTGGTTCTCCTTCAGAACTTGATTGCGCCGCTCCGTCGGCACACACAGTTTCCACGCAGCCACGTCCTTGTGGCCGGATTGGCGCGGAATGTGTCTGTAAATCTTTTCGGCCTCTTCCCTGTAGCCCGAAAACTTTTTTGGGCTTCTGCGCAGGTCCTGGCACAGCTTTGCCATCCAGCGACATCCTGTCCCAGCTGGTTTGCGTTGCTCGTCACCAAGCGGCACGCCTCTTCGCCCAGCAGCTGCCGCGATAGCGCACGTTCCTGCCTCCGAAACGCCTCAGCCTGCTGACGCTCCGAGCTCGTCTCCATCGGCGTCTGTGGACTCATTTTCATCCTGCCGACCGCCACTGACAGCTTCTCCTCCAGCTGTCCGCTTGGCTGCGGATTTCTCGGCTTGATCGTCGATCATGCCTGGCAACACCAGCAATGGAAGGAGGATCTGCTGACTCCCCAGCGTGATCCTTGTCTCCAGTTGCGAGTCCACTTGACTGCAACTGCCGTCTGCCAAACTTACGCGTCTTTGTGTGGCGCGTCTCACGCCCACACCTCGGAGCCTGTCGGCCAGCTTTTCGCTCACAAAGCTGCTGGTGGCTCTAGTATCGATGGTGGCCTTCTGCTGATCAGCTCCAATGACCACAATCGCCGACAGCTGGGTGCCTTCGTCCACAAGACTACCCACCAGTGTCTGGAGACCTCCGTGACGCTGCTCCCGCTCGCCCCTGGATGGCGGGTGCCTCTGGTCGTTTCCCAACTGGCAACAAGTCGCTGTTCGCACGCCGATGCGCCCGCATTGCCAACAAAACTCCAGGCGCTCGTTGCGGCATTCAACGGCGTAGTGGCCCTCTTGGCCACATATCCGGCATGCCCTGGCGGGGTTCTGGACATGTGTCCTTGGCCCTGCTATGCATGTCCTGGGCGCGGGTCAGGTCTCGTCTCCTCAACGGCCATGCTCCGGTGGTATTCCTCATCCTCCGGGCTCCCAGCGTCGTCCATGACCATCAGCCGCGTCTTATTGCCTCGCTGTTGCTGCCGCAACTTTTCCCGATCCGTTTCCAGATCCTCGAAATCGTTCGCCAGCAGCATCAGCTCCGTCAAGTTGCAGAACTGATATGGACGAGCATATGCGCGCAGATCGGGCAAACTATTGCTGTAAATAGTTTTTAGCTCACGATCTGCCGCATAGCGTAGTCGCCGCATCAAGGTTTGCATATCCACCATGTAAACCTTGAAGGGCTCGCCCATCATCTGCCTCCGTCGAGCAACCTCGTCCTTTAACTTCCGCATATAGTCCCTGGGCAGAAAGAACTCCTGGAAGCTTCTGACGAACGTTTCCCACGCTGTCCAGTGCCTGTTGTTGGCCACGTACCACTTTAAGGCCATGCCTTTGAGCAGCTCTGGCATCGCCCTCGGGAACAGGTCCAGATCCAGACCATAGGTGTCGGCCGACCACTCCACTTGCTCCAAAAACTCCAGCAGCTTCGTTGTGCCATCGAAGCGGAAGCCCCATTCTCGCACCTGCTTGGCGACCTTTGGGTACTCCAGCGCTGTGCAGCTCGGCCCTCGTGGCCTTATTTCTGGTTGCGGGGTGGATGTGGCTCTCCACGATCCTCGTTGCATCTCTTGCAGGCGGGCGGCGGCGGCACTGGTGGATGGCAGAGACAATCGTGCCACGTTCACGATTTCACCTTGCTCACCCAGCTCGTTTTCCTCGACGGCGGTCAGCGCCTCGTCTCTCAGCGGCGAATGGAGTCCATGCAGCTTCGCAATCTATGCGATCCTGATTGAATAGGGAATCCTTCCCTCATTCATGGTGACCCACGCACCGAACTGCCTCCGCATTGCGTCCAGAGTGCCAGTCAGACTTACGCCGAACTCGATCCCGTAGCGCAGCACATCATCCCTCTTGAGATTATATACCCAAGCTCGCACCATTTTTCTACACTGACTCGTATTTATCGCAGGGCCCCAAGTTGGGCGCCAGTTGTAACGAACCTCGGTTTATCCCGAGTTTAAGCCGGGCCGGACTCAGCCAACTGTGCGTCCGTGCCAACAAATTTATATGCAGCGCCTTGCGATAAATTACAATGCAGTGTGTTTTATGGTTGCGTTGGGTATATTTTCTCAATTTACACGTTTATATTATTTACCAAATCTAGCGCTTAGTAAAGCACAACTTTCCACAGGCTCGCAGGTAGACGTTTAGCGAGCTCTGGCGAATGGTACTGCACTCTTGGTTTTCCAAGGATACGCTTGAGCACTCCAGGTGACGCCAGGATCCACACTGAATACTCCGGCGGTTCGCTCGGCTATTGCAGTGACTTCGGCTGGATACGCTCACAAGCACACCTTGAGATCTTCTCAAGCTACAATCACCACTCTTACGCACAGCTACGCAAACGTTACCTTTGCTCCTGCTCCAGGATCCGCCACTAATGCTGTAGATTTGGCCGTGCTGCACCAATGTCCTGGTTGGTGGCAGCTGATGTCCTTCCGGTGTCTGCGTGTCGAGCCTATGTCCTCAATAGGCGTCCAGGATATCCCTCGTAGATATCCTTCCAGCGATGTCCTTCCTCTCGAAGTCCTTGGCAGCGATGTCCTTTTAATCTCTGCTCCTTTGCTGGTCACTTTTCCACTCGCGTTTCTTGTTTTCGTCGGCACTCAATATTTTCACTTTTACTTTCTTTGACTGCCCCGGTGCCGAGTTGCGGGCGCCTTTTTATAGCAGCGACGCAGGCCCCGCTTCGCGCTATGACGGCGCCGGCTCGGCTCTGGAGCGGGGCCTATCTGCCGCTCGTGTCCACGAAAACGGCAGTATCACGTGATTTGGCGCGACGCCAAATCGCCCAAATATGCGTGGCAGCCTCTCATTGGCCAAAGCACCGTTATCGGCATACGAGTGAAATTGTACACTACTTTCTCGCAGCCACAAGCGGTACTTCGGCCAACGGTCGCCGATGATCGCCGTGAGAGCGACGCGAGCCATGCGCTCAACACATACGAGCGACAGAAACAGACTACGTCGATCTCTGCGCCCTTTCCAGTCGCGAGGGTCGCTACTATCGTACTCGCGTCGCTGTGTGGAACAATACATGCAGGCACGCATATATGCATAAGTGCACAGCAAATACATGCACTTATACGTACACTACGTGCCCGTCTATATTGTTCCTCACACTCCGCTCTTCCTTCGGGAAACACGAAGCCTTCGTGTTTACATCGGTCCGGGACTCACATTTGGCGCTCCCTTTTGTTTGCACTGCTTGATTCTCTTCAGCAAGCAGTTTCTACGCACAGGGCCGCTGTTCACACTCTGTTGTTAACAGCGCCGCTGCTACGCAACTCTGCGTACAGCTGATCGCTCCAGCCTCCAGCAACTTTGTGCGCTGCAGGTAAGTGGCTGAAACGTGTTAGCAAATTTTCTCAGAAATTTACCAATTTTCTTCCAAATCCATATAGCGCGATCCTCTCCATGTTGTCCTTCCTCCCGCCGCTGCAGAAAAACACCTGTTTTTCGCTGCTTTGCCAGCCTCCGTGGCTACAATGCGGCTGCGCGGCTGCTGCTGTCCCGATGACGCTACTGTTCCTTGTTGCTGGGATGGTGGTAACGAAACGATCTTCCGTTGCAGATGCCGGTCACAACTGACCCGGGTCCGGACATCGGATATCGGTGGGGTTCTTGGCTCACTCTTCATTCGCGCACAGCTCCAGCGAAGTCGCTGGCCAATGCGCGAGGATCGGCCGGTCCGCCCTCCCGACACCTTTGCCGAACCGCTGGATTTCGCCAGTCATGTGTCTCGCATCTGCCGCGGCTGACCTCCCTGTACCCCACCCCATCGTCGCAGTAAGTACGCAGCGGTGAACAAATTATTTTTAGCCTCTCCCACGGCGAGTTGGGCGGCGACATACAACGTATATATTTTTAAACAAAATTTAAAAAAGCGTTCGCTCCGCGTTTCGAACCTGGAACTCCCACCCATGAGAACGGCGCTTGTTCACTGTGATCATCTCATTCTTCAAAGCCACCACGAGAATTATTCTTCAAGATGCAAATGCAACAGTAATACAATTAAAATGTCATTTTATCGCCATTGGGCTTGGTTGAATAGAATTCGAAAAAAAAAACCATTATACCCTGATTTCCCATTTTCAATGGGTTCAGGGTATAACAAGCATTTAAAAAAAAAAATAAATAAATAAATAAAAATAAATAAATGTATTTACGCACAAGCCGTCTACTTGTTTAACATATGTATGTAGATTTCAACCCGTATCTTCAGAATTAAATAGCAAATTTAAAAAATAGCAAAAAGAAGTAAAAACAAGTAAGAATGTTGCAGTCGGGCGCTACCGACTGCGGGATACTCATTCACACCCGCACAGATGACGCCCATTGCCACGCCCCCTATTAGTTTGTACATATATCATTTTTTGGAAATCAATAGAGGAGATCAGCAGTAATATCGTCATAAAATTTTGATTTTCTCACTGAAAATCGGAAAAACGTACAGTTTTTCCCGATTTGCCACGCCCCCAGTGGGCGTAGAGATAAAATATTTAGCCAGTTCTTAGAAGTAGTGGAGGGTAACGTAAATGTGAAATTTGGATGCTAACACTCTAAAAATGCGGGCATGCCCCAAAAGGGGCGTAAAAATTATTTTTAGGTCGTCTTTAGAAGAGTTCACCAGTAACTCAACCATCCAATTTTGAAGCGTCTAGCTCTAAAACTGTAGGAGCTATAAACTTTTGCGGTTTGCCACGCCCCCTATGGGTGTAGGTATATCCGCCATATCTTTTTCAACTTGGGTTGTCAACCCGAGTATATATACCAAGTTTCAGTCTCTAGCATTCATAGTGCTCAAAATATTACAGAATTTGAAAAATCACTATATAGTCAGATCCGATTTGCCACGCCCCTAGTGGGCGTGGATATATAGATTTTTAGGCGATCTTCATAGGATCATATCAGTAACCTACGTGCCAAATTTGGCGTTCTAGCTTGAAAACTGTAGAAGATACAGTTTTACCCGATTTACCACGCGCCCAATGGGCGTAGATATATCCACCATAGCTTTTTCATCTTGAGTTGTCAACACGAGTCTACACTCCAAATTGCAACTCTCTAGCGCTTCCAGAAGTAGTGTTTCTGAGATATCGGAAAATGCATTTTCCGATTTGCATTTCTATGTACATATGTATGTATGTGTTCACATGTATAGGAAAGCTGCATACGACGTACGTAATCGCGCTGCTGCCACGTGCTGTTGGTAATTACTAATTAGCCAAACGTTCTGTTTAATAACTTCTGTGTTACTTAATAGATTTTAATAAAATTTTCAGCATATAATCTCAATGTGCTATTAAAAATCTGTCACTTAGAAAAAATGCCAGCTCTTTCTCATATTGCCTATATTTGCAACTGATCTTAAATTTAAGAATTTGGTAAAATTTGGAGTCGGTATCCAAAATATAACAAAAATCGAAATTATACAAAACTGATATGAAACTAAATACAAAATTTGAAGACTCTAGCTCCAAAGACGTACGATATAATTTAATAACTGGATTTCGATTTCGTTTTTAATCGATAATATTAAAACAGAAATAGTTAACGATTTTTTGAAACAAATTTGATCTGCGCGTGCTATATAGGGACCTACAAAAAAATTTTCAAGTCTCTAGCTCTTATATGTTCTGAGATCGACGCGTTCACACATACAGACGGACGGACGGACAGACGGACAGGGCTAAATCGACTCGGCTTGTCACCCTGATCAAGAATATATATACTTTATGGGTCTGCCACGCCTCCTTCTGCCTGTTACATACATTTCAACAAAACCATTATACCCCAGGGAATAAAAATCCTGCGCAGGAATAGAACAAGTAGATTTGCCTAGACAAACTCTTGACAATGCTTCTAAGGAAAACGTACACGAAGTCATCACAAATGACGAGGTACGAATAGTAGTAACCTTGCGTATAACCGAATCTAAATGTTTATTGAAACATGGAAATAAAGTTGTAGCAAGAATCGCTGTTAACGATTTGTATTCCAATGGAACCCTCGACGTAGGTAAGTTCTTCCAAAGGCTTGAAATGAAAGCCGGTATACTTAAAATCCGCTAACTCAAAGTGGCACCGCGCGAAAAGATCTTTGAATCAATTTCAAATGAATTCTTTTATAACTATGGGCAATAAAATATTGAAATTATTATGAGTAGCGCTACGCAAGCCGGTGACCCAAATAAATAATATAAAAGATCAAGAAGCAATACTGTTTACATACCATGACGATCCAATTAAATGTAGCCATACAGGCATAACAAAAACGCTAGAGAAACTAAAAGAGTACATTAATAAATGTCCTAAATGCCTGACATTAAAAACGACGAAACAAATATATGCTTTCGACAGAGTGTTAGTAGACACAATGGGTCCACTACCACGTTCGGAAAACGGAAACGAATACCTGTCCTTATGTGTTTGATAAGTTTTAGTAGCCATTCCTGTTAAAAATAAAAGCGCAACAACTGTCGCAAAAGCATTTCGTCTTTTGTTTGAAGTACGGTAATGAAGACGTTCATACGGACATGGGAACAGATACAAAAATACTGTGAAAATCTAAAAATAGTATTCTGCGACACCCCACCAGAGTGGTATTCGAAAGAAGTCATAGGACGTTCTGAGTTCATGCGTTATATATAAGGAAAAACTGTTGGGAATTGGTTCTTTGTGTATTTTGTGTTTCAATACACACATCAGTAACTCATAATTATGTCCATATGAATTGTAGTTGGAAGAAATCGAAATAATTCAAATTAATTAGCGTGAAGTTATGCTAAGGAAGTTAAGTTTAGATTAGAAAATTTTATAAAAGAGTATAATATTAGAGGCCTATAAGGAAAACAAAAAGAAACGTATGATACAAATATAACAGATTTTAAAATAGAAATAGGAGACAGCGTACCTAAAAAAAACTATACAGGTACAAGTAATACAAGTAAGAACGTTGCAGTCGGGCGCTACCGACTGCGGAATATCATTGGAAATCAATACGAGATCAGCAGTAACATCGTCATAAAACTTTGATTTTCTCTGAGAATCGGAAAAACGTCCAGTTTTTCCCGATTCGCCCCCAGTGGGCGTAGATATATAAGATGTAGTTCTCAGAAGTAGTGAAGGGTAACGCAAGTATAAAATTGAATGCTTACACTCAAAAACTGCGAAAATTACAGGGTATTTTTTAGCCGGGAGCCCATAAGGGGCGTATTTTTGGGTCATCGATAAAGGTAACCAGTAACTAATATCCATTTTGAAGCTTTAGTCTAAAGCTGTAGGAGCATAAACTTTTGCGGTTTGCCACGCCCCCTATGGGCGTAGACATATCCGCCATATCTTTTTCATATTGGGTTGTCAACCCGAGTATATATACCAAATTTCAAGTCTCTAGATAGTGCTCAAAATTTACGAATTTGAAAAATCACTATTAGTCAGATCCGATTTGCACGCCCCTAGTGGGCGTGGATATATAGATTTTTAGGCGATCTTCATAGGATCATATCAGTAACCTACGTACCAAATTTGGGCATACTAGCTCTAAAACTGTAGAAGATACAGTTTTACCCGATTTGCCACGCCCCCAATGGGCGTAAATATATCCACCATAGCTTTTTCATCTTGAGTTGTCAACACGATTCTACATTCCAAATTGCAACTCTCTAGCAGTTCTAGAAGTAGTGTTTCTGAGATATCGGAAAATGCATTTTCCAAATTGCCACGCCCCTAGTGGGCGTATCGGGAAAATCTTGACACTTTATAATTCGAGGGTACACACTAGTATATATTCCAAATTTCAATTTTTCTAGCTTCAAAACTGTGCAAATGGTTTGCGTTCATAAGGACAGACGGACGGACAGCGTGACGGACATTGCACAAAACCAATATACTATTTCACTTTGTGAATTAGTATAAAAATAAGAAACAAAAACAACAAATAGTTCATAAGGATGGGCTAAAAAAGTACAATAGGTTAAAGATTTCATGAAATCGGTCTGATCAACCATATTTTATATACAGTTTGTCAAGTCTGCCTTCGTTTTCCGCGCGATTTTTAACATTGTAAATGTTTTCCTAGAAAAGCTCATGAAAGATTTTCCCATGTGATTATTTTAGGACAAAAACATCTAGCAGGATTATAAAAATTAAAGTAATTCATTTTAGATGATATTTTGCAAAATTATAACCAAATTGAAAGATTTGCAAAAATAAACATGTTTAAGAGACACAAAAGCATAGATACAGAAGGGCACCGTTGTTTCCAAGAATTAGAGCAAAACTGATCCGAAAACGCAATGTGTAAACAGTTTCTTGACAGCTTGAAAAGTGAGTAATCTTAGTTTTTGTTGTTTTTTTTGTTACACACTTTAAGTTTTGCTATGTGTTTTTGATAGTTAAACTTAAAATTGATCATTAAACAGCTTAGCATCAAAAAATTTCGATTATTTGAATATAAGGTTATTATTTTTGCATCTAAAGTCAAAAATATAGTTTTTTCTCAGTGTGTAAAGAGTTTCTTGACAAACTGTATATATATCAATAATAAATGAGTATAAAAAAACAAGTAACAAAACTCTAGTCGAGAGTGCTCGACTAGAAACTACCCTGAACCAAGCAATAAACACACAGTTAGTAAGCTAAAATAGTAAAATAAAAATATATTTTTCAAATGTTAATTAAATATAAAACTTATTTACATATATGTATACTTATAATTATTTACACTAAAGTTCCCTATCCTGAACACATAAAGAAATACCACTGTGGTAACTATAAACTGTTTCAAACGTCCTAGCGCTGATGTATTCGATAGATTTGAAAACGCCCAATCAATGTGCGAATCACAATTGGTTGTAGGCGTTTTCAAATCTAATAAGCTTTTGAAGCTTCTGCCAACTAACTCATCATATAAAATCCTAGCTGACTCCAACTTGCTCAAACACAAATTAAAATCTTCTAAAATAAGGCAATTTACTAACAAAAACGGAAATTGTAGAAATAGATCCAGAAATTCTGAATAAAATAGTCGGACTGGATAAGACGGACTTTTATAAACAACTACAAAACTTAACGATTTATACCTAAACACGGCATATTCAAATACTGACGATCCACTTACTTTCCTAACGCTCAAGCAGCTTGTTATATTTTCTAAAATTGTGTCCCTAACATAAATGATAAAACCCCTCTTAGGGCGTCTTGCGTTAGGTATTACCTCGCAATCTAGACGGACAACAATACTAAACCCTGAAATATTTACGTTTTCGTTTGCGTAAGTAGACGCTTCAACGAAACATAGAACGGACAACTGGAGCATTAATCTATCAGATCGAATGTCTTCAATATGACAATTAATGTTTTGTGTGTTATGAAAGAAAATATCTAAGGCGAAACTGTCAACTAAGTGATCATAATGTGATCGAAGTAGCTTTTCAGTGCGCAATCGGACTATTTGGTTTTGGTCCTTATCATCATTTTTTGGAGGCTTAGGAGGAAGAAAATCTCCTATAATAAACAACCCCGAAGCAGTTGTTGCCCTACTACAGGCTACGTATATTGCAGCGCGCTGCATGCGAGAGCAAGTGTGGACCACCACTTTGCTATACATAGCTCCCTGACTTTTATGAATAGTTATACCTTCTGCAGGTACAACTGGAAACTGCCTACGGTCAATGGATACTTGCTCATTTTTCCTGTATTGGAAATTTCTAATTATTTTTTTAACGGGGGTCCAAGAAGACTCTGTACGATGCGTACACTTTGAGCGAGCAAGTACTCCTACACTTTCCTCTGGAAATTGCATCCATAAAACATTTGGAGCGTTTGATGCATCGGAATCTATTTGCATCAAAATTCCTGTTGCCCTATTAACTAACCCATCCTCCGTATCGACATTGACCGTAATCATGTATTTTGCAGTTTTACAGACTTACAGAGTCCCTGTGTTTCGGACGACCTAAAGCTACTCACGACATCTAAAATTATTGCCCTATTTGCTGCATTTAAGTGAGTAGCTTTAATAAAGTCTTCAGCCAAGGAAGTAAATGGATCCGTTGCAATGGCCTTAAGTTTTATAATGTTGTAATTATCTGTTGCCGCATTTGTACTAATCAGATGAATTGCATCATCGGGAACATCCGATGGCTGACAAATGCGGGAACGGATAAGGGTAATATCATCGGGTGTCATATTTCCCGAAGCCATGTTATTTAAAGCAGAAGCAAAAGTTTGGTGCTCCCGTTGTCGCATTATTTCTGTGAGCTCAAAATACTTAAAGAGGTCCCAGAGCGAAGAAGCATATATTGCACTGTAGGGATCATGAGAGTTTGATTCGAAAATCGAACGATCGCCTACTGGTGACAACTGTCGTAGATCCCCAAATACTATGACAGAAATACCACCGAATGGAGAAGTATTTTTAAAAATTAGTTTTAGACGAGAGTCTAACTGGGAGAACATTTTAGAATCTACCATAGATATTTCATCTATTATAATAAGTTTAAGGTCTATTAACCTTGAATGTAAACTATTGACTAAGTCATTGCTGAGAGCTCTCAAATCAGAACCAGATTGGATAACTGGTAGAGAGAACATGGAATGTAGTGTCGAACCACTAATTCCGAAAGCAGCTTTACCTGTTGGGGCACAGAGTAGAATTTTCGCTGAATCATTACTCCCAGGCCTACTATTGAAGATATGGGATAATGCTTGGAAAATGGAGGTGATTAGTCGGTGATTGATCTAAGCTATTATACTTCCTACGGTTTGTCTCAACTAACTCCTGATTTTGAATACAAAACAACTCGCAGTCTCTTGTTATTAGTTCTGCCTCCTCGTCTCTCCATGGGACATATAACATAACTAATTCCCTAATATATTGGCTCCTCTCAGTATTAATATTAAATCTCCTATACCTAATAATACTGGGACAGCGTCTTTTTCTAACGAAACCACTACCATTGCGAAGGGCAAAAACTACTGAATCGAATGTTGGTGCTTCAGGGTCATCCTGTTCTAAAATTTGGCGAACTGCACCATGCTGTTTGCTGAAACTATAAAAAGCAGCAAAATCAGCCAGACATAAACTATCTAAAGCGTCTGGACGCTGAACATAATTCTCTAAGAGCCCTAATAAAAATATATCTGTAGAGCCATCGGGTAAATTTTCTAATTGCTGTCTACTCTTTAGCATTCTAACCCGGTGCTCTGGCAATGAAGTATTAATATATACTTCTGCGTTACCGCTTTCGGACAAATGCATACCTAAACAGCAGTATACGGCTTCTTGGGCAGATATTTCAGTGCCCGAAATAAATTTGTGCCCTATGTGTTGTAACTTTTGTTTAATCGTTACATTGCCCCTACTAATCTCACCAACTGCTTCACGCATTAGTTTTGAAATTCCTCTCTGAGACTTGTTAATATAATTAACGACGTAGCTGCAGCAAGCATAGGGATCTAATATAAACAGAATATTTATGTTAGCTCGCTGCAGTTGAAGCGTTAAGCTTAATTGCTGCGAATGAACGCTTTAAATATATTTTAGGCTTCATGATACTAGACCTAAGTGCATTAATATAACACTCATAGCTAAGGTTAAGTTGATCGTGGGACAAAAAGCTATTGAAATCATTAAGAGAGTCTATGGTTTCACGATAAAACAAATTCTGTAAGAAGTCCTGAATTTTTTGAAAATTTCTATGGTGCTCATCTATATTTTGAGCATTCTCTTCTAAGGGGAATAAAATTTCTGTTCGGGGCATAGGAGGGTATGGAATACCGCATATACATATTTTTGGTGCCCTAACTTCTCGCCTACATGAGTGGCCGTGATTGTGGATTTGATACTCCAAATATGGAGCAACATCCGGGCAATCAGTATCAGGTGTGATAAACTGATCAATAAAGGACTTCACTCTTAGAATGCTTGACTCATCAGTAGAGTCAAGCTTGGGAGCATCTTTCAGCCAAAACATGCCGTGAATATGGGGGGAGCCCTTTTGTTGGAACTCAACTCGCCAATAAAACTTAAGAACATAATGCCTACCAAAAACACCATTTTCCTTCTTCATTAGCTTCAAAACCTGTCTATAGCGAAAATCAAAATACCTAGCACAAGTGACAGGATCGGCTCTAATTACACGGACTTTATTCTCAAAAGTTAAGCAGCCAGCTGCTTCTTCTGAAATCTCTACTTTATCTACGTTTCTAGAAAGAATCACTAAAAGCTCCGTCCACCTAGTTTCTACTGCCGAAAATGTGATAAAAAAGGTCGGAAGACCAAACTGCGTAATCATAGCCATCACTTTCTTCTTCTCTGCTTCCCAGTGAGCAGGCGAAGTCCAAATACCTAATACGTAAGCAAATCGAAGTATTATTTCTAATATTAATCATTTCTAACTTCTTATAGTTAAGAAATAATTTATCAGTTCTATAACCTCTTCTATCAAAATTCCTAAGTTCTGACCTAACTATGGTTGTAAAACTTTCCTTGCACTTTCTCTTTTCGCCTGCAAAGATAGTTGGGAAGGCCAGCTTCTCTGAATCGCAATCTTCGATCATGTGTAATGGACGCTGACCTTCTCCAGGGGCTATAACAATCCTTTGCATAGCGATATTTTCTACAGGGACATTTTCTAAGTGTTTCCTGGCCTCCTGGGTTGAGAGAGTTCTCAGTTGAAAGTGTTTGACATGCTTTGTTTGTGCTCCTTAATTATACTCATTCACAAAGTGAAATGAGTATATTGGTTTTGTGCAATGTCCGTCACGCTGTCCGTCCGTCTGTCCGTCTGTCCGTCCGTCCGTCTGTCCGTCTGTCCGTATGAACGCAAACCATTTGCACAGTTTTGAAGCTAGAAAAATTGAAATTTGGAATATATACTCGTGTGTACCCTCGAATTATAAAGTGTCAAGATTTTCTCGATACGCCCACTAGGGGCGTGGCAAATCGGAAAATGCATTTTCCGATATCTCAGAAACACTACTTCTAGAAGTGCTAGAGAGTTGCAATTTGGAATGTAGACTTGTGTTGACAACTCAAGAAGAAAAAGCTATGGCGGATATATCTACGCCCATTGAAGGCGTGGCAAATCGGGTAAAACTGTATCTTCTACAGTTTTAAAGCTAAAACGTCCAAATTTGGCACGTAGGTTACTGCTACCATTCTATGAAGATCGATTAAAAAACTATATGTCCACGCCTACTAGGGGCGTGGCAAATCGGATCTGACTATTTAGTGATTTTTCAAATTCTGTAATATTTTGAGCACTATTGATGCTAGAGACTTGAAACTTGGTATATATACTTGGGTTGACAAGCCAAGATGAAAAATTTATGGCGGATATATCTACGCCCATAGGGGGCGTGGCAAACCGCAAAAGCTTATAGCTCCTACAGTTTTAGAGCTAAAAGCTTCAAAATTAGATGGTTGAGTTACTGGTGAGCTCCTCTATCTATAACCCAAAAATAATTTTTACGCCCCTTATGGGGTATGCCCGGCTAAATAATACCCTGTAATTTTCGCATTTTTTGAGTGTAAGCATCCAAATTTCACACTTACGTTACCCTTCACTACTTCTAAGAACTGGCCAAAAATTATATGTCTACGCCTACTGGGGGCGTGGCAAATCGGGAAAAACTATACGTTTTTCCGATTCTCAGTGAGAAAATCAGAATTATATACAGATATTACTGCTGATCTCCTCTATTGATTTCCAAAAAATTATATATGTACAAACCAATTGTGGGCGTGGCAATGGGCGTGATCTGTGGGGGTGTGAATGAGTATCCCGCAGTCGGTAGCGCCCGACTGCAACGTTCTTTGTTAATCCACGGTTCTTTGTGCTATTTTAAAAGTGTTTCTATTTTGAAAGTTTTGTCAGCGTCGGTAATTTGTTTTGTTACATTTGCATTTACTACTTTGGCGCTCTCCTCTTTTGTTTGGGTTTCTTTTTACACTTTTGCATATTTGTTAGTGTTATCACTCACACTCATATTTGAGATGTTTGTGTTTCTCACTAAATTACATTCGTCTTGTTCCAGGAAGTCTCTCTTGCTGCTCACCCGCTCTTTATCAGTTGATTGTTGTTGGACCCGCTCTCACGACTCACTAATCCTCTCTTTGTTTTTTTATACCCTGAACCCATTGAAAATGGGAAAACAGGGTATAATGGTTTTGTTAAAATGTATGTAACAGGCAGAAGGAGGCGTGGCAGACCCCATAAAGTATATATATTCTTGATCAGGGCGACGAGCTGAGTTGATTTAGCCCTGTCCGTCTGTCCGTCCGTCCGTCTGTCCGTCTGTCCGTCTGTCCGTATGTTTGAACGCGTCGATCTCAGAATCTATAAGAGCTAGAGACTTGAAATTTTTTATGTAGGTCCGTGTATAGCACGCGCAGATCGAGTTTGTTTCAAAAATTCGATAACTTTTATCGTTTTAATGTTATCGATTTAAAACGTTATCGAAACGCAGTTATAAATTTATATCTCCCGCATCTTTCTAGCTAGAGTCTCCAAATTTTGTATTCAGTATAATGTAGAGTTTATACAATTTTGATTTTTGTCATTTTTTGATACCGCCCCCTTTCCTTCCCTTTCCCCCCAAACTTGTAAAATCCGTATTTCAAATACTAGAGACTTGTACTTGTGCTTTCCGTCCGTCCGTCCGTCTGTCCGTATGTTTGAACGCGTCGATCTCAGAATCTATAAGAGCTAGAGACTTGAAATTTTTTATGTAGGTCCGTGTATAGCACGCGCAGATCGAGTTTGTTTCAAAAAATCGATAAATTTGATCGTTTAAAAGTTATCGATTTAAAACGTTATCGAATCGCCGTTATAAATTTATATCTCCCACATCTTTCTAGCTAGAGTCTCCAAATTTTGTATTCAGTATAATGTAGAGTTTATACAATTTTGATTTTCATCAGATTTTTGATACCACCCCCATTTCCTTCCCTTTCCCCCCAAACTTGTAAAAGCCGTATTTCAAATACTAGAGACTTGTGCTTTGGAAAATATATACATATAAATGACAGAAACACGCTCTGAAAGTTTGATTAAGAACGTCCATCTACAAAAGAAGTTATTAAACATTTAATTTCCCATAGTAAAGCCCGTGAGCGCAGCCCACGCTCAGTCGCTGCGCTAACTGTGCAGTCAGCAGAGCGCGTGCTTATGCGTATGTGTATATGTGTATGTGTGTGTGCATGTATTGCTTGTATATATGTATATGGTAAATAAGCATTAAATGTCTGGAGTATCGGCTCTTCGCAGGGTTCAGGGGATCTCCTAGTCGGGTACCGCCGACTAGAGCTTTCTTACTTGTTATTAATGATGACTCTAGCATTACTGTCTCTAGATCATCACCTTTTTGTATACCTGAGGATATACATCATCCCACTTTGGAGGTACAATTATCCATAAGTACTCCTCCAGTTTTCACACCTAAAATTTTAAAACAACGTCGTTGTTATAATAAGTGCTTAATCAACTTATTAATGCAATTCTATTCATTCGTAAACATGAAGCGTAAATCTTCTAGTTTACCTTCCTCATTTTTCCTTGGATTGGACAAAACTTCTAATGATCATGATTCATCTGATCTTTTTGCAGATTTTTTCCAATCCACTTACTCCTCGGTAGATCCCTATACCACTTCATACCCTTACTTAATTTCTACAATTAATATTATTAATGCTTCTAATGTTTCCCCTGCTTCTCTGGTTTCAGCCATTTGGTCATTGAAATCAGCTTTTCCTCCTGGAGCTGATAATATTCCCAGTTGTGTAATTAAAGAATGTAGTGGAATGAAATGCAATTTGATGTTATATATACTGTTATATATGATGTTATTATACTGATTTCAGTAAATATTTAAAATATCTTCTGGCTCTGTTTGTTGAGGCTTGAACAGATCTTTTTACTAATTCTGATACTTAGTCCATGTCTTCAGCTGATGCAACGAATGGAATTTCGTCAGACGAAAAGGAAGCCAGCCACTGTTCATTAACAGTAACCTGGTGCTTCCTGTAAAGCTCAGTGTCGACTAAAAATCGAATTGGATCAGCAACTTTTGATGGCCTAATGGTTTCAGTCATGAAATAATGACTATATTCCATCCTACGCTTCAAATGAATTTAAACAACCTCAGCTTCGCTAAACGCTATTGGAAGAGACGTTACCACATTGGCCGCAGGAATAGGTACATTGACCACTGCTCCTTTAATGGCATTTTGACGGCCATATCCTAAAGATTTAATAATCATAAAAGGAAGGCGTGGGGAGATAAGCCTTTCCTCTAGCGGCGTTAAGCCCCTTAAACAATTCGGAAGATCCGTAAAATCTAGGCCATTTGTAATCGAAGCTTTTGGTTTTTTGCCTAACTTTACATTATGACTACATGTCTTGCAGAAGTTATATTTTTTATTTTCAGATGGAAATCTAGATGATAGATATAAAATATCTGAAGCTACTTCTGCACTGCACTTGCTTTCAATAGCCTCTCGTGAAATTTTATCTGCTTGGTGGGGGAACCACAAACCTTTGCAGCTAATGCAGACCTGATCAGGGCGTTGCTTAACTATAGTATTAAAAGCAGATATTAGACCATCAATACTAGTACTAACATTTTGGGATCTATTTTGAGAAAAAATATTAGAACGCTCTACCCTGTTCCTGGTTCCATTACACCTATTCTCAGCTACCCTATTGTCAACATTGTTGCGACATTGGCTAACTCGCTGTGATACGCTTCTATTAGCGTCGAAAGATTCCTGTCGTGCTTGAATGCGAGCACTTCGCCTTGCACTAGTATTACGTGCCTGCTCAATGATCCTACGAATTGGATCATCTCTAACCAGCGACCTTAGGTTCCTATCTCTTGCTCTTTCTAAAAGGCGCTGTCCAATGTTATGTCGGCCAGCTCGCCGTAAGGTGTTCTCTTTCTTTTCGTTTGCCCTATAAATAGGGTCTTGTCTGCTTCTGGATCTACGCAAAGTGTTAGCCAATTGCTCCTGTTCTCTAACGGGAGAATGGGTGCGTCTAATCGCGTGGTCCTCAGTATTCTGCCTCTGCTCATTTGCTCTATAAGTTGAGTCTTGTCGGCGTCTCGACCGACGCGAAGTGTTAGCCAATTGTTCTAACTGTCTCATCTGGGAGTTTGAGCGTAAAGTAGCTCGAAGAAGGGTATTTCGGCTTTGATTTAAAATTCTATTTAAAGTATTGTTCCTGTGAACTTGGTTTCTTTGTTTATTTCTATTTCTCTCACTTTGACTGAACTCTGCATTTTCTCTACGCTCTCATTGAGACTCTAAATTATTTATTCTTTCCTGCTCAGAATATTCAGCATTTGACCTATTTAACACGTTTCTATTTCGTTGTCTCTGAGACCTATTAGATGCTGAAATTCTCTTTGTCCTAGGCATTTTAATATTATTAGAAAAACAAGTAAGAGTGCTGTAGTCGAGACGGCTCGACTACGAGATACCCTGAACCCTGCGAAGAGCCAATCTTCCCAACATGATATGCTTATTTTACATATACAAATATTGTGAGACACACACACACACACATACATGCATACGCACGCGCGCATAAGCACGCGCTCTGCTGACTGCGCAGTTGACGCAGCGACTGCGCTCGGGCTGAAATATGCCTATTGTATGGGAAATTAAATGTGAAAAAACTTTTTTTGTGGATTGATTTTCTTAATCAAACTTTCACAGCGTGATAATGTCATTCACATGTGTGTATTTGCCAGAGCACAAGTCTCTAGTATTTGAAATACGAATTTTGAAATTTGGGGGCAAAGGGGGCGTGGCAATCAAAATCCAAAAATTACATAATGTCCGCATTCATTACACGGATCTACACAGTGAAGTGATTTAGAGTCTCTAGCTCTTACGGTATGCTTAACCGAAGAAAAGCTATCGATTTTTATCGATAATAAGAAAACGGGATGAGTTATAAAAAATCTAAAAAAAACTCGTACTGCGTAGGCTACGAGTATTCTCCGAAAATTTCAGATCTGTAGCTTTTGTGGTTTACGAGATCGCTGCGTTCATACGGACGGACGGACGGACGGACGGACGAACGGACAGACGGACAGATCATCGAGCTGATCAAGAATATATATACTTTATGGGGTCTGCCATGTCTCCTTCTGCCTGTTACATACATTTTCACAAAAATATTATACCCTGATTTCCCATTTTCAATGGGTTCAGGGTATAATAATTAATTTAATACAAATTGTATGCACTTAAATATCTTAAATATATGTTAAATTTTCATACTCATTCACAAAGTGAAATGAGTATATTGGTTTTGTGCAATGTCCGTCACGCTGTCCGGCCGTCTGTCCGTCTGTCCGTCCGTCCGTCTGTCCGTCTGTCCGTCTGTCCGTATGAACGCAAACCATTTGCACAGTTTTGAAGCTAGAAAGTTGAAATTTGGAATATATACTCGTGTATACCCTCGAATTATAAAGTGTCAAGATTTTCCCGATACGCCCACTAGGGGCGTGGCAAATCGGAAAATGCATTTTCCGATATCTCAGAAACACTACTTCTAGAAGTGCTAGAGAGTTGCAAATTGGAATATATACTCGTTTTGACAACCCAAGATAAAAAAGCTATGGTGGATATATTTACGCCCGTTGGGGGCGTGGCAAATCGGGTAAAATTGTATCTTCTACAGCTTTAAAGCTAGAATGCCCAAATTCGGCACGTAGGTTACTGCTATGATTCTATGAAGATCAATTAAAAAACTATATATCCGCGACCACTAGGGGCGTAGCAAATCGGATCTGACTATATAGTGATTTTTCAAATTCTGTAATATCTTGAGCGCTATGAATTCTAGAGACTTGAAATTTGGTATATCTACTTGGGTTGAACACCCAATATGAAAAAGATATGGCGGATATATCTACGATTTTAATCGATAATAAAGAAACATACTGCGTTGGCTATACACGAGTATACACTGAAAATTTAAGAGCTCTAGCTTTTGTGGATGGACGGACAGACGGACAGGGCTATTTCAACTCAACTCATCGAGCTGATCAAGAATATATATACTTTATGGGGTCTGCCATGTCTCCTTCTGCCTGTTACATACATTTTCACAAAAATATATACAGTTTGTCAAGAAACACTTTACACACTGAGAAAAAACTACATTTTTTGACTTTAGATGCAAAAATAAAAGTCTTTTATTCAAATAAACGAAATTTTTAAAATGCTAAGCTATTTGATATTTAATTTTAAATTAAATAATAAAAAAAAAAACAACAAAACTAAAAATATATAACAAAAAAACAACAATAACTAAGATGACTCACTTTTCAAGCTGTCAAGAAACTGTTTACACATTGCGTTTCAAAATTCTGTTTGGTCCAATTCTTGGAAACAACGGCGCCCTTCTGTGATCTATGCTTTTTGTGTCTCTTAATACATGTTTTTTTTTGCATATCTTTCAATTTATTTATGAATTTTGGCAGAAATATCATCTAAAAGTTAGTTACATTAATTTTTATAATGCCTGGCATAAGATAAAGCTTTGATGTGGTCCAACTGATTTATTATACTCACAAGTTGGGAAAATCTGTTTCAGAATTAGTTGAAGAGTTATCTGTTTCTAGGAAAACAATTTACAATGCCAAAAATCGCGCAGAAACCGAAGGCAACCTTGAAGAAAAGGGCACAGGTGGGCGTAAAAGCAAGGGTTACAATCGGACAGACCGCTTAATTAAGCGGAAGATTGACCAAAATCGGCAAATATCAGTACGGACACTTGCCGACGACCTTAAGGAAGAATGGGAATCAGATGGGCCACTTAAAGCAGTACTCTAGGCCACCCTACGGCATAGGTACACTTGAAGAGTTGCACGCAAGAAAACGCTGCTTTCATCGGTATATGAAGAAAAAGGCTTAAATTTGGTTACTACTGTTACAGTACTGCATTTCTTTTGTTTGTTTGTAATATATGAAGTTTTGCAAATATTCTGCCAACTGACTAATCATGTTCACAGCGAAATTGGATCGCTTTTCTACATTTTCATCGGTAAATCATCGAACAGCGTTTTCTTGTGTTGAACTCTTCAAGTGTACCTATGCCGTATGGTGTCCTAGAGTACTGCTTTAAGTGGCCCATCTGATTCCCATTCTTCCTTAAGGTCGTCGGCAAGTGTCCGTACTGATATTTGCCGATTTTGGTCAATCTTCCGCTTAATTAAGCGGTCTGTCCGACTGTAACGCTTGCTTTTACGCCCACCTGTGCCCTTTTCTTCAATTCTGCCTTCGTTTCCCGCGCTATTTTTAACATTGTTTTCCTAGATACAGATAACTCTTCAACTAATTCTGAAACAGGTTTTCCCAACTTGTGATTATAGTAAATCAGATGAACCACATCAAAGCTTTATCTTATGCCAGGCATTATAAAAATTAATGTAACTAACTTTTAGATGATATTTCTGCCAAAATTCATAAATAAATTGAAAGATATGCAAAAAAAAACATGTATTAAGAGACACAAAAAGCATAGATCACAGAAGGGCGCCGTTGTTTCCAAGAATTAGAGCAAAACTGAATCCGAAAACGCAATGTGTAAACAGTTTCTTGACAGCTTGAAAAGTGAGTAGTCTTAATTTTTGTTGTTTATTTTGTTACACACTTTAAGTTTTGCTATCTGTTTTTGATAGTTAAACTTAAAATTGATCATTAAACAGCTTAGCATTAAAAAAATTTCAATTATTTGAATATAAGGTTATTATTTTTGCATCTAAAATCAAAAAACTTAGTTTTTTCTCAGTGTGTAAAGTGTTTCTTGACAAACTGTATATGTCGGCGCGTACTAAGTTTGTATGTGTGTGGTTGTAGTTTTCGGTATTTCACAATGATAATTTCATCATATAGCGTCGGCTTCTAGTTATGCGTATTGGTGCGTCTTTTGATATTTCGCAATAATTATCATCATCAGCATTAGCATAAGCCTTTGTAAGGGCTATGATTGGTTGATTAAGTTGTCGGTTCTAGGAAGTCCCGTTTTAGCGAGGCGACAGCGTTTGACGCTGTTGCTGAGTGTGGTTCGGGCTTGAGAGAAATAAGGCACACGAGAGTCAGTTGTGGTTGAGTTCTCAGAGCGACCGAAACTCACTGCGCTAAATAATGGAACATAAACTTAATGCTGCAACATCAGAAGTGGGATCTGGCTCGCTACCTAATATGCCAAATGATCCATGGCGAGTGGTAATGGAACTTGTGAGAGCACTACAATCAACGAAGTCACAAACAACAACTTGTGAGACAGTTGTATTGCCGAAATTTAACGCAGATCTTGTTGGCGCCGACGCATCCGCGTGGTGTCCTACAGTAAATATGATTCTGGAGGAAAATAACATAAAATAACAAAGACAAATATGTTATCCTGACATAAATTCGACCGATTTTAAGGAACTTTTTTTACAGCGCTTCACCAGTGTAGAAACACCAGCAGCTATGTATTTGACAACGTTATCAACTTTCCCTACCGATGGAGAATGTCTCTAATTATGCTAGTCGCAGAAGTTGTCAACAATAAAATATCATTATTGTGGAAAGTTGGGTCATAGGATGGTTGAACGCAGAGTTACACAGCAGCAAAATCTTCTTCCCCGTGTTGCAGAGCGTAGCGGCAGGAGCGTGTTTGGTCACCATCAGCAATCAAATGTAACCTGCTTCAAGTGTGGCGAGGTTCACACATTTCAACCCATTGCAGTAAGCTCAAAAGTGAAAAGGATCAGCATTAGGTGAAACGAGTGCAGCTGTGCAAAGTTGTTGAGCCAAAAGGAGAGATGGATCATCAAGGCGAGACTTTTACGACAATGTTCGTTGATTAAACATAAGATAAGTACCTAGTTAGTCGGTAAAAGAATTAAAAAAGTAATAATGTTTAAGGGTATTGGGAATACCAGCATTTATAGTACATTGCAAATACTTGGCAACGTAAAAATTAACAATCATTGTATTGATTTGCTGTTCCACGTTTTGGGCGATCAGTATTTGGAGAGCGACATTGTGATTGGTCGAGAAATACTGTCGCAGGGTTTCCATGTCATTGTGTCACCGGGAAAATTTGAAATTGTTAGACCAAAATCTATAAACTTGTAAGGCGGCTGCCAGAGTAGCCGCCTCACATGGCATAGGTATATAGTTAGTTAGGTAATTAGTAATTATAACAACATAGTTTTAAGTTAAGTAAGGCGCAAGGAGCGCAATTGTTTTAAGTTAGAAATAAGGCGCAAGGAGCGCAAATATTTTTAAGTTAAAAACAAGTAAGAAAGCTCTAGTCGGTGGTACCCGACTAGGAGATCCCCTGAACCCTGCGATGAGAAGATATTCCAAACATTTTATACTTTCTTAACATATATATATACAAGCAACACATGCACACACACATACACACAATATCTAAATATTCTACTGAATATTTCTCACTTTATAAAAAATGCAAACTCATTCACATATTGCCTATAATTGCAACTGATCTTAAATTTTAAGAATTTTGTAACATTTGCAGCCGGTATCTAAAATTTGGAGACTCTAGCTCTAAAGGCGTACGAGATATAATTTAATAACTGAATTACTATAACGTTTTAAATCGATAACTTTAAAACGGGAACAGTTGTCGATTTTTTTGAAGCAAACTCGATCTGCGCGTGCTATGTAGGGACCTACATAAAAATTTCAAGTCTCTAGCTCTTGTAGATTTTAAGATCGACGCGTTCGACGGACGGACGGACGGATGGACAGACGGACATGGCTATATCGACTCAACTCGTCGCCCTGATCAAGAATATATATATATATTTATGGGGTCTGCCACGCCTTCTTCTGCCTGTTACATACATTTCAACAAAACCATTATACCCTGATTTCCCATTTTCAATGGGTTCAGGGTATAAAAATGCACCTTCAGTTTTTGAGCGTATAGTGATGCATACGCTTGAACAACTTGCAAATACATTTGTAGTTGTCTATATGGATGACGTATTGGTGGTGGCTACAACAAAAGCTGAAGCTTTAGAAAGATTACAGATTACTCTTGATATTCTCACGAAAGCTAGATTTATGTTCAACACTTTGTTCGTTTCTCAAGTCGACAGTTCAACATTTGGTATACGAAGCGTTAACTGCTCCACCGCCTCCTCAGTCAGTCCCTGCTTTAAGACAATTTATTGGATTAGCGTCTTACTTTCGGCAATTTATGCAATGTTGTGTTTCATGAAGCCTTTGTATCTTTTGACATCGGAATAGAACGAGTTTGTTTGGAAGCCAGAACATGAACAAATAAGACAAAAACTTATTTCTGTACTTACACAGAAGCCAGTTTTAGTTATTTTTATCCAATTGAATTGCATACTGATGCAAGTGCTCGTGGATATGGAGCCATATTGCTACACAAAATCGATAACAAGCCGCATGTCGTTGAATTTTTCAGTAAGGCTACTTCACCTGCTGAATCACGATACCATTCTTATGAGTTGGAGACCCTTACGGTTGTCATGGCTATAAAGCATTTTCGTCATTTTTTGATGGGTAGAGATTTTGTAGTTTTTACCGATTGTAACTCACTTAACAGCATCAAGAACTAAACGTGACTTATCTCCCAGCGCACAAAGACGATAGGCTTATTTACAGTCGTTCTCATTTGATTTGCAGTATAGAGAGGGTAAACGCATGGCTCATGCTGATTTCTTTTCCAGAAATCTCTCATCCGCTGAGGTGATTGATACTTCTAAAGTTCCTGAAAAACGAGTTAATTTGGCAGAGATATCTAGTGATTGGCATATGGCTGAACAGCGGAAGGATTTCGATATTATCAATATTGTGAACAAACTGAAGGACAATTCTCTTGCCGAGGGCATTGCAAAAACTTATGAGTTGAGAGCAGGATTACTTCATCGAAAAATTCAGAGAACTCGATCTTTGCCAATTATTCCAAGGGCATTCAGATGGTCTGTAATAAATCAGATTCACGAGACAATCATGCACTTAAGTTGAGAGAAGACTTTAGATAAGGCCTATGATTATTATTGGTTCGATGGCATGTCTAAGTATATACGAAAGTTTGTTGAAAACTGTATTACTTGTAAGATGTCAAAGTTATCCTCGGGTAAAATTCAAGCTAGACTTCATCCAATACCAAAGGTCAGCACACCATGGCACACGATACACATAGACATAACAGGAAAGTTGAGTGGCAAGTCTGATCAGAAGGAATATGTTATTGTCCAAGTGGACGCTTTTACCAACTTTTTTTTTTTATTTAACACACACACTTAAGATTGAAGCTGACAATTGCATAGGTGCTGTGACATTGGTTGTATCTTTGTTTGGAGTACCAAACCGCATAATAGCAGACCAGGGTAGGTGTTTTGCTAGCTCTAAATTTAGTGAGTTTCGTTCCCAACAGAAAATAAGTTTGCATTTGGTTGCGACAGGCGCAAGTAGAGCTAACGGACAGGTGAAACACATTATGAGCACTGTTGAGCGCAGCAACACCTAGTTTTACTATTAAAGAGAACTTTGCATATCATTAAGAGATTTCGGCAACTTGTGCCGTTTTGCTCTCAGCCCTTTACACGCACATTCGTTCTCACGACGCAGCCGGCTCAAGCCGGCGCTCGTAGATCAATGCGGCAGTGCAATTTGGGAAGTCATACTTAGCTAATCGTTTTTGGGCAGATGCTCGTGCGCAGCAGCTCTGCAGTTACATACATACAAACATATATACGAATAGAACAATAAAATAAACTGTGAACATAGAACAATAAAATAAACTGTGAACATTAAATAAATTATAAATATATAAAAAAGCTATTCGAAAAATCTCGGTAGCTCAACATTTGGTGACCCCGACGTGAATCTTCTATATATATATATAAATATATATAAGTTCTTGCAAGTTCCGTTTGCGCATAAACCGTTTTATGTCAATTGCTTTGTGCCGCTACTTATTGCATAGTCGTCAGACACACATTCGTTTCGACTTGCAATACAGTGCCGTCCATAAAACAGTACCAGCTATTGTGCGTGCATTAGTTGTAATGCATACAGGCATTCAATAGTGGCGATTTAATAAAGAATTTGTAATAAACTAATTAATAAAACAATTTAAATTCATTTCTGAACTGTGATTTTCGCCTTAGCTCGCGCTCATTCTTCGATTACAGCGCGCATAAGCTCTGTGTAATTACGCTTGTTTTGTTACTGTTCTCTCGTTGCCATTGCACTCGTTCCGTTCGCCAGCAGTACAGTCGCTTCCATAAAAACCGTGTCGGTGCGCGTTAATTCATACACGTGCATTTACAGACAAACACGTACAGCTATCAACTCATACTTCTGCTGTCCAGCCATACCGTTACTTCTTGTGTGCGACGTTTACTCGTCATGGCGAATTTTGAAGCTAGTACAGTTGCGCCTGAAGAGCGAGTGAGTTTTTATAAGCTCAAGGTTAAATCGGTATTTGAGCGTTTAAAAAGGTTGCAAATTAAGGTTGAAGCGGAGGCGCTTACCGATCACAGTGACAGCACCTTAACAGTTTTATTGGAGCATATTGGCAAGTTAAGCAGTTACTTTGGTGAAGCCCACGACCACCTAGAGGAGCTTGATTTTGATGAGATGCACAGTGACTTGCGCATGGATTTCGATGACTTAATATTGGTCATGCAATCTTCAATATTGTCGGAAATTCAGAGTCGCAGCACTCAAGTGCCTCATAGTTCCACCCTTAGTAGACCAATGACGCATATGCAGGCTCCCGCTTCTAAACTACATTCCGCACCTGCGCTGCCGCCATTAAAATTAGCTACGTTCAGCGGTGGATATGAAAAATGGGCCGATTTCTACTCAATGTTTTCAACAATCATTGATAGTCGACCCGAAGTCAACAACATGGAAAAGCTTCAATATTTACGATCCTGTCTAGACGGTGCAGCGTTGGACACAGTTCGCTCTCTGGAGATTTCAAACGATAACTATACGGAGGCCATAACCTTATTGAAACAAAGATATGATAACCGACGTTTAATTTTCCAGGCACACATCGTAAAGATCTTGGGGCTGAAGAGGGTATGTATATGCATATGGCATATACATTAGGCAGGCGGCATAAGGCTTAGGTAAAGTGCAGACGCGGCATATCCCACGCTGCTGGTCAGTCCACGTATACATAAGTGGCTGATCGTATTTCAGTTGTTTATCTTTGCGCTTGCCTTATGTATGTTTATTCATAGCGACAACTATGTGCACATGTAGTATACACTATCATATGTTGAGAATATGACGAATTTATATGTAGAATACTCTACATTGCGTCGGGTATTATTAATATGTTATTGAACATACTACGCCGGAAACTATCCATCCAAGTTCTGTCTTTTGTCCCAGAGTTTCGCTTATTTTCTTTACTTTTTCAACATTATTAGGGGTAGTAAATCCACGCCAATGACAACATCAATGTGGGTCTGCTAGCTCGCAGCCCATCCAATCCCTGTTGACATCCATGTCAATTTTCTTGCTCGGTAGAGCTTTCTGAAGTTTAGGCATCACCAGTGCCTCTAGGTTTGATAGTTAAGAAAACTATATTTTTTAGTACTTCCACATTTTGTGAAATTCCTTGAACTTCCACGTTCCGTTTGTTTCGGTGTAGTTTTAATTGTTTACTTATTTATTTATTTAAATCTGATATCTAGGTTATTTGTGAACCTCCATTAATAAGAGCCCTTAGCTGCACGTATTTTCCAAACTTATTTTGAAATCGAATAAGCGCAGTTGCCTGCATTGTATCTTGCCCTTTATTTTCTTTAAGACAATTGCTTCTGACGTTCTCTTTTTTTATACACAAAGTGAAATGAGTATATTGGTTTTGCGCAATGTCCGTCATGCTGTCCGTCCGTCTGTCCATATGAACGCAAACCATTTGCACAGTAGTTGAAGCTAGAGAAATTTGGAATATATACTTCTTGCAGCATTAAGATTATTTTTCATTATTTAGCGCAGTGAGTTTCGGTCGCTCTCAGAACTCTAACTCTAACCCGCTCGAACCTCTGACGCCCTGACACGGCCATCCTGACCATAACATGACCTCGTGTAACTTTACAAAAATGCCTTACTGCATAATTCATTTTATTTATAAATTTTCGAAAGTAATTTAAGATTAACATTTTCCTTTTTGATTACAACTATTTTTGTTTCAGGGTTTCATACAAAATTTTATTTTCAGCTTTTAGTTTCGATCTTAAACTGCTATAAAATTAATCTTTAGCTTAATTCAACTTTCTTCACTATCCTTTTCATTATCATAAACCCAACTGGTTTTGCATTACATCATCTTATGCGCCACACGCCATGATCAAAACATTTGTTTTGCACTTGTGCTTGCATTATGACCAATTCTTTCATTCATAAACTGCTATAAAATTAATCTTTAGCTTAATTAAACTTTCTTCACTATCCTTTTCATTATCATAAACTCATCTGGTTTTACATTACATCATCTTATGCGCCACACACCATGGTAAAAACATTTGTTTTGCACTTGTGCTTGCATTTCGACCAATTCTTTCAACTTTTCTTATCAGCCCCTTCAGGCATCCATACTGTCTCTTTCAATGGTTTCACTCTCAATCGTTTCAATACTGTCTCTTTCAACAGTTTCATTCTCAATCATTCCAATACTGTCTCTTTCAACAGTTTCATTCTCAGTTATTCCAATACTGTCTCTTTCAACAGTTACATTCTGAATCGTTTCAATACTGTCTCTTTCAACATTATTCAAATCCTCATCACTACTTTCCAATTCAACTGGTACATACTGTAACGAACCCGAGTTTAAGCCGGGCCGGACTCAGCCGACTGTGCGTTCGTGCCAACAAATTTATATGTAGCGCCTTGCGATAAATTATAATGCAGTGTGTTTTATGGTTGCGTTGGGTATATTTTCTCAATTTACAAGTTTATATTATTTACCAAATCTAGCGCTTAGTAAAGCACACCTTTCCACAGGCTCGCAGGTAGACGTTTAGCGCACATTGGCGAATGGTACTGCAGTCTTGGTTCTCCAAGGATACGCTGGAGCACTCCAGGTGACGCCAGGATCCACACTGAATACTCCGGCAGTTCGGTCGGCTATTGCAGTGACTCCTACGGCTGGATACGCTCACAAGAACACCTTGAGATCTTCTCAAGCTACAGTCACCACTCTTACGCACAGGTACGCAAACGTTACCTTTGCTCCTGCTCCAGGATCCGCCACTAATGCTGTAGATTTGGCCGTGCTGCACTAATGTCCTGGTTGGTGGCAGCTGATGCCCTTCCGGTGTCGAGCCTATGTCCTCAATAGGCGTCCAGGATATCCCTTGTAGATATCCTTCCAGCGATGTCCTTCCTCTCGAAGTCCTTGGCAGCGATGTCCTTTTAAGCTCTGCTCCTTTGCTGGTCACTTTTCCACTCGCGTTTCTTGTTTTCGTCGGCACTCAATACTTTCACTTTAACTTTCTTTGACTGCCCCGGTGCCGAGTTGCGGGCACCTTTTTATAGCAGCGACGCAGGCCCTGCTTCGCGCTATGACGGCGCTGGCTCGGCTCTGGAGCGGGGCCTGTCTGCCGCTCGTGTCCACGAAAACGGCAGTATCACGTGATTTGGCGCGACGCCAAATCGCCCAAATCTGCGTGGCAGCCTCTCATTGCCAAAGCACCGTTATTGGCATACGAGTGAAAGTGTACTTTGGCCAACGGTCGCCGATGATCGCCGTGAGAGCGACGCGAGCCATGCGCTGAATACATACGAACGACAGAGACAGACTAGCGAGGGTCGCTACTATCGTACTCGCGTCGCTGTGTGGAACAATACATGCAGGCACGCATATATGCATAAGTGCACAGCAAATACATGCACTTATACATACACTACGTGCCCGTCTATATTGTTCCTCACAATACCCTTCTGCCAATTTCCTTTTATCGTCATGAGCATATTTGTATTTTCTATTATTTGTCAATGACCTTAGGATATATCTATCTCCGTCCAACAATTCAGCTATTTGTAACGGTCCCCTAAACTTTAAACTTATCTTCGTTTGATGCCTTGCTTCATTCTTTAAAAGCACAAAATCTCCTACTTCGTATCCAACAACCTTAGACTTGTTTTATCAAACCGTTTCTTACTATATACTGCTGCCGCTGATATATTTTGCACTGCTCGAGCTGCTGATTCTGCCAAATCAACCTATTGGTTTTGTGCAATGTCCGTCATGCTGTCGGTTCGTCTGTCCGGATGAACGCAAACCATTTGCACAGTTTTGAAGCTAGAGAAATTTGGAATATATACTCGTGTATATCCACGAATTATAGAGTGTCAAGATTTTCCCGATACGCCCACTAGGGGCGGCAAATCGGAAAATTACTTTTCCGATATCTCAGAAACACTACTTCTAAAAGTGTAGAAAGTTGCAATTTGGAATGTATACTCGTGCTGACAACCCAAGATCAAAAAGCTATGACAAATATATCTACGCCCATTGGGGCGTGGCAAATCGGGTAAAACTGTATCTTATGCAGCTTTAAAGCTAGAACGCCCAAATTTGGCACGTAGGTTACTGCTACGATCTTTTAAAGATCAAACAAAAAACTATATATCCACGCCTACTAGGGGCGTGGCCAATCGGATCTGACTATATAGTGATTTTTCATATTCTGTTATATTTTGAGCACTGTTGATGCTAGAGACTTGAAATTTGGTATATATACTCGGGTTCACAACCCAAGATGAAAAATATATGGCGGATAGATCTACGACCATAGGGGGCGTGGCAAACCGCAAAAGCTTATAGCTCCTACAGTTTTAGAGCTAGAAGCTTCAAAATTGGATGGTTGAGTTACTGGTGAGCTCCTCTATCGATGACCCAAAAATAATTTTTACGCCCCTTATGGGGCATGCCCGGCTAAAAAATACCCTGTAATTTTCGCAATTTTTGAGTGTAAGCATCCAAATTTCACACTTACGTTGCCCTTATACGTCTACGCCTACTGGGGGCATGTCAAATCGGGATAAACTGTACGTTTTTCCGATTCTCAGTAAGAAAATCAAAATTTTATTACGATATTACTGCTGATCTCCTCTATTGATTTCCAAAAAATTATATATGTACAAACCAATTGTGGGCGTGGCATTGGGCGTGAACTGCGCGGGTGTGAATGAGTATTCCGCAGTCGGTAACGCCCGACTGCAACGTTCTTACTTGTTTTTATTTAACACACACACTTAAGATTCAAGCTGACAATTCCATAGGTGCTGACACATCGACTGTATCTTTGTTTGGAGTAACAAACTGCATAATAGCAGACGGGTAGGTGTTTTGCTAGCTCTAAATTTAGTGAGTTTTGTTCCTAACAGAAAATAAGTTTGCATTTGATTGCGACAGGCGCAAGTAGAGCTAACGGGCAGGTGGAACGCATTATGTGCACTTTGAAAAACTTACTGACGGCAGTTGAGACTAGCAGCCGATCATGGCAAGACGCATTGGGTGAGGTACAGTTGTCCTTAAATTATAGGTCGAGTGACAAAGGCAAGCCCTTTAGAATTGTTTATTGGCAAGCTTGCTCGTCCGTTAGGGTTGCTTCCACCATGTGAAACGAGACAAGAGGTTGATTTGGCAGAATCAAGAGCTCAGCGGCAGCAGTATATAGCAAGAAACGGTTTGATAAAACCAAATTTTGTGTTGTTAAAGAATGTAGCAAGGCATCAAACGAAGTTAAGTCCAAAGTTTAAATTACAGTTTTTTGTAATTTGTTTAATTCAGCCATAAAGCTTTGTTTGTTACTGGTTTCTTTTTACACTTGTGCATATTTGTTAGTGTTATCACTCAGTTGTCTGTGTTTCTCCCTAAATCAAATTCGTCTTGTGCAAGAAACTCTCTCACTGCTTGCTACTCACCCGCTCTTTATCAGCTGTTTGTTGTTGATCCCGCTCTCACAGCTCACTAATCCTCTCTTTGTTTATATACCCTGAACTTATTGAAAATGGGAAATCAGGGTATAATGTTTTTGTGAAAATGTATGTTACAGGCAGAAGGAGACATGGCAGACCCCATAAAGTATACATATTCTTGATCAGCTCGATGAGCTGAGTTGAAATAGCCCTGTCCGTCTCTCCGTCCGTCCGTCCGTCCGTCCGTGTGAACGCAGCGATCTCGTAAACCACAAAAGCTAGAGCTCTGAAATTTTCAGTGTATACTCGTGTGTATTTTACGCAGTACGATTTTTTTTTAGATTTTTGATAACTCATCCCGTTATCTTATTATCGATAAAAATCGATAACTTTCTTCGTTTTCGTATACTGTAAGAGCTAGAGACCAAATTTACTGTGTAGATCCGTGTAATGAAAGCGGAGATTTTGTAATTTTTGGATTTTTCATGCCACGCCCCCTTTGCCCCAAGTTTTTAAAACACCTATTTCAAATACTAGAGACTTGTGCTTTGGCAAATACATACATATGAATGACATAATCACGCTGTGAAAGTTTAATTAAGAAAGTCATTCCAAAAAAAAAAGTTATTAAACGTTTAATTTCCCATAAAATAGGCATATTGCAGCCCAAGCGCAGTAGCTGTGTCAACTGCGCAGTCAGCAGAGCGCGTGCTTATGCGTGCGTGCGTATGCATGTGTGTGTGTGTGTTGCTCGCAATATTTGTATATGTAAAATAAGCATAACATGCTGGGAAGATTGGCTCTTCGCAGGGTTCAGGGTATCCCTTAGTTGAGCAGTCTCGACTAGAGCACTCTTGTTTTTTTTATAAACTGGCTAGCAACTCACCCGCTTCTGCTCGATATGGTTTGAGGTCCGCCACATGAGCCGTCCTGCTCCGTTTATCTGCCTCTGACCTGATCCGGAAGATAACCGGGGAGATCAAACTGACCACAGTATATGGTCCTCCATATCGTGAAGCCAGTTTCGCTGCGAATTCCTCCGCGGCCCACACCTTGTCCCCTACGACCAGATTCCACTGCCGCCGCCGTAGATTGTAGTGCTGCGTCTGATCCTGAGCAGCTTTGCTGTTTGCAGCGCTGACACAGCTCACACCGCCGCACATATGCCCGCACGTCGCGATACGTACCCGGCCAGTAGTACCCCGCTGCCATCGAGCAATTGTTCTTCGGCTCCCAAGGTGGTCAGCGTCGTGGTTCTCCTTTATAACTTGTTTGCGCCGCTAATCGGCACACACAGTTTCCACGCAGCCACTTCCTTGTGGACGGCTTGGTGCGGGATGTGTCGGTAAACCTTTCCGGCCTCTTCTCTGTAGCCCGAAAACGTTTTTGGGCTTCTGCGCAGTTCCTGGCACAACTTGGCATCCCAGCGACATCCTGTCCCAGCTGGTTTGCTTTTGCTCGTCACCAAGCGGCATGCCTCTTCGCCCAGCGGCTGCCGTGATAGCGCACCTCCGAAACGCCTCAGCCTCCTTATCCTCATGGAGTGGCTGCAGATGCTCCGAGCTCGTCTCCATCGGCGTCTGTGGACTCATTTTCATCCTGCCGACCGCCACTGACAGCTTCTCCTAGGGAACGCGATGGAAGAGTTATTTTAACTCCAATAATCTCAGCATCATGAGGTGCCGAAAAAATAAAAGATTCTGAGAGGATATTGGATTTAACACCAATTACACATGTCGTGTCAGATGAAAGCCTAGATAGGAAAACTTGCTTGCAAGGAGAAACGACAGATAAAGTAAGTATAGTAAGAGTGGGAGAAGAGGTCGGAATATTGTTCATTGCTCGAGCAATATTCGGGGAAGCTTTTAGTTTTTTTTTTAGGAACCTGTATAGGCTCTTGAGTGTCTATTATAACATTAGCAACAGGTGTGTCTGACAAGTCATTAGTAAGCGGAACTAATAACGAGACAGGACAAGGTGAGAAAGGCACTAATAAAATAGGAGATGATATTGGTACGGAAGGGGGAACCAACTGACATGGAGGCACAATTTGAGAATGTGGAGTATCAAAGTTGTACTGATTTAATAAATTTTCAGCAGCTTCTAGGTCACTAGATAACTGTTTGCAAATATTACTCAGTTTAATTGTTTTTGCAAGCAAATCGGACAAGACCAGCGTAAACCACCACAACCAATTTTGGCAGTTGACATTTTTTTGCCGTAGTCCCGTTCCAGCACATTTTGTGTGCATCATATTCTCACACAACCAGCAACTAACGAATTGCATTTGTGCAGAATCAGCTACTTGCCGAATTTTTGCAGCATGTCATATTACCGATTGCGGAATACTCATTCACACCCGCACAGATCACGCCCATTTCCACGCCTACAATTGGTTTGTACACATATAATCTTTTGGAAATCAATAGAGGAGATCAGCAGTAATATGGTCATCAAATTTTGATTTTCTCACTGAGAATCGGATAAACGTGCAGTTTTTCCCGATTTGTCACGCCCCCAGTGGCCGGTTCTTAGAAGTAGTGAAAGGAAACGTAAGTGTGAAATTTGGATGCTTACACTCAAAAAATGCTAGGCTCAGCTAGGCATGCCCTAAAAGGAGCGTAAAATTATTTTTGGATCAACCATCTAATCTTGAAGATTCTAGCTCTAAAACTGTAGGAGCTATAATCTTTTGCGGTTTGTTACGATCTATGAACCCGAGTATAGATACCAAATTTCAAGTTTCTAGCATCAATAGTGCTGAAAATATAGCGGAATTTAAAAAATCACTATATAAACAGATCCGATTTGCCACGCCCCTAGTAGGCGTGGATATATAGTTTTTTAGTCGATCTTCATAGGATCTCAGCGGTAACCTACGTACAAAATTTGGGCGTTCTAGCTCTAAAACTGTAGAACAGTTTTAGCCGATTTTCCAAGCGTAGATATATCCGCCATAGCTTTTTCATCTTGAGTTGTCAATACAAGTCTACATTTCAAATTGCAACTCTCTAGCACTTCTAGAAGTAGTATTTCTGAGATACCGGAAAATGTATGTTCCGAATTGCCACGACCCTAGTGGGCGTATCGGGAAAATCTTTACACTTTATAATTCGAGGGCGGATATATCTACGCCCATAGGGGGCGTGGCAAACCGCAAAAGCTTATAGCTCCTACAGTTTTAGAGCTAAAAGCTTCAAAATTAGATGGTTGAGTTACTGGTGAGCTCCTCTATCTATAACCCAAAAATAATTTTTACGCCCCTTATGGGGTATGCCCGGCTAAATAATACCCTGTAATTTTCGCATTTTTTGAGTGTAAGCATCCAAATTTCACACTTACGTTACCCTTCACTACTTCTAAGAACTGGCCAAAAATTATATGTCTACGCCTACTGGGGGCGTGGCAAATCGGGAAAAACTATACGTTTTTCCGATTCTCAGTGAGAAAATCAGAATTATATACAGATATTACTGCTGATCTCCTCTATTGATTTCCAAAAAATTATATATGTACAAACCAATTGTGGGCGTGGCAATGGGCGTGATCTGTGGGGGTGTGAATGAGTATCCCGCAGTCGGTAGCGCCCGACTGCAACGTTCTTACTTGTTTTTATACTCATTCACAAAGTGAA